>JASGCC010000005.1:3910498-4260144 GCA_030067915.1 Hydractinia echinata | reverse complement strand
TAAAAAGAACTATATCGCAGAGGAATTGTCTTTTCTGAAGATATTTGTTGATGGATATCACACAATTCAAGAAAATATATGGAAATAAACAAGGGGCAGCGTGGGTGGAAGATGTATTGAAAATTAACAATTGGATGAACTAACCTGGAGAAAGAAAATAAAAAACATAGATATTTAGACTTTATGGCTGCTTACTTATTTAAATGGCGTCGCTGCAATGCAAAATTGTGGTTGATTCTTTTCTTCAGGCTACATACATTCTGATATGCAGTTTTCAATTTGATTACAGGCAAATTGAAGTGGCTGAATGTTAAAAATGAGTGAAATTCTCTGTTTATGGTAATAAATTATTATTAGGGGGTTGGAATAAGGGCAAAGAGTGTGGTGAAATATACAATTATTTAGTACGCCAGAATTTCTGAGTCTTCACAGACAAAAGAAGACGCAGGAAAGATCGCAAAAACTAGTCATTGTGCATTCTGGTGCATAAAACTGACAAGTAGTTACCTTCAGTTGTTACTGTAATGGTAAAAGCTTCTCCAATTGCACCGGTATAATGAATCGCACTCACTGAAATGTCATAGCTGGTTTTCTGTTCGAGATCAGTTAATCCTATACTAGTCCCTGTAATTCTTTTCCTTTTGCAGTTTATTGGAGATTTTCTCTCTGTTCTCTTACAGTATAGAACTAAAAATGTCATGTCTGCTTGTGCTGTACCAGCCATAATTTTTGGGTGTACCCACCGTAGCGTCAATGCTGTGGACGGGTCAGAAAAGGATTTCTCCCATTTCAAGGATTTTGGCACCGAGGGCACATCTAAAGAATATAAACAAAAAGATGTAGAAGTATCTAAAAGTATGAGTTGTAAAAAGTTATGTTAAGGAGGTTTTCTTTTTCTTGTTGATAGATTTCATGTGTTTGTTACACCTGCCAAAACTTTATATCCCGAAAATCTGAAAACCTAAGGGAGAATTTACTAACAAGACATTCCTAAAGGACTAGCCTTTGTAAAACATTTGAATAATTTATAGAAAGAGTGACTAGTACACTAAGCCAAGGCGACTTAGCCTTAAACATGTTCGTACAAGAACCTTTACCTGGATGAGTTTGAAATGATCCTGTTATACTTTCACCAGGCAGCATGTCAGCACGTATGGTTGTCAAATTAAACGTGTAATTCGTTCCAGGAGACAGATCAAATAAGCGTACGCTCAAAGCCTTGATACTGGAAATATTATAACAGCGAATTTGATTGCAATATCTCATATGATATGATAATTCATTCGGTAAATTATTTGCCAACTCTTCGTCACGTGGTACAACCCATGTGATGTCGACTTGTGTGTTTTCGAAGCGACCTACTTGTCTACTTCGTACGTGTTGTGGTACACCAGGAATTCCTTCATAACAAGGTAGCAAGGCTAAATTAACTAATCCCTAAAACTTCTGTTAATAAGATTAGAACTTAGATGATTTGTTTATCATTTTGAAATAGAAAGGCTAAAAAATGTTTGGAAAATTTTTGGAGAAGGTAGTATGGTATAAGCATCGTGCTAAAATATTAACAATATTTCTTTTTTAATTTTTATCTAATTGGCGCCTCAATAAGTTAATTGCTAAATAAAATATTATCAAAATATCTAAGTAATAATTAATTTTAATATTTTTAAGCAATTTCGTCAAAAATATATACCTGATAATTTTGGAATATTAAAAAAATAGATGATGTCAGCAAAAAACTATTGCTGACAGCGAGTGAATGAAACATTCTGATTGGATAGCAGAGAACTTCCTACTTTTTGTCTTTTTTTTAAGAAAAAGGCTAATCTATTCGGCTAGGACAATCTGCTGGAAAACCGGATCCGGAAAACAACGACAACAACAACAACAACAACAACAACAGGCAAAATAAGAGAACTCAGAAACGTTTAAAAATATATAATAACATGTTTACCTAAGTTCAGCGTTTGAACTGATACAGTTGTCGGCAATCCCTTCTCTCCATTCCCACTAACAGGATATGTTGAGAAAACATAGATCGTCCCCTCGCGGAGATTTCCTACAGTGTATTGATTTGCCGAGTGCTGCACTTCATAGACTTGTGTTCTATTTACCACAAGAACATAATTTGAAACATTTCGTAATTGAGATGATGACGGTTTGTCCCAAATGAGTGAAATAGAGTCCCATTTTTGAATAGACATTCTAAATCCTTTGATTCGCGGAATAGCTACATAAAATAGTGACCATACATTATATTCAGAAAGAAATGTAAAAACCAACCAGCTACACTAAACTTATAACATAACTTAAGATAGCGAAGCGAATTGGGGGAGAAGAATGCAATATTACGTAAATAGACGAACTTTGCATGTTATAATATAGTTGATTCAACAAAAACATTCTACTTTAATTATTTTCGCACACAAATGATCTAATCAATGACCTAGAAAACACCTTATAATATTTAGGCTATCCTCCTGAGTCAAGGTCACTTTCCATTAAGGCGTTCTTTGACGCGCGTTTAGCATTTGATCATGCGCATTAGAATTTCTTTCTGGGCGCGACGCCTGTATCATTTTAGCTTTGAAAGTTAAGACGGGTCTACTTCTAAGCGTTTGCAGACGTCTTTCTCCAAAAACTAATAAAAAATTTGAAATGGCTGCCATCTTTAGCGTATTGGAAATTGAGCATATTGAATGTCGACGTTTAAACTCTGGGAGCCACGCCCATAAACCCTTACCAATTTAATGGAAAAGTGCCTTATCGCAACCAAAGCTGTTCATGCATAAAAATGTACGCTTCATCATTACATTACATCACACTCACAAACATACACACATCATCTCTCTGTCACTCTCTATCTCTATCTCTATCTAAGTACTAAAATTTTGTGTACTCAGGTATATCAGATAATCCGGTCACTTACTGAGTTTTGTTTCAAACACACCAGCATAACCTTTCCCAGGACGAAAATCAGCTCTCATTGTTGTCAATGTGAAATTATAATTCGTTTTTGGTGTCAAACCACGCAGACGAATTTCTTTTTCTGTTATATTACCCATATCCTTACACGCTGTTTCATCACAAAGCCTTAAATGGTATGATATCTCGTTTGGCGGATTATTGGCTAGATTTTTATTGGCTGGAGTTAACCACGTGATGGATATCTGTGTGTTTTCATAACCAATCACGTTGGACGTTGTAATATTACGAGGTGCTGAAGGTATACCTTAAGAAAACATTGAGCATGATTGACTATAAAAAAATAACATTATACCGTTCAAGAATTCTTTTGTTCAAAATTTCAATAGACTGCTGAATATAATTTCAGTTTCGAAGATCTGATATAACAAGTAGGTTTTGACCAAACCGGCTTGCCATTGAAAGGCATTAAGAATTCCGCATTAAGTACTGAGGTAGTAGTGTAAACATATGGTGTCTCTTGTCCTATGAATCTACACACGCTTTATAAGCATCTTATAAGCAACATGAGACTGCAAATCTTAGGACTAAGCAACTTGTGACCAACAACCAGTATGAAGTAAGTAAAGAAAGGGGAAGCTACATGAATTTAGTTTCCGAGAATTTCCTTGTGTAAAAGTCGTGTAGGTTTTATATAGCGACAAATGTGAGCAAAAGTTTGATTTCGATTGACGCACCAGCCTAAGTAAGCAGCCAAGTAAACAGTCAACAAGCAAGTCAATAAGTAGGTGACAGGCGAGTCTGTAACATACAGAAACTTAAGCATTATTAAACCTCGGCAATTTTGTTGCTTAAAAAAGGGTGTAACTATTGAACTTGAAGACGGCATGACTTCAAAGACAGAGTAACCTTCCCGTTAACAACAAAAATAAATTTAGTGTAATCTTACCTAAATCCACGGTGCGCAAAGATATCTCTGATGGCTTGCCTTGTCGACCCTTTTCATCAACCCCATAAATACCAAACGTGTATTTTTCGCCTTCGTGTAAATTTCTTACACTATAAGTGTTTGATGTTCGATTAATATCGTACATTAGCGTAGCAGTCGAAGATTTTACTTTGAGCTTGTACATTGATACCTTCGTGTTGTCTGGTGGTGTGTCCCAGGAAAATAAGACAGAATTCCAGGTAATAGCAGTGTGAATAAAATTAGGTACAGTGGATGGAACTAAAAGTAAAAGAACTAGTAATTCTCCCCAATAAATTTATATGTTTTTATAGACAATGACAGTCCCGTTATAGCAGGAAATACGGAACATATTTAAGTACACTTTCCAACCAAAATATCTAGAGTCCATTGAACTGTCTAAGTTTCTGATTTTTTTTCACACAACTGCTGTTAACTCCTGGACTTCAAAAGACGCGTTTTGAATGAAATACAGTCGTGTATCTATTAGCCATAACTTGTGGTGATTTAACTTTGACATATTTGAGATATTTGTTAACTTCGCGACAGTGCGCGGCGAAAAATCGTGTTTCAATTTCTTAATTTTTTATTTTTCCAGCATGATACAAACACATAAAAACCTTAAGAGTTAATGTGTGATATTTTTATTATCCAACCCTTCCAAAGTTATTTTAACCCACCAAGCTCTAATTGTTGATTTTCATTTCTCAACCCTCCCCCTTTTCCCTTCTTATTTATTCCAACCAACTTGGTACTCTGAAGGGAGAAAAGAAAATAGTTAGTAAAACATTAAGCTGCTATTACCAAAATCAGCTGTTGTTAAAGTCAATTGCGATGTTTTTCCTTTTCCTCCGTGCCTATCAACAACGTAAATCGAAACAGTATACAGCTCTTTCTCTTTTAAGTCTTTTACCGTATAGGATGTTGCTGCGCCGGTAAGATCGTAATACTTGGTCGCAAACTGTGACTTTACCACCAACTGGTATTTGCGTAGTTGATACACATCTGCGGAAATATCCCATGTAAAGGAAATAGAATTCCATTGGATTGAAGAGGCTTTGAAATTTACCACCGAAGGTATATCTGAAAAGATAATAAACCTGTTAAAATGACGAACGGATAAGGGGAAGAACAGACAAAATAATTCTTCGCATTTTCAAGAAGAATAACTATAATGCATGTAAAACTCACCAGGTGATTTCACAGTTGTAAATTCTTCTGACAACGGCATACTTAACTTTCCTTGTTTTACCGAAAACAAAGACAGTTTGTATGCCTGTTCATCTTTCAAATCCTCGATAACATACTTCGTTTTATCAGCTGGAATATTCACTATCGTTATGTTTGTTGGATCCGGGCCGTAGACCAAATGGTAATTCTCAATTCTTTCGTTTGAAGCGGTCCAAATCAATGTAGCAAAGTTATAAGAATCCAAGGTTATTTTTAAAGGATAAGGAGGCAATGGTCCGTCTATGTAGAAGAAAAAAGAAGAAATTCGATGGTAAGTGTGCTACTTTAAGGGCAGGAAGTTTCGCGACTTAAAAGTTTATGTTTTGGAAAATTAAAAGTTAAATTTTTACTGCTATTTTTTCCTGTCAAATAGGAAGCCAATCTTCAATCTGTCGAAGTTAATAAAATAGGAAGTCGACTGTTATATTTGTATCTGAGTATGAACATGCATCATGTTCCATGTTTATGTTTTTTTCTTCGTGAAATTTTCTGCCCTTAAGTCCCGTACTATTTGCGAGTTTTAACAATTGTATTATTTTGGTCATCTTACCATGAATCTTTAAATACATATTGTGTCTTCTCGAGCCGGCTTCGTGTATATAAACACAAGAAATTTGGCCTGCATCAGTTTCCGTAGCGTTAAATTCGATAACATCTCGTCTCAACGAATTATGATATTGAACAGTTTGTCTTCCGTGTACTAATTCATCATTACGCCCTTTCAACCACAATATCCTCCCTACATTGTTAAAGTCGGGATAGGCGTTGGGTGGTGAGCAGAAAAATCTGACTTTACGACAACAATCGTGATTCTCAAATACCTGATCTGTTGTTGCAAATTTAAATTTATAATCAATCCCTAAAAAATAGAAGTTTGGCATTTTTAAGGAATTAAGCATTTCAAGAAAAGACAAGAAAAAAAGTAAAGCAATATTTTTTTCCAATTTTTTTTTTATATCTGCAGTAACTTCGAACTAACGCTGAGCTTCGCCTCCCTTTAAAAATACTTACAAACCAATAACAGCCAATTGATCAACTTCTGTGACCACATTTGAGCAAATTGTATTAAAAGACTAAAGTATTTCTTACATGCAACTTCAACGTTCAAAATTTTCGTGGATATATTTCTTGACAAAACGTTACTGGCAACACACTGATATTTTCCAGCGTGTATGTTACGGTCAATGTTAATCAAATTCATTTGTCGATTATCATTTGATACTTCATAACTTCCATTATTCATAGAGATGTTGATTCCATCTTTTAACCAAGTAATTGAGGGCTTTGGATTTCCACTAAAATCACACATCAAGGTTGCATTTTTTCCTTCTTTAAATCTGCTGCCACTATTTAATGGTAAATCAATGGCAACTTTCACTTCAGATGCAGCTACAAATAATAGAATAAAAAGTTAAAATTGTTTCGTACAAAAGACGAGATTGTTCAGTGACATTTAAATGCAACTCGACTGCTAATAATAGGGTTTTAATCAAATGCTGATTGAATGCTGAATCGAGAGAGTAAAAGGATTAGTGTTATTGATAGATACACACCCAAATTTTTTAAAGTCCGATTACACGATTTTTTAAATAAGCAACTTTTTCTTTTTCTTTTTTTTTTGGTCAGATCTCAAGTTACCTATTTTTTAGAAGTTGCTTAATGGTTGCTTAATTTTATCCAACTATTTTGCGTAATTTATGTAAGAAGTGAAAAGAAGAAAAGAGGTCATATTTTGGCTGCATCAAAGAAGTTATTGTATTTTTCTTTTCTTAGAGATTTATTTCTTGTGTTCTGAATGCGTGTCTTTTTTTATTTTCGTAACAAATATATTTTTGTGTTGTTTCTGCTTATATTTGTATAGAACAGCAGTTGCTTTAATAACTGGTTATATGTCTTCAGTAAATTTATTTATAAACGGATTTCTTATAACACTCTCTTCAGTCTCCTTGCCTAATTTTTAGCGAATCGCGAAAGTTTCTTACATGTTAATTACCACAAAGTTTCAAACCAAAATAAAATCTTAATGTATAACCATTTATAACCATGGCGCAAAACTTTTGAGGCTGATAAAGAAACTTTTGTAAAGCGGGAAGAAAAAGCGTAATTTTAAAGAAAGTAGCAACGACTCATTAAGTTCCAATTAAACATGGATTGATGAGTTGTTCCTTAAAAGTCGTTGCTAAAAAAACAGCATGAAGATTACGTTTTTCTTTATACTACCACGATATTGGGAATTAATATAACTTACGTTTTCCAGAAGCGAATTACAAAGAAATTTAGGTTCGCCAACCAACTCTATAGAGCTGCAAGGCTTCCCGAGAGTGTGAAAATAAAATTGCTGGAGTTGTATGCCTCATCAGGGAGAACTGAGGCATCCTACCTAGATCCTACTAAATTCATTTCTGAACATACCTTTTATTACAGTCACCGCCGGTGTACTACTTTGCAATGCGACATCAATAGCTACCACTTCCACTCGGTATGACTGATTCATCGGTAATTCAAATATTTCAACAGTTGACGAAGTAACTGCAACAACTTTGATGATGTTATGTGGTGAAACATTTTCTTTAAAAGTGACGATATATGACACAATATCAGAACGTTCTTTTTTCCATGTACCATAAATCTTGGGACCGTCTTTCCAATAGAAGTTTACACCATTTTTCCATTCTGGTTTTTCTAAAACAACAAAATCTAACGATCATACTTTATAAAATTTATTTAAATGTTATTGTGATATCCATTACATAATTGATGCTGTAATATTATTTTTCTTTTTATTCTTTATTACTCTTTTTATTACTTTTTTTGTCCTTTTTTATTTTTATTCCCTTATTTTTATTTCTAACAAGTGCTCTGGCATACAGAATAATTCAACATATGCTGGTTGACAAGAAGACTAAAATATTCAACAAAAATAATAATAAAACTCTCTTTTCTTACCAATTTGCTTCAGCATTTTACCGTATCTTCTCACGCCTGCTTCATGTACGTAAATACAAGATATAGGGCCAATATCTTTAACAGTTGCATCAAACTCGATAAAATCAAGTATGACACTCCCTTTCTGCGTGGTACCAGTCACGCCATTTAGGACTCTTTCCATGCTTTCCCATATTAAGTATTGTTTGGATGTCCTATTAATTGGTGGGTAAGCATCTGGAGGTGAGCAAGCAAATTTTACTCTCCTGAAACCATCTTTGTCGTAAAATGTTTTGTCAGAATCATTATATTTGAAATTGTGATTGAACCCTAGATAGGTAAAAACGATCACAATAACTTATTTGTTTTTTAACGTCGGTTTATTGTTTTAGGACGGCTGTTCTTAGCCCTATTTTTACGCAGCAATACTATCACTAAAATGATTAATAACATAATCTTTTTAATTTACAATCTCTTTCTCAGTGGTGATCATATTCTTCATCCTGATGCCTTAATTCAGGAAAAATACTGTACACGTTTTTACATACATAGACTCACAGGATTTAAGATTTTCGTACCGAAATTTTATTTAAAATCTGAACAGGACGAGTGGATAAAGCGTTTTAAAAAAGGACTTACAGGCGACTTCCATACTAGATATCGTTGATCCCACATTTTGGAAATTTTTATTACTAGCAACACACTGATATTTGCCAGCGTGTACGTTTCGATTAATGTTAATCAATTTCATTCGTCGATTATCTTGTGATACTTCATAACTTCCATTTCTTATTGTGATGTTGATTCCATCTTTTAACCAAGTAATTACGGGCCTTGGACTTCCACTAAAATCACAGGTTAGGATTTTGCTTGTTCCTTCTTTGAGTGTCTTGGGATTTCTTTTCAAGTCCTTTGTCACCTTCACTGCGATATTGTTCCATGCTGGCAAATAAACATATTTTAAATAATTTAAATCCAAACATAAAAGTAAGGCGTGGCTGTTCACTTTCATTTTACATCAACAACATGCCACATCAGAAAAACTGTGGAAAACAAAAATTTTTTCGGACAGATTGTTTATCAACTTTTAAGGAATTTGTGCCACTTCTCACCAACGAACAACTTTCGCCGACCAAAAAAATAGTCTATATTTATTAGCAATTCATTTTGAAGACAAAATTAACTTTTTTGTATAAAAAAAAGAAAGGAAATGAGAGTACGATATTACCGTCTTTTCGTGACAACATAATAACAACATAACTCTGCTTCCTTGATATATATTTTCAAAGTTTATATTTAACAAGTCTTATCCTCGGACAAAAGCAACCATGAAGAAATGCCATTTACTTGTTTTCAACAATCTGCGCGATACACAAACAGAGCAACATACTGCTGTAATTTCATTGGCTTTTCTGTTATTTATTATCTAGTTTTAATTTAATTTTATGGCAAAGTTGTTTCTGTTTGTTTGTTATTGCAAAAAACCCAGGAATGGGAAAACTTTGTACAATTAATCATAGTTTTCTGTTTCGTTGCATTATGAATCAGAATTTTCGTCTACAATCAGTGGAAACTGTGGAGATATTGCTGAACTAAACATACCTTGAATTGTGGTTACTGATGGTAAACTTTTCTGTTGGGAAACATCGATGGCGATAACTTCTATGCGGTATGAAGTATCTCGTTGCAATCCAACGATCTCAATTTTTGTATCAGCGGTTGCAACAACTTTTTGTATTGTAAATGGAGATTTGCTGATTTTCACACTTATTATATATGATATAATATCTTCTCTTTCCTTTGTCCAGTTACCAGCTAGCTTTGCTCCCAGTGTCCAATAAAAAGTTGCTTCCTTCGACCATGAAGGTTTGCCTAAAAACATGAACATTATAACATGATAAATACAAGAAGAACAGTAACAAAAGGATTTTTTTACTAATTCTGTAATTAGATAAAAAAATTTACAAGGAAAGGCGCTTTGATCAAGAAAGATATTCCTAAACATATACAAAACAGAAGTGGAAAAACACAAAGAACCCGGGGCACAAAACGCGCCCTTGAAAAGTATAAGTACTATAAGTAATAAGTATTAAAAAGTAGCAGGGAGACCTACCGTCCGCGTCGGTTTAGCACTACACATAAACTGGACTGTGTCCTTGCCACTTACAGGACATATTGTCATTTTGACAAAATAGGTTTTGGAAAATGTATAGCTTGCAACATTTAAACATTATACATGCAACAAAACCTCCTCGTTGTTGCTAGATGATTACTTTCACTGTTAACCATAACATAAACTGATGGGATTATCAGATTATCAATATAATTTAGGTAAATAACAATAAGGTGTATTAGCTTTAACTTGATATGTAGCACTTATACTAAGGCGTAAGGTTATAGGTTATAGGTAGCTAGGTAGCTAGGTAGCTAGGTAGCTGGGTAGCTGGGTAGCTGGGTAGCTAGGTAGCTAGGTAGCTAGCTAACTAGCTAACCTATAACCTTACGCCTTAGTATAAGTGCTACATATCAAGTTAAAGCTAATACACGTTATTGTAAGGAATATTTTCTTTTACCAATAACAGTCAGCATCATAGTTTGCTGTCTCAGACCAGCTTCATGAAAGTAAACACATGAAATTTCACTAACATCATCCATAGTAGCATTAAATGTTATGATATCAACGAGGAGATTATTTTTCCTTTCAACACTTTGAATACCAGTAACGTTCGACATATTTCTCTCTTTCATCCATTTTACGTAACCAGATCTACTTCGTATGAAAGGAGGATACGAGTCTGGAGGTGAACACTTGAATTGGACTTGACGATATCCATCTTTGTTGTAGAATGTTTGATTCGTGCCAATAAAGTTGAATGTATGATCAATCCCTGAAGATTAGACATTAGATAAACTGTTTTGCATATTGTTAAACAAAAATTTTCTCAAGAAACTTAAGTTGTTTGCATAAAAGGTTCTTTCAAGAAAGAATTCCAAAGTATAAGAACTGTGATGTAATGTTGTGTACTGATACGTAAAAGTAGACTTAGAAGCACACTTACAAGAAACTTCAAGCTTTGATATTGAGGTTGCAATGTTGTTATATTTATTACTGCCAAGACACTGATAATTTCCAGCGTGTATTGAACGTTGGATATTAATAAGTTTCATCTGCCGGTTATCATTTGATACTTCATAACTTCCATTTATTATTGTGATGTTGATTCCATCTTTTAACCAAGTAATATAAGGCTTAGGGTCTCCAATAAAATCACAAGTTAGAGTTTTATTTGTTCCTTCTCTATGTAGACTACCGTTTAACTTTAAATCTTTAGAAATATTCACTATTATTGAATTAAATTCTAAATGAAATATAAAAATGTTTAATTGTGGACACAATATATACTAAATATATTATTTATTGCTATTTTATGTAAAATGTAATAAGGTCATAAAAACACCTTCGTAGATTAACAAATCTGTGTCATACGTTACCTTTAACGTTTGCAACAGCGGGCTCACTACGCTGACCAGCAATATCAATTGCAATAATTTCTATTCGATATGGAATGGAATATGACAAATTTCTGATATCAATTGATGTATCATTACTTGAAAGTACATTGACTACTTTAAACGAAGAAAAGTTTTTCTTCACCAATATAGAATATGATGCAATATCATCACGTTCTCTGTGCCAGAAAACAGAAAGCGTTCCATCAATTTTCCAAAATACTGTGATCTTTTTTTTCCAAGAGGGTTTGCCTATGAGAAAAATGAGAAAACGCATTTAAAATTTCAAATCTTTGAAGGATTCTCTTATTACGACATTGGGGAGCCATTAAAAGCAAATGATATCTCGAACAGGTATCTCAACTAAAAATGAAACCAAGTGCGAATAATGTAAAAGAAGTAATTTTGGCGAATTTGTAGATCCTTTTCATTTCGTAAAATTTACCTCCATTTATGGTGCCTAATACAATGCTTATTGTTGGGTTACGTTTTGGATATTTGATTCAGATACTACTTACCTAACAGTATTATAGTACTAAACACCAATTTATATCTGTTACCACCAAAACCAAATACTGGATTGTATGCAGCACAACCAATGCGATTACCAATGAAATCAGTTGCTCGTAAAATCTTCAAAGAGTAGTAATTGATTCCATTTATGATGTAATTGTCATCTCTAACGATTCTCTCGTTGTATTTTAACAATGCCATTGTATCGTTTGTCCAATGAACTTTCGCAGGAGGATTGCTTAATGGCGGACGACATAGAATGCGCGCATCACGATAGCCATCTACATCATAAACAACTGAATTGTTTTTAAAGTACTGGAAGTTGTTGTTGAAATCTGGAAGTGTATAAAGAGTTGCCTTTAATGGAAATGTTGTTTCGCTATTTATAATTTGCATCTATATATATTTGCAAAGTAAAAGTAACATATAAAAACATATAAAAATATCAGATCACTAAATATATTTTGTCTTTGATTTACACAAAACAGATTTAAAATTTAAATCAGTTTATTCAAAAAATGGACATTTTTGTAGCGAATAACCACAGGTAAGCTGCAACAAATAAAACATTAACAGTATTAATACAAAACCTTTTAAAATATTTTTTACCACAAGAGAATGATTATATGGAAGATTTTATTTAACTGGACGTGTCAAATATGAAAATGCATAAAATTTGTTTTTACAATGATATAATACAATGCCAATACAATGATATAAATAACTGTAAAAAGAAAATCCGACTCACAGTAGACCACAACAGTTGCTTTTTCACTTCTTACTTCGCCATATTTGTTTTCTGCTTTGCAGTAAAACACACCAGAATAGTTAGCTTGAATAAATGTAATTATTAAATTATGTTCGGCCATTTGAAATCTTTGATCTGCATTGGAAAGTAGCAGGCTATCTTTATACCAAGTGACAATGGCAGTTGGTGTTGCAGATACTTCACATGGAATAGAAATGTTTTGGTTTGCAATGACATTGTAAGTTGGTTTGGGACCTTCCATGATATATGGAGGTAGTGTTGAAGCTAAAAGGAGAGTATTTAAAACAAAATTATTTGAATTTACAAAGATTAACAATGTTTTCTCTTTTAAGAACCTTTATACTGATTACTAGTCGATAAGGCCCGTGGAAAAATCCACTCAGGCAGGATAAAAATTTTGATGACGTCAGCAACCCATCCACTAAAATAAATTTAGAATTTTGTTTTCACGTTGCCTCTATTGTGGAGAGCTTAAAGCGCTGATCAAGAAAATGTATATGATCATGTGCTTTTGATGAGCGGTTAATGAGATATAAGGGTTTAAAAATTTTGCTGACGTCAGCAATGGCCCCGTCCAAACCGAAATTTTTTTTTTAGAAGTTTGTATACCTGTTGCCTTCATCGTATAGATCTTGAAACGCTGATCAAGAAAATGTATAGGATTATGTACTTTTTACAAAGGTTTTTAGATGACGTCATCAACCCGTCCATTCCGAAACGGATTTGGTGACCCAGGTTTGGGAAACTTACCCAAATTGGTCCTAGGTGGTCCCTAGTTACCCACGCGGTGAAAAATCATTGACGTCACCACCTCGTTTCCAAGTTATTTAGCCTCAAAGTTTTAGGTGCACTGTAATGGCTTCATTAATTTAATATAGAATATTGACGTTAAAGTAGTGTTATTGACGTCGCGCCGTAACGTCAGAAAACTTAAAATATTAGACATGCATTTTTCGGCAACTTCAAAGGAAAATGAACACATCCACTTTGCCTGTTACGGACAGACACAGTCTCCGTATTATTATAAGAGATGTATAATTTTATCTATTAGACAATATGAAAAAGTAAAGTAAGAATAAAAATAGTTTATAATTATAATTAAAACTAATGAAAACATAATGATGTGCCTGAGTTTTCTTCCATGGTTTTGTGCAAATCGTAATTTAGGCTTTTCACTAATTTTTATATCAAGACAATTATTTAGTAAGAGGCTACACATTGCTCTACAAATAAAGCGTGAATTTTTTTTACAGTGTAAAAACATTTTTGGCAGGAAAGTGTGATGATAGCGTTAAACATTTTTGACACCTTATGCTATATTTGATCAAAATTAGTCCCGTGATTTAAAAATGTTCCATATTTTCATAATTTGTACAATGAAAGAAAACAAACAAGATATTAATCCAAAGATTCTAATACTTACGAATGCTATGTTCAAACCAGGATGACCATGTACTAATCTGATTTCCACGATCAATGCTCCTGATTTTGTATCGGTAAACAACGCCTGTCTTTAATCTTGATATCACATGCATTTTACTGAAGTACATATTATCAGTATATTCTCCAACAGTACTGACACTATATTCTGTCCCAGTTGATGTGTCGACATATGCTAACTCAAACCGTGTTATATCAGTTCTAAATCTAAACCTGTTACCAAGCTGTTGTATGTTCCTACGAGCCATTGGTGGGTCCCATTGCAGTACTATCTGTCCATGGTTTTGGGACTTCATTCTTAAAGTGTTTATAGCCAATGGTGCAGCTATAAAAGAAAAAAATGCATAGAATTTCTTGTTATAACATGTACTACCACAGAGTAAGTAAGCTACTGGCAGGTACAGCTTGTTGCCCGCTAAGACAGTTCTAATTAGGCACAAGTGAGGTGAGACATATGTTTGTAGCTAACTAGAATGAGAGTGTTCTAAAACCGGCCTTACAAAATATATAGAGTACACTCGTATGATATATAGATCTGTTGTCATAATCTATAGTAGAAGTAAATAAATTATTATTATTAATTAACATACTTGCAAGCACTAGTCTAAAATCCATTTTTCTTGTGCCACCCAGATTACTAGCAGTGACAGTATACACGTCATCAATAGTCGCTCCCAGGTTACGAATATCCAGAGCATTATAAAATCTTCCAGTTGGATCAACATAATACGTCTTCGAGAACTGTGGGTTGGTTGATTTTCTGATGATTTTACCAGATTTAAACCAATGAATTGTAGAAGCAGAACCAACTGGAGGCCTCACTGATATTCTTAAGAACTTTTGATTTCGATAAAAGATTTTGTGTCCCGGTGCATGTAGAAAACTTTCTCCAATCCCTGAGAATAAAAATATGTAAATTCAGTTAATAGAATTCGCTGATTATCTAGCAAAACTTGCAAAAAGGTTTAAAAATATAGTCCTCAACCCAAATCAGAATTAACATATTTCTATAAAGTATAGTCGAGCAAGAAATCAACAGCGCTTCGAAAATGAGATTTCGGTTATGGCATCAACCTTTCTCTCAACTCTTTAAAAGAGGTCTGGGATCAAGACTGCCTATTTCTTAATTTTATTGTTTTCCCGCCAAACTTGAAAAATGACTTACATTCAACTTTGAGCTCTCCCTCATTACTAGTTGCTTTCCCAAGATAATTTCCTGCTTCGCATTTATATTTAGCTTCGCTATTCTCTCTACCATGGAGCGCATCTTTGATGACTAAAATATGACCAGCCAAAGTGTATCTGTTATCTGTGATTGGAATCACCACCCCGTTTCTAAACCATCTAAAAGTAGCCGCAGGACTTGCATCTACAACACAGCTCATATTGTATGTATTTCCTTCACCTACACTAACTGTGGCAGGGTGCTCCACCATAATAGGAGGCGTTGTAGAAACCGTTGTTACACTCAGTTTTGTGCTCCATCTACCAACCTGTCCTTGTTTGTCTGTTGCTCTCATTTGAACTTCGTATTTAGTCCCTCTTTCCAAGTTAGAAAATTGAAATTTTAATGTCTGCTGCGTGTATGAAGGATTCTCCATAAGCTTAAACCTTTGTACTTCGCTTGTTAATATTTTTGTTATTATAATATCGTAAAAAAGAAGATCGTTCCGTAAGTAATCCCATTTCATGATGAAACCGTTTAGTCTGTGTTCCGCAACACGCATATTTTCAGCTGCTTTTGGTGGTCCTAAATGAACAGAATAACTGTATTTTACAAATCGTGGACGGAATTTTAACAAAGCTAAACTTCTTACACTAGAACTATTCTGCTAAATACACTATGTCTTGTCTTAATACTGTTTAATTAGCGTTGCAGTAAACGCAGTTGAATAGATACAAAGTTTAGAAAATGCAGCAACCTCGTCCCCAGGGCCTTGTGGTCCCTGAGCCGTTATTACGGAGTGGCCTGCTATGAAATTTATTAAAAAGGTAAAAAGCCCTGGAAACGAGGTTGAGAATGCAGTTCTGTTAAAGTTATTTTCGTATTCATGAAACTGAACTACTTGGTTGTTATTTCTCACGATAAAATGATTGGAAATGAGTGAAAAAAACTATTTCTCTGTCAAAGGCTAGTATTTTGTGTCTTGAGAAATTAATAATTCACAATTATCTACTTTTTGTATGTTGACAAAAATTGTCTTTGTTGTGTTGTGTTATGTGATTGGGTAGTTGTCGGAAGTACGTACATTAATCACTTCCACAATTAGAAAATTAAAAACTGGGACTTAACTTGTAAATATCATGCAAACTATCAATTGCTTATAATAGACCAGAGTTAAGGAGTCCATAGAAAATGAAAATAAAAATGCCTACCGTACAATGATATGTGAAAATGTGCATACTTCGTACCCAGTCTATGGCTAGCTTTACACATCCAACGCCCAACATCATATTGCGTCGCGTTGTGTATTAACAATTGAGAAAATGTTCCTTTCCTTGAGAATGTTCTGATCTCAATTCTAGGATCTGTGGTTGCACTTACTGGTAGCAGACTTGAGCCATTAAGCCACACTGGAACAATACCCGGAGCTGCATTTGGTGGTTGGCAATTTGCCCACGCTAGCCGTTTACCATCAATATTGTAGAAGAAAGTATCACGGGGAGTGTGAACAAAGTTAACATGGATAACTAAAAATAAATCGATATTTAAGAATGTTATTCTTTTGTGTTAATAGAGACTTTACGAAACAAGAGTAGGCTATCTGCAATGACGGTATCGATAATTCTTTATTAAAGCCTGTCATATAAAAAAACGCGCCAAAAATTGATTACAAAAAATTAAACGAGAGCGACAATGTGCAAAAGACAAAAAACAAATATGGATATTTTCAATACTGCAAAAAATGCGAACTGTCAAAGAGAAGCAACAAGCCATTTAGCCGGTTCAGCTTGACCACCAAATTTTTGCATGTTGGGGTAATATCTTTCGCTGCTCTACGAAATTAAAATTTGTAGGGAAAGAAATTTTTGTCCTTCACGATGAATCTTAATTTTTGAGGGAATAAGCTTTAGCGAGTTTTCTAAAAAGCACAAAAGCCGCGAAGGTTTCTTTCGCAAACACTTTCTTCCCTTAAAGTACATACATACACTGTATTCATTTTTCCTTTTTGCAAAATTTAGTTAGTTTAAGAAAACAAAATTAGAGAAGAACGTTGACTCGAGTGTAATTCAAAGATATGGCAATGGTATAGTACCCTACATTGTACGATCACTTCGAGGTTGTAGCCTGGACTTGTTGTATTCACCGAGTTTGTTGCGGTGCAAGTGTATTTCCCTTCAGAGTTGCTTGCACCAGGTTGGGCGTTTATAATAACCAAGTCGTTAAAATCGTTTAAATCGAAGCGCTGATCATCAACGGGAAATACTTGTCGGCCATCTTTAAACCACTTTATAACTGTTTGAACACTTCGACATCTCAACGTTAAAGTACTCCCTTTTTCAATGACGTTCCAACTTGGACCGTAGTCGGCAATTCTTGGCTGATTATCTAAATAGATGTTCAAAATTGGAAATAAAGTCAAAAAATGAATATCCAATTAAAATGTTGTTCAAATTTTTTATTGTTTAAAAGCCTGTTTTTTTGCATTTTTACAAAATCTAACTTTATTTTGTAACGGCATTCCATTAGGGCATGTCACCCCAGATAGACAGTAAAACCTGAGAATGAGGTTGATAAGAAACATTATATAATGGCATCAATTCCGTTTCCATGCCTTTTTTATGGTTTCTGCTTTGGAAAAAAAGTAAGAAAGTTCTGGGAGCGAGGCTGAATTGAGATAAAGCCTGTTTGAATTTTTTTATTGCTGATAATAAGAAATTGGCATCGTCATTGGCGCTATTGGTTAATATGTATAACAGAAAACCTTGAAATGATGAATTACCTTCTTGTGAGCTGGTAAGGTGCAGTGAATGTATAAGACAACACATCAGTAATATATATTTCATGCTTCGTCCCCAGGCTGTAATAGAGAAAGTATGAACATACATAATCTGTTGAAAACATTACACGAAACAATTAGTTATAAGTTGAATTATTATTTCACAAGGTATGAAGGTACGAAAGAACTTCTTAAAGAAGCATTCTCTAGACAACGAAAATGTTACCCAATGAAAAATTTTATTCAAATGTTATTTTTCCCAGTCTTGTCAGGATTGAAGGGCAGGTTGTAACTATCACAGTAATTCATTTATTTTGAAAAAGACTCTCGATTTAGTCGGAAATTCTTCAGTTCCTTTTCGCAAAACATTTCTCTTAACTGTAACACAACCAATTATTTTCTACTTTCTGCAACCAGCTGTTTGATTCCACGTAAAAGTCAACTTTTACATGTTTGTCTCCAAAAATAGTTAAATTAAATAAATTAAATAAAACGAATGAAAACATAAAAATCAGAATTCCTCTGATAAAAAATTACTTTCACGCTGTTGATTTCTTCTCCCTTATACTGATGTTTATGTTGCTGTTGTTGTTGTTGTTTTTCTTCGTTTGTTAGTTATCTTGTTCGTATGCATAACAGTGATTCTGCTGCTATAATTACGCAGATAAGCCCAAACAACAGGTTATGTAACGACATAACGAACTTCTTATCACTGAATTGAAATCTAGAAAAAAATAAATCTTTTGATGTTTTAATTGGAACAACTAATGACATCAGAACTAAAAGTGTTTTTGTCATCGGATCGGAAAATCAAAGCCCTCCTCAGACCTTTCTGTCTTCTTGTCAATAAATTGTCAATTACTAAATATTTAACAAAATCGAGATCCCCACCCCTAAATATTTTTTTTTTTAAATTGTGATTTTTTAAACAAAGAACATAAGAAATAACGATAACTCGCTCCTTTAAAGCAAATCCGTTTCGTAAATTTTATAGAATTTCAAAGCTCTTCTAGCCATATTGATAATTTTCAAAAAAATTTCATTGCAAAAAACCATAGTTAGCGCTGAGGCAAAAAATAGTTAAATTCCTAGAAGAAAATTTGATTCTGAGGGCACTGCGATCTGACAAACAATAAAAAAGAGGAAGAATATATATCTACATCATAAGATTAACGTAATGTGTCCCGCGAACCAGGAGTTTAAGTTGGGTAGATTTTAGGTGACCTACTTGACTTTCTTTTAGCTATCCTTTCAACTGGCACTCTTTTTATTTGTTATTTGTTATGTTTCGTTGTTGCTAAGCAAAACACAGTACAAATAAAATCGTCAAGGCCAGCGGTTGTGAATTTAGGAGTGGGTCACTCAATTGCAACTAATTTAGACATTTTCTTGTGGACCTGCTAGTTATTTCTGCGTATACAGATAGACAGAACGTACTGAGCTACTTTACGGCTCCCAAGACGAGAGGTTCGCAATAACACACAACAGAACATATCGCCAACTTCTTAAAAGTAATTCAGGAAGTAAAAAAAACACTCCGCCTGTGGGCTGTTTGTTATTCATTTGAAGCTGCTTTTAATGCTCTTCATATTTTAAATCCTTTGTGTGAGAGAGCATTCGTAATTGCGATATTATGACAAACGTTTGAAGATACAAATCAGATGTAATTAGCTAATTATTTGTTGCATAATGTTAGCAATTAGTCTAATCAATATTTACCGAAACTCTACTCTACAAATTTCCTCGGAAGTTATTTTAATGTTCAAATGATTTCGGCAAAGTTTATCTTTTGTTTTTCCCAAATTGAGGCAAGTTTAAAATAACATAGTTATCTATCTACAAAAATTTCATATGGTTTCTCCAACTTATAGAATATAAAAAATGAAGAAAGAAAATAATATTTTAAAAAGCTTTGGGTGTGTTAAACAAGAACAAAATTATAACAAGTAAAACTTCGAAATATGCTTTTTAAAGACGCCTAGTATTGTCTATTGCACTGAATCAAATTGAGCATTTTAGTTCTAGGGCTGATGAAATAGAAAGTTTTCCCTTTGGCGCTGGTGAAACATTACGAATGTGTCGACGGCTTAATTTAAAGGCATTGCAGTTTAATTAAATAAACATGGTACAGTTTAATCTTAGCTCCTGTATAATTTAGTTCTTGTTGCGTTGAAATGGAGAAACTCCATTCATATCGAATTGAAGACATAATTCATCAATTCCCTCATAAGTAAAACACAATTGGATTGTCAACGTAACGCTTTCAAAAGAAAAAATATAGTTGCACAAACATAATGTATATAATAAATTCATGCTAAATTTTTATTGGCCAAGTTTATTTCGTCCCAAAAATCCCAATTTCAGCTAATCTCTATAAACTCAAACGAAAATTTCTCCGCCTAGGGTAAACATTAAGAAATAAAGAATTTCTTTCCCAGAACTTCATTTTCGCTTTTTCTAATATGCATGCAGGCGTGAAATAAGCGTTGCCCACATATCAGAAAGCGAAAAAAGCCCTGGGAACAAGATTAGGCAATGAAATGTCCGGAAAAATGAATTATGTGAATTTGGGTATTCAAAATTGATATCTCGAATTAAATTATTAATTAAAAAATCCAGCCAAATTCGCAGAGAACTTTTCAATTATATTTTTAAGCTACTCAGTTATAAATTAAAGTTTCTGTCCAAGCAGAGTTATCATTCAGTTAATAATTTAAAAAATAGTCGACACATTTTAACAGCCATTACCATTGTCAGTGATAGCTACAGTTTCCTCTCCTTTTAATCTACTCAAACTTTCGCAAACTTTTAGCAGCACCATCCATAAATACTCATGCTGCTTGCATCATAAGCCTTGCCACTTGTACACAGAAAATAATAAATGAAGTTATAATTCTTCACAAAAAATACATTATCAGTAAATGAAAAACGAGTTCGACCTTAAGAAATTGCTTAAGCAACAAGTTAAGCGACATTTTCAATTTCCTAAATTCAGGTTTTTGCGATCGATGGTACCTGTGCAATCCAGTTGTTTAGAGATTAACTAGTAATCGAAATTCTCTGTTTAAAAAGTAGTCAGAGAAAACTGGTGACTAAAATTCTGGTCATATATTTTTTGTTTGGACAATGACCGTTTTTTGGCCATTTCTCAAAATTTCCACAAAGCATCGACTGACTAAAGCTGCGTCTAACCAGTAGGCTGCGAAAACTCTACCTTGGGCCTAGCAAGTACATAAACAACGTTGAAGGGAGTAATTCCAGTTCCTGCGGTGTCCAAATTATCTGCAATTTGAGTTGTCTTCTAATAAGATTATGAGGATGTTTGTAGTTTAAATAATCGTTAAGATTTTTAATGAAAAAGTACTAATCTAATTTTCCCTGTATACCGATGGATCGATATCACCTTTATGTAACATAGAAACAATAAGATAAAAGTCACCAGTATGTAATTTGAAAATATATTAAAAGTTAATAAAAAAAAGTTAAAGTTTCTTCCCCAACTTTATCGGGGGTAATTTTTTAGCACGATCTAATGGTGACAATTTCCCACGTAGTGGAGCTGTTTTTTTAATCGGTGCTAAATGTGGAATGGTGTGAGTCTTTATCGGAGCAAGTGGTGCTAATTTTCCAGCTGGTGAAGGAAAGGCTGGTGTTCCGAGTGGAGCCAACTTTCCACGTGGCGGTGGTGGTGCTTGCGTTATTGGCGGCATTGTAACCTTGGCCTTTTGTGGTGCGTTGTTATGGTTATTTTTCATATTTTCTTCATGATAAAGTTCTTGTGCCATTAAATTCTGCAACATACCCAATGTGGGTACAAAAGATTCATGGCCATCGCTATGATGCGCCATATGTTGACCAGCATTGAGATTTCTTTGTGATGCTTTATTAGGAAGGTAACCGTGCTGATGACCATCATCGCTATGATGCTCCATATGTTGACCAGCATTGAGATTTCTTTGTGATGCTTTATTAGGAAGGTAACCGTGCTGATGACCATCATCGCTATGATGCTCCATATGTTGACCAGCATTGAGATTTCTTTGTGATGCATTATCAGGCAGGTAACCGTGCTGATCGTTGTCATCGTCATAATAATCGTTGGTGTCATCATTAAAATCGTTAGAATGTGCTGTGAATTGTCTGGCAAGTGGGATCCCGAAACTTTCTTCGTCCGATATGTCACTGTTTTCTGGCGAAATGTGCATATTTTGCTTCTCCGTCGGACTCTTTCTAAAATATTAGAGAGACAATTTTGCATAGATTTGAAAGTTAATAAAAAATTAATTCACAGTAAACCAATCAATGTCCATTACAACCATACCCTTCAATTAAAAAGATTATCTTAACCTTGCTTCGCAAATAAAACTCCCTTCGCATAAGAGTGCATGCATTATTAAGTCAGATTTCTATTCGTTCGTTGTTTTAAACAATATATCACATGTGAATGGTCACCCTCAATATGGGGAATTAAAAACGATTAGCAAATGCCTGTGAAAAAATTTAGATTGGTTTGGTGCTCATACAAGTCCAGTAGAGCATAATAATCCGCAAATTTCTTTGATATCTCGCTGTTCTTTTATGTGCAGGACACGATAATTTTTACTGGCAAGCTCTTCCCAAATGATTAAAAGAGCCAAATTTTCTTCTTAATTGATCATTACTTCAATACCGCTACAAAGAGGTAGTTTCCCTTCCTTGGGTTAAGAAGTGAAATTTGCAGTGAAAAAGTATTGTTTTTTATATTTTCGACAAATAATACTGGTTATTACCTTTTTGAACCATTATTCCTATTGGTTGATTTCTTAGTCAATGTTATCTTGTTTTGACGATCCTTGTTTCCTTTTTGCGCGTTGTGTCTAAATACGAGTAAATAAATTAACGAATAAACATATTTGCTTCCATTCAATGGTTGTCAACATTAAATAAATCATCTGATTTTATGGAAATTAAATGCCATGAAAACAACAAAAGAAATATTATTGCAGGGTTGGGCTGTCAAAGCTATATACAAAGAATGAAGCACAAACTTACTCTTCTTCAAGAAGAAATTCCAGCTCTCTTATCATTCGTGTTAGATCGTCAATAGTTTGATCTTGCGCTACAAGTGCTTGCTGCAGCTCGCCAATTTGTATATCTTTTTCCTCTGATTCATTTTCTAATTCTTTGATTTTTTCATCCATGTCCACATTTGATGCCTTTGCATTTCTTTCATTTTCTAACCGTTCTTGCAAAATCTCTTTATCTGCAATAAGTTGATCAATTTCTTTGTTTAATTCTGTGGTAATTTCGATGGATTGCAATACCTTTGCTTTTTCGTTCAAATAACCTGTCTCCAATTGTGATGACTGTTTTGTGAGATACTCGATTTTCTTTTTGAGAACAGACATTTCTGTGTCGTTGGTCTTAGTTTCATCTTGTAGTTTTTGTAACTTCTTTTTCAACATATCTTTATCATCTTGTAGGTTCTCTATTTTTATTTTCTGGTTGTATAACTTGTTATCGTATTCTTTCTTCAATGTTTCCTTCTCCTGTTGTAATTTCCCAAGTTCTTCTTGAGCTAGTGAAAGTTGATGGCGAAGTTTTTCTAATTCAGCTTTGTTGTTTTCTTGAGTTTGCTCGAGTCGGCTCTTATTAAGTTCCTTCTGATCTTTAATGCGTTTTCCACTTTCCAAATTCTTATATTCCTCCACAGATTGTTGACTTTCCTTTAACTTACTACTTAATAAGTTAATCTCTTCCTGTTTTTGTTCAAGAACCTTTATAATCATTTGTTTATCTTCTTCCAATACCCTGCACCTTTCTTCGTTTTCTTTGACTTTCTTTTTCTCTTCTGCTAACAAGTTTAAAAGCTCGTTGACTTTTTCCTCATTCTTCGTGTTGTTCCTATATTTTTGTAATTCTGCGCTATGTTCTCTCTCTTTCTTTCGCAAAAACTCAATCTGTTCTTTTTGCTTCTGGTTGATCTGCTTCTGCTCCTCCAAGATCACATTATTTTTATTGATATCTTGTTCGTAATTGTAAACTTTCTCTTGTAGATTCCATACCTGTTTGTCAGAAATACGTTCTCGTTTTTCCAACTCCTTCTTACTGGCCAATAAACGGGAATTGCTCAACTTTAAATCTGATATTTCGACTTGACTTTGTGAGTTTACTTGTTTCAGATCGTCGATTTGTTTTTCCATATCTGAATTTTTTTCCTCAGTATCTTGTAATTTATGTTCACTAAGTTGAGTTTGTTCTTTCTTTAAAAGATCTTCAAGCTCCTCGATTCTCTTAGTAGCCCAACTGTGCTTCTTCTCTATTTTGTTTAGCCTGTCATACTTCTGCTTCATCTTTGCATCATTCTGTTTCATAGATTCTTCTCTATTGGCTAACTCATCTTTTAGGTGCTGTAACTCACTGGTATTTAATTCAAAAGCTTTATCTCTTTCATTCATGGTGACTTCTTTTCCTTGTAAGTCACTTTCCAACATTTTTATTTGCTTTTTCAACGCATCGATTTCGGGAGATATTAAATTTTTCTTTCTCTTACGTTCACTTTCTAACTGTTGTTGTAACTTGATACAATTTTCTTTCCACGTTTTCAATTCAGCTAACATCTCTTTACTATCATCCAACGAATTTTTGCATTTTTCCTCACACGCACTACTCTTTTCTTTTTCATGTTCACTTCTCACGTTTTTACACTTTTCTTCCCAAAGCTCAATTTCAAACTGCGCTTTTGCTCTCTCGTTGGGTTGTTGGCTTTCGTTTAATCTTTGCCTTTTCTCATTTTCCAATTTCTTTTGCAACGTTTCGCATCTTTCTTCAAGTTCATTTACTGCATTTGAAACTTCTCTCTTATGTTTCATTCTTTCAACTTGTAACTGTTCCTGTAGCACTTTGCAATTTTCTTTGCAACTTTCCAACTTACTTTGAAGGTCATTGCATTTATCATTGATGTTATTATAGCGTTGACTCATTTCAGTCAATTCTTTCCCATGAAGCTCAATTTTTCCATTTTTATATAGAATCTGCTTTTCTAATTCAGTTTCCTTTTCACGTTTCTCTTCAACGCAAAGTATTTTCGCCTTTAACTCGCTTTGTAGAGAAACAATTTCACCTTTAGCTTTCTCCAAATCACATTTGAATTTCTCCTCTCTAACCAACATTTCCTTGATGTTTTGTTCTTTCTCGCTTTGCAGTTTAACCTCTTTCAATGGATCATCATAGTGGAACTTAGATCTCTTTTCGGCTTGCTCAAACTCAAATTTTAATAGCTTAATCTCCTCTACTTTCAGGATCATTTCTCTTTCGTGTTGTTTATGTCTCATTTCCCTTCCTTTAGCATTTTGCTTTTCCAATTCATGCAACTGAAACTTCAACATATTGATCTGTTTTTCTTTCTCCGTAACTGCAGTCACGAGTTCTTGTTCTTTTGTTCTTTCTTTTTCCTTTTCTTCTCTTCTATTCTTGCAATTCATTTGATCTCTAGTATCTTTCTCAAAGGCAATTTCATTTCCATCTTTTCTTGGTTGTAGATTTCCAATTTTTCGTAGCTCTTTCTGCAAGCATAGAATTTCTTTTTCTTTGGTGACAAGTGATTTCTGTAGCTCTTGAATTTGAACTTTATGTTGCTTCAAATCTTCCTTCAAGCGTCTTATCTCCATAGCACTGTTGTCAGTTTCGGTTATCTTTGCCTTCAAATCTCCAATCTCTTTTTCCTTCTCTTTAATCACATCCTGGTAAGCTTTAAGTTTGGATTTGCTTCTTTCGTTTTTGGCACACATTTCTTCTTTCTCAGCGCGCAAAGATTCGTTTTCGATCTTCATAACATCCACTTTTCCCTCTTTCTCTCTCAGGAAATAATACAAACTTTCATCTCGCCTCTCAATACCCACAGACGTGTGGATGCGACTATCCAATCCAAATGGTCGTCCAATTTTTTTCTCCATGTCTCTCACATCCAATTTCTCGAACTCTTTCCCTATTTTTTCAAGAGAAAAGTTCTTGTTTATCTTATTAAGATAAACGTGACGAAGTGTGAGGTAGTCTTCCGTTTGATCTTTGAATTTATCCAGAGCTTTCAACAATTGCGCACTTTCCCGTTTCATGTCCTCGTTATAACGGAGGATTTCTTGTGCAGCTTCATGAACGTCAAGCTGCGTCACTCTGTATGACTTCGAAGCGTCAACATATCCTTTCTTAGCATTACCTGATCTACCATCTTCATCTTCATCGTTATCCTCTTCTCTGCTGTTAAACTTCAAGCGATCCACTTCGCGCTCAACACCGTTCAGCAACATCTCATATCGGTATCTGGTTTCCAAAATCTCCTCTTCGTATATGTCCTGGAATCTTTCCAATTTGACACGAGTACTGATTTTTTCGTTCTTATATTTTTCATGAAGTGCTTTGTACTCTTCTCTTTCGTATTTCAAGTACCACCTTAATCGTTCATTTTCCACATCTACCTTCTCGAGATCTTTCTTGTATTTCTTCGATTCCGCCAGCAACTATAATGAAATTACATGCAGGAGATTCGGATAAGTTATAGCTTATCTGAAAGGTGGTCGCAGAGTTTTAATTTGCGAGTCTAAAAGTTAGACTTCTTTGCAGTGTAAATTTTTGCAACTTTCCTGAAAGAGGAAATTTTACCGGATTTTAACGGATTTTATTTTCGCGAATTCGTAAAGATTAAACAACAAAAGAGTAATTAGAGGGAAAAAATACAAATGAGTATGAAAATGCCACTTGAGGAAGCTTATTGTTCCCTCAGAAACTTTCCAGAATCATTCGAGAAAAACCTTTTCTAAGATATACCCTTAGCCGGTACAAATGAGGTTTCGGAATGTAAAGAAATATTGCTGCATTTAGAAGTAGTTCTCATATGTTAATTGAGTTTTATTTGCCCAATGTCAACATATGTCAACAACGAAATTTTTCTAAGAATAGTTATGGAAGTAAACGGAAAAGAATGGAATTGTCTCATTCGTCAATTTAAGAGTTTGTAAAATAACTTTTAACTTATAAAGCTATTTGTTCGAGAAAGTATTTTTTTATCAATCATATAGAATATATGGCTTACTTTCTCTTCTCTTCTGCTGTACATTTGTTCAAGACGTCCGCATTTCTCTTCTGTTAACTTCAGTTCCTTTCTGAAAGACGCGCTCTCCTTTCTTCTATCCTTCTCCACAAGTAACTTCATGCGCTCCGCTTCTTCGCTCCGCAGAGCTTTCTTCAAATCGTACTTCTCAGATTCGAGTCTAACAACTCGTTTACTCAAGACTTCATCGTCTGAATCTAAAATGAATTTATTGATATTATTATTTCATCTTCCTAAAACACACTCTGTAAATTTGGTTAAAAAAGAAACAAATCGAGAATAGCCTGAGACTTGAGTGTATTTCAAAACTAAGAAAAAGGAGACAAAAAATTGCACGTAAACTTAAGTACATAAAAATCAGATTGTCTTTACTTGCAAACACCAATCTCGGCAGCTCCGGAGCCGCAGACGAACCCCCTACATTACGTGCGCAATATGATAGTGTGGTACGCATATAGTTAATCCAGATAGCGTGTATATATAGGAGAATCTCTATACTTGCCCACCATGATGGCAGGTCCGGTCGAGGAGGGGAGCGGAAGAGGGGGGGGGGGCATTCTCTGTTTAGAATGGACACACCGATGTCCCATGATAAAGATTCACCTATATGAGCTCCTTTACTTTCTTAATAAATCGTCCTAAAAATCTAAACAAATCTCCCTCATGGTCGAAGATTTTCATATACTGCTAAAGTGTGCCTAGGATTTTCAAGAAAATGACATCGGATCAGCCGCCTTCGCATTCGTGTTTACTTTTTATATTTCAAGTAATGCAAAAGATGGAACGGTAGAGTTATGCTCGCTTTAAGAAACACAAAATTTTGGCTGGGGTTGAATGTTGTAGATTTCTGTATCTTTTAAGCTCAACTGTTGTTGCTTACTTGTTGCTTCTTAAAACTTTAAGGAAACCCAAATTAGCATGTTTCTCACTCAGTTTAGCTTGTAGATAGGTAGCTAAACTAATCGACAACAAAGTAGAGTTTTGCACATATCTGTAGTTGCGTGAACGTGACTTTTAGAACAAGAATTGTCTTTCTGCTTTCATAATCCCTCTTGTTTGTTGTTTTTCTTTTTGTATTTACGTGAAGTAGGGCTGTTACTAGTTTGTTTCTCTTTTCAAAGCATTCGAGCCTCGTGTTACTTGAAACAAAGACGTTGCTTATTAAAAAGGCGGATATCACTTGCGAAGTAAAAGTTATGTTATGTTATGTTATGTTTCACACAATAGCTCTAAAAAAGGTTCGCAGGAATATTAATCATGACTTACCAGTATCGTAAAATCTTGGACGACATTTGTCCAACTCTCTCTCCATATCTCTCATTCTTCTTCTTCTTCCTACAACTGTCATCTTCTTTTCACAATTTTTTGTTTACAATTTACAACCGTTCTCTCAAATTAGTTTAAAAATAATATTGTCACCAACGTTCGTAAATATAATTGACGTCACAAATATTTGACGTCAGTTATGAACGGCATTCTATTGGTGGTAGCAATGGATTTCTACGTCATATTTAATTGTATTTTGAAAGTGAGGTTAATCTCAAAAATGACTGAAGGCGTAAAAGAAGTGCTGATCCCTAGGAACAAGATTATGAAATAAAGTGTTCTGAAAAATGAATTACCGTATTTTCTCCAATAAACGCCCGCTCCCTTTTAAACGCCCCTCTCCAATAAACACCCCCCTCCCCCCTAAAATCTGAAATTTTTTATAAACGCCCTCCCTCTAATAAATCCCCCCTATGTTCTTCAAAGGGGGCGTTTATTAGAATTAATAAAAATAAATTAAAATAAACGAGTTTGACCGTCAATTTCCTTTTTATTTCTATTGAACAACATTATTTATAAAAAGGTGCCAAAGAGTTGGCATCAGCTGGCAACGAAAAGGTACGCGTAAACGTCTGCGGAGATGGTGTAGTGGTAGCGCATTCGACTTGTAATCATAAGATTTCAGGTTCGAGTCCCCACTCCGGCGCACTTTAAATGCAGTGTTGTCAGCCCATTTGGTGCCATATACTGACCGCTAACCGGCTTGTGTGGCAGGCAAACAAGATAGAGCAATGCTATACGCATCTCTGGCGGTAATGTAACATAGTAACAGTCGGAGGGGAGGAAGACCCAACCGTTAGGATGGAATCCCCAAGGACCTTAAAACTTCCCGTTACTTACTTACTTACTTACTTACTTACTTACTTACTGTTTAACTGCGAAAGCTGATGGTACGAAAATGAAACCTTTCATTGTTTTCAAAGGTGCCCAAAGAGAATCAGCAGCTCTTAATGATGAATTTAAAGATCAATGTGTTGTGACATCTTCTGTCAATGTTTGGATGAATGAAGAGCTTGTCCTAACATATCTGAGAAAGATTCTAGGTATGTTTACTTTCCAAAAGAGACTATTAGCCTGGGATACATTCGAAGCTCACATGACAGGACCAGTAAAGAAGTTGTTGAAAGATATGAAAACAGACGATGCTCTGATTCCTGGAGGGTGCACCAAATATATCCAGGCACCAGATATTTCATGGAATAAACCTTTCAAGAGTCACACGATGGAGCTTTATGATGAGTGGCTAGCATCAGGCGTCCACGAGTTCACCGAAGCTGGGAATATGAAAGCTGCACCAAGGCGTTTGGTAATCAGTTGGATCTTGCAAGCATGGAGTCGCCTAGACCAAACTCTCATCTAAAACTCATTTAAGAGTTGCGGATTGAATTTAAAAGCCGATGGTAGTGAAGACGACTTGATACACTGCTTTAAAAACGATCAACCGTGCGCGCCTGGTTCTGCTGTTCTGAAGATCAGATGAAGCTATTGAAGGATGCTGATTTTCTTGATATAAACCCGTTCCAAACATCAACCGATTCGGACATTGAAGAAGCCAACATCGAAGACATCGATGTTGATGATCTGGACGATGATTTTATAGATATAGAAGATTGGTAAATAACATTTAACCTCTCTTTTTAATGCCCCTCTCCAATAAACGTCCCCCCTAAAATCTGAACATTTTTATAAACGCCCGGGGCGTTTAATTGAGAAAATACGGTATATTTTAATTTGGGTTTTCAAAAGTGATATCTCGAATCAAAAATCCAGTCAAATTACACTTAGTTCTATTTTCGCGAATTGACCTTTTCAAGAATTTTCGTGCAGACAAATTAATCAACTGAAGGCATTTTTTGGCCGATCCCACGGTGTTTCTTATCAATTATTCCCATAATTCATTCCAATAATTCATTCATACTTTTCTTTGTCTACCAGAAGAAAAAATGTCTCATTTTATTCTCTCCTCCCGTATAGCATTTTTCGTTAAATTTTGTTTACAATTCAGATAAGGTGTTGTAACCCAAGCTAAAAATTAAACTAAGTTGTACTACAATACAACTTGGTTTAAACGAATCGGAAATTCCCAACTTGATTTATTTTCAAGTACCTAATTTTAAGAAAATGGAAAGAACATTATGGAAGATTTAGAAACATCACCACGTAGAAGGGAGATCTGCGATGAAGTACGAAAAAGCACAAACATCAACGCAATAAGAATAAAAAAAACATTTCTCAAAAAAAAGTGGATTGTTGTTCGGACATTTGAAGTCGATGATAATGTTGCTGTAAAAGTCCCTAAAATTGATAGGGCGAAAGTTGCAATGAAGAGAGTACCTGCGATGATTGTCAAACTTAAAAACACAACACCGTCAATGTACAAGTCGCTTGCCAACATGGCACAATCGGAGGATATTTTTCCACATCTGAAGTTTTTTCATACCGTATTCTCTCTATTTAACGCCCACTCTCTATTTAACGCCCTTTCCAATAAACACCCACCCTAAAACATCAAAAACCGTATTAAACGCCTCTCTCTATTTAAAGCCCCTCTCTCATTAACGCCCATTCCATATTTTATGTAAAGGGGTCGTTTGTTAGAATTTTACACTTAAATCAAATAAAGACAATATTTGGACGAAGTGTGTAAACGTTTAGTATATTTACATATATTTGTGATAAGTTTCAAATTAAAAAAGGCAAGGAAACATTCTGTAGTTTGACTTTTTTATGTTTAGCTCCAGCGTTGTTTTCACTTGTACAGTTCACCACTGCTGTTCTTTTGCAATATGTGCAACATCCGTACTCAATTGTTTTTAATAAACGCCCACTCTCTAATTAACGCCTCTCTCCATTTAACGCACACCCTAAACTCTCGAAAATTAATTAAACGCCCAGGGCGTCAAATAGAGAGAATACGGTACTCTGGGAAGGTTGTGATTTGAAATGAAATTAAGGAGATTTTATTACGTGAAGCCGAAAGACGTGACTCGATAAACCAGGAGTTGGTCACGTTTTGTAAATGCAAAAAGATATGTCTGACTAAATTGTGCCTGTGTAGAAAAAAGAAAAAACATGTTTATCTAGATGTCACCAGGGCAAAAATTTGTGAAAACTCGGTTTCAAGTGAAGAAAAAGATAGTAGATCTGTTCGCAGAAAGAGTCTTATCTCAATGTCATTACTTTTGATGGATCGTCTGTTCGCGACAACGAAACAGTTTATCTTTCAAATACTTGTTGACAGTTAACAATTGGCTGGCTTTATAAGCACTATAAGTAGAAGCAAAAAGTTTTTTTACCAATTTGTTGGAATACACTTCACTTCGAAGCAAAGAATTGGCTGAAGTTTTAGAGTTATCAACACTTAATGATTTCACACAAGCGAAAATAAACCTGGCAGAGATGTGTGGGATTGAAGACGTGAGTGAGTAGTAAGTTTTGTCAGTTGAAACATCTTAGTCAAGCAGCCTCTGTTATTCCACAAATGAACACTGGTGACGGTGCGAGTGCATCCTTATTCACAACTGCTGTCATTAAATGGTTGGTTGGATCATTGAGGCGCCATGTTTGCGACCACTGGAAAAACAATTTCTCTAAAACGAAATTCATCCATTGGGACAAAAATAGCTTGACGTACGTGTTTTCGAATTATCCCTATTTTATAAATTGTCCATATTTCACCATGTGAATATGATGTCTATTTTCAGAGGAAAATGCAACCCGTGCTGCAATGGGAACAGATCTTATGATAAAAAAAAATCAGATATTTCCCACTGATATTGCTGATATCTATGAAAAGATTTGTTGAGACAGGATTGGAGAACATTCTGCAAGAAATCCTCCTTCCGGAGGGAGAAAGGTAACTGAAATTGATTGTAAATCGACTCCCCCTCCCCCCATCGTTAACTATTTCAGGTATAAGGATGCTATATATTATTTTATCATGATCACGTTCATAGGAATTTATTTCGAATTCCAGGTATACATGGATTGGCACTACGTTACACCGTCGAGAAAGCGTAGCTCACTACTCTTCATTGTTGAACATAGACGGCAAAGTGAAGTTTTACGATTGCCTGAAGAACAGTCCGAGTACGCCAAAGTGGAAGAGTTTGTTGAAAGATTTTCACCCAAAACAAACTCAGGGCCTGTAGCGTTTTTTGATATGAAGATGAAACTCGTACGCGTTTCATCCTCATAAACGACAGGTTTAGAAGGTTAGTTAAAGCGATGATACACGATCTAATTAATCGAATTCGATTTGTCGAAGTATATGGAGCATTACAATAAAATCGAAACTTGAGAGGTGATATACGGAAACAGATTTTTGATATTTTCCTTTTGATGAAATGTCGTCACAGAGCGAAGACGATGTTGAACTCGCTGCTGTTGCAGTTATTATTTCACCAACTACTTTAAGAAAACGTTGAAAACGTAGTATGTGGACGAAAAAATTATTGCAGAAAACAACTAATTTAGGAGTGTGTGATGCGTTATTAAATCACCCTCATCATGTTAAAGCTAGCATCGTATATACCCAGGCATTGAGATATTGCACAATCATATCCAATGACCAAAATTTAGAAAAGGAATTATATACTCTTGCACGCACATTCCTGGCTAGAGGATACCCCCTAAATCTCATAATTGATAAATTTTCAAAGGCTCTGAATTTTTTGAGAAATGAACTCCTCGAACCCGTCATGCACACACACGTAGAAGAAATCACACCACTCATCACTCCATTTTCCCCTGTTGGTATGGCGCAAAGTAGAATTATTCACAAACATTGGTCAGTTATCGAAAAAAATGAGACTTTAAAATCGATCTGGCCGTCCCGCCCCTTAACTGCATACACACGGGGCACAAGCCGAAGAGACACTTTGGTTAAATCGGCCCAAAAACCTTTGTAATTATATAAAAATAATTTTTTTTCTGTCTACATATATATATTTTAGGTAAAACATTATTGTGGTTTTCTTCAACAGCCTTGTCGTCCTTAAGTCAAAGGTCCTATTAACCAATTATATTATAGGGGACAAAACTCCTTCTCAAAAGGGCCGAAAATTCTCGAATTAATCATTTTTCGTCTTTTAATAAAACGGATCGAAAACTCCCGCCTTTTTGCAATCGGATCGAAAATTCCCGCCATTTTGCAATTTACAATCGGATCGAAAATTCCCGCTTTATGCTTCCTTTTGCGTCCAACAATTATCCAGACAGATCGAAAAACCCCGCCTTTTTGCAATCGGATCGAAAATTCCCGCCATTTTGCAATTCGTAATCGGATCGAAAATTCCCGCTCTATGCTTCCTTTTGCGTCCGACAATTATCAGACATAAGGATCGAAATTTCCCGCTCCCAGATTCGAACATTCTTGCTTACATCAAAGTCCGCAACCACCGCCGTTTAATCGAATAACGCGTTCGAAAAAATTTTTTTGGGAGCCTAGACACAACCAAAATATTATTGACATTATCTTCGAGATTCTCCAACTGTAAACATTGCTACCAACATATTTTATTTATCTTCAGTAAGTATGTTCAATTTGCATATAGCTAATGCGCACATCGCGACCGTTATTTTTCAATCTGGTCTAAGTACACACTTCTTTCTAAGAAAAACGAACGGGGACTTCTGTAATCGCAAGGAGTTTGCTCGGACACTTCCCTGTCGGGCAGGTGAAACATGTTTCACAGAAACAGGGAAGAAGCGGTACCTGCTCCTGATGAAGGCCGTTTTGGCAAACTGATCATTCTCGTTGTTTTGACAGTCCGCTCCGTTCGGTTTTCTTCCGTTCTGTTTCATTCCATTATTCGTCTCAGCATTATTATTATATAATTTTTTTTGCGCAGATAATGTCGCTGAACGCAACATACGCCGGTGAAGGAGATATAAAAAAGACAGAAATTTTCTTCAGCAATCTTAACAATAGCAATATCCAACAAATACGCGGCGAAATTTATAAGTCTATAAATGGTGACAGCTTTTTCCCAATACACACATGGCCTTTAGATATGCAGTTATTGTTTACTAACCTCCCTCTATCCGATTCAGATACATTTAAATTAATTTTATTTATGTTTGGAAATGGTTGCCCCCCACAAATTTGCATACAACATATTTTATGTAGCCACTTTAACAAAAACGCTATGCAAACGATAAAACGCATCCACCAAATTAGATGGATTACAACCAATTTGGAACACAAATTAAACACATGGTATTATTTTGACATATTTGAAAACAAAATGCTCTCTTTGAGTGGGATACCCAGGGGATCGCAACAAATGTTATAAAACTACTTCACATGCACCTCCCTTTTGGTTCCCCCTCTCCCCTTTTTAACCCCGACAAAATAAATGACAAAGTGTTGTTCGCTATTTTTTGCTTTAAAATTTTAGTCTTTAATCATGGACTGCGATCAACTCAGTACTGGCGTTCCAGAAGACTTTGACATGTTTGCTCCTCCAGAAGACTCCCCTACCTTCGTGCACCAAAGACACCTCGAAAAAGAAAAAAAACAAAGCTTGGACTTGCTCCTAAAAGAAAAATTAAAAAAAACTTACAAAAAACCGAACTACCCACTGGAAGCAGATATGTCAACATACAGCCACCTCCCTTCACAATATTCTTCTGGAACAAGTCAATGAAAACATCACGCACATACAATCTAAATTAAACCAAATTGAATTATAATTACAGTACATACATATACCTACACCCATACCAGACAACGTAACGTGCGGCCAACCCTCTCCAGGTAAGTCAGGTAGGTATCCTTCTACACCTCTGTCTCCACCTGTGACCACCAACAAGAAAAATCCAATAACTAAAAGAACTACACTCCTCCCAAAAGAAGAAATTCCAAATCAAACGCAGCGACCAGTACCACTCATGAATCTCAAAATCCGACCACCTAAATTATACTACAAAAACACCAACTCCAATTCCAATCGAAAAAACACCAAATCCAATGACCACCATAAAAATCAAAGAAAACCAAAACAAAACAATTATCAAACCCAAAAAAAAGAATATAAATCAACAGCATCAGAAAGCACAATAAAATACAGGGATTATCGCTATTTTTAGTGATATATCTCTGACACACATACACCTCCCCACTGCCATGGTAAGCCCGTACAAAATTATTTTTCCAAATAAATTTAAATCAACAAATTATGCTACTTTTTTAATTTCAACGAAGTCCAAATTTGAACAATCTCTGTACCCACCCATATACAAAATATTTTGAGAACAAGCGCGCTCGCAACATGCACTAGTTGCACTATCGCTTGCTATAATTACCAATGTTATCTAAGCTTCTAGGCAAGAGGCTGCGGAGCGATATGCGTGACAAGATTAAAACCACCGTCTTGCAGTAGTCACAAATTTCTTACCTCAAGTTTCTGGGGCATTGCGGAAATAAATGGTAAAGGGACGCGCGATAAATTGTTATAGACTGGCAAAGGTTGTAGCTTTTTCACCACGGACTTCTAGGCTACAACCTGTTGGGGCAAAATGCGGCTTATGACTTAATATAAGCGTTATTTAATTTTGCCGATTTACCATAACTACAATTGCTCGCGAAGGGCTGCATGGGAGGGTAAGACGCGTATCGGATTGCGGACGCGTATTGGTGCATTTGACGTATAACCGCTGTTCGGCACTGACGCGGTTCATCAGGGTGCGGGGTTAATTGTCCTGTCGTTATCCTTTTGGGGGGGATGAAGGGGCGCACGGGGCACGTGTGACTAGACTTATGGGTTAAAGGGGAAAGTTATAGAAATACGGACTAAAGTTTGGTGCATTTGAAAAAAAAGGGACACCGCTTGGCACTGGAGTCGTCTATGCGAATACAGGGGTGTTTGTTCTGTCGTTTTATCTTTTTGTGGGAACGAGGGGGCGCACGGGGCACGTGTGACTTCTATCATAGGTTGGAGGTGCAAGTTAGAGTATCATTTCTTTTTTCGTCACAATTTAGCCTAAATAGAAATTGGGTTGCACTGGGTTGGAATGAGCGTGTTGCTGAAAGTTAAAAACACATACACTTATTTACCTACAGGCACTATTTCCGCAACTTTTAAACTACTAGTATATAGTTGCAACTACTTGCCGCCCTTGTTTACCCTGATACGACAGTTATTCTTTCAAAGATGATACATATGCAACCCTTATTTTCCAAAGCGATGATTAGCCCCAACACCAACCTTGACCTCAGGGCTGGTTCTCTTTTTATAAACCCTGGGGTCGAGGTTGCACCAACACGCGAAGTGCACAATGAAAGGATACGCAGTGCGTTTTATCTGACCACGTGTGCACATCCCACCTCCGCAAGCTTCTATGCTAGGTTTAAATCTGCAAGTTACATGCACATTCGATTTTGTTTCTAGTGGATTTTTTCAAGAGCAGCAAACAGACTATAACTATTAGGATCCGGAAAGACATTCTACCTCACTATAAATTAGATTATATTTATACTGTTTTGTATGCACAATTGATACTTTCAAAACGTTTAAAATGCAGTCTGTGAAGCATTTAAAATAAAATTTTATAAATATTTATTTAAAAAAGAAATTAAAAAATCCCAATCAAAAAATAAGATTTTAGGACAAAATAACACTTTGTTCAGGCACACGCATAAAAAATGTAAAAGTATATATCATACAACATAAAAACATAAAAAAAAATCAGACCAACGGTTACCATAATAGTAGACCTGCAGCTTTAATATTTTTAAATCAACTTTATAGGTTAAAAAATTTAAAGGCATAATCTATAAAATCTGCTAAACAAACTACTAAATCTGCAAAAACAAAATCTATTGATATATGCATCAGTTCATGTTAATGGTGGCAAGTTTTTCTGCAACTTCAAGCCAAGAAACCTTGTGGTTTACTGGTTGTAACGTATGAGAAGGACTTTTCCTTTAATCATTTACAAGTACGTCCTTTATTTTTCCAGTTAGGATCTCCATCAAATTTCTCCTTTTTTTGACTCTAAAAAAATATATAATTGATCAAATAAGCAATCCAAAAATGAAGTTATAGTTCAAGGATTAATCACTCACATGTGGGTAAAACAGACAAAAATCATTTGTCAACAACTACTATAATGGGTCTATTCAAAAATATGCATACATACTATAAATCGTCAATCTTATACTCCATTGTATGCTTTGCTTTTGACTTACCCCTTTCCCGAACGTACAGATCACCCCTTCCCGAAAAATCAACTTAAGGATTATTAATTATAACACGTTACTTGAAAAAAGGACAATATGGGTAACTACGGCAGGTCTAAGGTGTTAAAGTTGAAATAACCACGCATTTTTTGCAGAAAAGATACATAAAAAAACTGCAATAATATTTTAAAGCGTAGATATGTAAGCCCTTCGAAGACCCCTTTCCCCTTGTACACTTTGATACGCTTTTAGACTAGCTACCTCTCTGCCTCCTTTTTCTTTGAGCATGCTAGCTACATTACTTTTTGTAAACAACACCATAAACCTTTGTTGCTGCAGAGCTAAATGGACATTTGTCATGGTGGGTGGGTGGTTTCGTGAAGAACGCCAGGAGCAGCTTTAGAATTTGTACATCAAAATCTTGGTTATCATATAAAAGCTGCAAACGCAGATAGTCACGACTTTTAAAAAAACAAAAATCTCCAAACATCATATAAATGCTGCAAACGCAAATACGCACTTCTACACACAAAGAATGAGAATGTCCAAGTGGACTCAGTGAGTAAGTGCGTAACCGTGTTGCAGTTTATATTTTATTAAATTTTTTTGTGTACATTTTCTAAAGTTTAAAAAATGCGAGTGCTCCCTCTTTCCCAAATCCAAACTTACACATTCTTTTTGCACAGCTGAAATTCAGGTGACTACTTTACAGGACTTTACAGAACTTCACTTAAAGAAAAACAATTAAAATACTGCAGCTACTTACATTACAGACATATAGCTAGCTACCTCCAGGGTGTTGTAGGCTTTTTAGGATTGTTCAAATAATGATGAGTCCGGCATGGAAATTGATCTAGCTAGCTAGCTATCAACATTATCAACAAAGTGTTTTTCACAGCTATGTAATGCAAGAATGTATAAAGTTGTCATCATTAAAAGATTCTCCAGATCACTGTCATCATCGCATCAGTGTCAGTTACACAGTGATACTCACTCAAACCTTTCTATGGCATGGTCGCCGCCATGACAGTTTGATGTCACAAACCTGGCTTTTAAGTACAGCTTCACAATTAATTTTTCTTAGGCTCTATTCGTTTATTTTAACGTTTGTGCTACTTCGAAGCTGTACTACTTAAGTAGTTTGTTTACACGAAATCAAGTAGCACAGCACAAGATTTCGCTCAGCAAAAAAAAACTTTTTATTCACGCCTGGCGGACTAAGAGCCACGGCAATAAATATTTCAGTTAGAGCAAGAAGAAGATTTTTTTTTAATTTTCTACGAATATGTCTTCTGCTAATACGCTCCAGTATGCTTTCCAACATCCATGCAATGATGAAAAATCTCGTTAAATTCTTTTTCATCCTTTTTTGAAGAGATGATGTTTTTAAACGTTCTCTCATATTGTTTATTTTTAAATAGAAACACACATTTTTCTGAACGCCCATTTTATGCAGAGATTTTAAGCACTTTGAAACTGGTCCGACTTTTTAAAAATTGAATTCGACAAGTCTGAACATTATTGATGCACATAAAAATTCTTAAAAGTTTATATATAGCCGTAAATTAGCAGTTTTTTAAGCTCATGTGATTAAAAATGTGACGTCACTAGTGCGAGACAGTTTCAAGCCGCAGGTTTAAACATTCATTCAGCGATGGCGTCCTCAGACAGCGACATACCTTATTACATGATATTAACGGAGCAGTTTATTAACAACACATGTTTTGTAAGTACATGAATTTAATGTGGACTTAGCAAAATCACATTTTTTTATGCATAAAATTAACGCGGTTTTTAGGGAAATCATTTTCAAAGTCATAAAATTAACGCGGTTCAGGTATAGGGAATAAAATGAAAATTATTTTCTTTGTAATTTTATATTTTCACGATTAAACAAACGGGTTCAAATCATCTACATGGCCGTTTCTTGCATCTGCGACAACAACCGTTGATAATAGTTTGGCGTCCTTCGGCTTTAAAATGCTGATAAATCTGCCCTATCATCTTTGCGTGAATCGGCTTGAGGGTAGATAATTTTTTTACAATTTTATGGCTTTTTTTCACAAAATTAACGGTTATGAAATTACTAGAGGCAGAAAATCAGTGTATCACTAAATTTACCCCCAAAAATGAACGCGGCATAAAATTAACGCGAAAAAGCCAAAATCCGTTAATTTCATGCTTCGTTAATTTCCTGTAATAAGGTAGTTTCTTTATGCTTTTTTGATGATATTTGTGAAGATAGCTCTGATAGTTCCGTTGCTAGTAATAATCTCCCCATCCATATTCACTATACTGTGTATTTTGTGCTTAAAAATCGTTGCCACTGCTCCAGACTTCAACATTTATTCGGCGCATACATACCCAAGAAGCGCTGCCTTTTTATCCACTTCGAAACAACTATCGTGGAAATGGGTGCTACATACGACTTTATTACTGGTAAACTTGAAGTTACAAGTAGTATGTCCTGTCCCAATGTTATGAAGCCATCTCTCAGCACGTAATTGTTCTTTTTCTGGGTTTAGAAATCTGTAATATGTAACCTTACGAGGAGTTCTTTCGCTCGTTTTAGAGCAACCGTATGCCTGACAACTTGGCATTTTACGTCCACAATTAAATTATTATTAGGTCTGAAAGACAGATAATTTTTACAAAACAACCAATTAATTTATTCGCTCGAGTTATTAAGAAAAATCTAAATGTCTTGATTCAGAAGATATATTAAAAATATACAAATAAAAAATACAAATGTTAGGTGAAAGACAAATCTAAGCAAACACACTAAGTATAACAATATTTCTGCGTTTCAGACATTCTTCTGTCGTGCTGCACTCTTTCATATAAACATTCGACTTTGTGTTTTGTGCGCTTCAGCCGTTCTCGCACTTGTGACGTCATCACCGAATGACTTTGTAACCTCATATCTCCCTCAAAAATTGATAAAATTGTATAATTTTTTGGGAACATTTTTATTTTTATAGTATGAATGAAATTATAACAAAATTCTCCTTTAATCGAATTCGACTTGCGTGTGAGTGTGTTTACTTTCTGTATTAAAACGTGCGCAATAATATGAAGTGGGAATTACCAGCAGAAAATGTTCCATTCTGTTCTGTGCCTATCCATTCCTTTCCGCGTAAAATTTTCTTGAGGTGGGAAACAGGCTCTTCTCGTTGACATCGCGGTGCTTACCTAGGATTGATTTCCCCTCTAGTTGAAAAATTAAGTTAAATTAAATTTTACACTTGGCATTATGTTGTGCAGAAACACCTTTTCGCTATCAGTTATTCCTGGATAACTTGATTTGTCGATATCCAACTAAATTGCTGGATTTATTTAACTCGTTTGAAATAACTTTTTGAACATGAATATCGGATATCGATGGCTTTTGTAACATTAATTTAACATTAATTTAACATTTATGTAACCTTACGAGGAGTTCTTCTCGTTTAACATTAACATCTTTTGTTAGAGACAACTGTCTCTAACAAAAGAGCTGCTCATAAAATGTTTTCCTATGAATCGCAATAAAGCGATGAGCCGATATCATCCTTTATGTAGCATAAAAAGAAGAAGATAAAAGTCACCAGTATATAATTAATATATTAATATATATTAAAAGTTAACAAAAAAAATTTAAAGTTTCTTCCCCAATTTTATCGGGGGTAATTTCTTAGCACGATCTAACGGCGCCAATTTTCCACCTAGTGGAGCTGTTTTTTTAATCAGTGCTAAATGCGGAATGGTGTGAGTCTTTATCGGAGCAAGTGGTGCTAATTTTCCAGCTGATGAAGGAAAGGCTGGTGTTGCGAGTGGAGCCAACTTTCTACGAGGCGGTGGTGGTGCTTGCGTTATTGGCGGCATTGTAACCTTGGCCTTTTGTGGTGCGTTATTATGGTTATTTTTTATATTTTCTTCATGATAAATTTCTTGTGCCATTAAATTCTGCAACATACCCAATGTGGGTACAAAAGATTCATGGCCATCGCTGTGATGCTCTAAATGTTGACCAGCATTGAAATTTCTTTGTGATGCTTTATTAGGAAGGTAACCGTGCTGATGGCCTTTATCGCTACAATCCTCCATATGTTGAGCAGCATTGAGATTTCTTTGTAATGCTTTATCAGGAAGGTAACCGTGCTGATGACCATCATCGCTACGATGCTCCATATGTTGACCAGCATTGAGATTTCTTTGCGATGCTTTATCAGGAAGGTAACCGTGCTGATCGTTGTCATTGTCATAATAATCGTTGGTGTCATCATCAAAATCCCTAGGATGTGCTGTGAATTGTCTGGCAAGTGGGATCCCAAAACTTTCTTCGTCCGAAATGTTACTGTTTTCTGGTGACATGTGCAACTTTTGCTTTTCAGTTGGACTGTTTCTATGAAATTAGAAAGACAATTTTGCATAGATTTGAAAGTTAAAGAAAAATGTTTTCACAGTAAACCAATCAATGTGCATTTACAACCATACCCTTTATTTAAAAAGATTGTCTAAACCCTTGTTTTGCAAATAATAAGCCCTTCGCTTAGCAGTGCATGCGGTACTAAACCAGATCTCTATTCGTGCGTTCTTTTAAACAAATTCTCTGATGTGATTGGTCACCTTTGGTCTAGTCACGCTTTTATTTTCTCCCAAAATTGGAAATTAAAAATGATAGGTATCATTGCCTGTGCAAAAAGGCAATGTAGATTCTTCTGAATTCGAAAGAACAGTTTGGTGCTCATACAAACCCTAAAGGATGCAAAGATCGGTATATAATAAACGGGAAATTTGAGTAATTTGTTTAATCTAAATTATCAATGGTTAGTTCTTCCCAAATGGTTAAAAGACGTTTAAGCTAAATTTTCTTCTTGATTGATTATAACTTCGATAAAGCTAGAACGGCGTAGCTTGTTTTCCTTGAATAATAAAGCAAAATTTTGAAGCATTATTCTATATGTTTTCAATAAAAAATACTGGTCTTACCTTTTTGAACCATTATTCCTATTGGTTGATTTTTTAGTCAATGTTATCTTGTTTTCTTTTTGCGCGTTGTGTCTAAATACGAGTAAATAAATCAACGATTAAACATATTTGTTTACATTTCAGTCAACAATGATTGTCAACATTAAATATAGCAGCTAATTTTAGCATGTTGAAGTTGGCACTGGATATTAAATGCCATAAAAGAACTAAAAGAAATATTATTACAGGTTTGAACTGTCAAAGTTATATACAAAGAATGAAGTACAGACTTACTCTTCTTCAAGAAGAAATTCCAGCTCTCTTATCATTCGTGTTAGATCGTCAATGGTTTGATCTTGCGCTACAAGTGCTTGCTGCAGTTCGCCAATTTGTATATCTTTTTCCTCTGATTCATTTTCTAATTCTTTGATTTTTTCATCCATGTCCACATTTGATGCCTTTGCATTTCTTTCATTTTCTAACCGTTCTTTCAAAATCTCTTTATCTGCAATAAGTTGATCAATTTCTTTGTTTAATTCTGTGGTAATTTCGATGGATTGCAATACCTTTGCTTTTTCGTTCAAATAACCTGTCTCCAATTGTGATGACTGTTTTGTTAGATACTCGATTTTCTTTTTGAGAACAGACATTTCTGTGTCGTTGGTCTTAGTTTCATCTTGTAGTTTTTGTAACTTCTTTTTCAACATATCTTTATCATCTTGTAGGTTCTCTATTTTTATTTTCTGGTTGTATAACTTGTTATCGTATTCTCTCTTCAATGTTTCCTTCTCCTGTTGTAATTTCCCAAGTTCTTCTTGAGCTAGTGAAAGTTGATGACGAAGTTTTTCTAATTCTGCTTTGTTGTTTTCTTGAGTTTGCTCAAGTTGGCTCTTATTAAGTTCCTTCTGATCTTTAATGCGTTTTCCACTTTCCAAATTCTTATATTCCTCCACAGATTGTTGACTTTCCTTTAACTTACTACTTAATAAGTTAATCTCTTCTTGTTTTTGTTCAAGAACCTTTATAATCATTTGTTTATCTTCTTCCAATACCCTGCACCTTTCTTCGTTTTCTTTGACTTTCTTTTTCTCTTCTGCTAACAAGTTTAAAAGCTCGTTGACTTTTTCCTCATTCTTCGTGTCGTTCCTATATTTTTGTAATTCTGCGCTATGTTCTCTCTCTTTCTTTCGCAAAAACTCAATCTGTTCTTTTTGCTTCTGGTTGATCTGCTTCTGCTCCTCCAAGATCACATTATTTTTATTGATATCTTGTTCGTAATTGTAAACTTTCTCTTGTAGATTCCATACCTGTTTGTCAGAAATACGTTCTCGTTTTTCCAACTCCTTCTTACTGGCCAATAAACGCGAATTGCTCAACTTTAAATCTGATATTTCGACTTGACTTTGTGAGTTTACTTGTTGTAGATCGTCGATTTGTTTTTCCATATCTGAATTTTTTTCCTCAGTATCTTGTAATTTATGTTCACTAAGTTGAGTTTGTTCTTTCTTTAAAAGATCTTCAAGCTCCTCGATTCTCTTAGTAGCCCAACTGTGCTTCTTCTCTATTTCGTTTAGCTTGTCATACTTCTGCTTCATCTTTGCATCATTCTTTTTCATAGATTCTCCTCTGTTGGCTAACTCATCTTTTAGGTGCTGCAACTCACTGGTATTTAATTCAAAAGCTTTATCTCTTTCATTCATGGTGACTTCTTTTCCTTGTAAGTCACTTTCCAACATTTTTATTTGCTTTTTCAACGCATCGATTTCGGGAGATATTAAACTTTTCTTTCTCTTCAGGTCACTGTCTAACTGTTGTTGTAACTTGATACAATTTTCTTTCCACGTTTTCAATTCAGCTAACATCTCTTTACTATCATCCAACGAATTTTTGCATTTTTCCTCACACGCACTACTCTTTTCTTTTTCATGTTCACTTCTCAAGTTTTTACACTTCTCTTCCCAAAGCTCAATTTCAAACTGCGCTTTTGCTCTCTCGTTGGGTTGTTGGCTTTCGTTTAATCTTTGCCTTTTCTCATTTTCCAATTTCTTTCGCAACGTTTCGCATCTTTCTTCAAGTTCATTTACTGCATTTGAAACATCTCTCTTATGTTTCATTCTTTGAGCTTGTAACTGTTCCTGTAGCACTTTGCAATTTTCTTTGCAACTTTCCAATTTACTTTGAAGGTCATTGCATTTATCATTGATGTTATTATAGCGTTGACTCATTTCAGTTAATTCTTTCCCATGAAGCTCAATTTTTCCATTTTTATATAGAATCTGCTTTTCTAATTCAATTTCCTTTTCACGTTTCTCTTCAACGCAAAGTATTTTCGCTTTTAACTCGCTTTGTAGAGAAACAATTTCACCTTTAGCTTTCTCCAAATCACATTTGAATTTCTCCTCTCTAACCAACATATCCTTGATGTTTTGTTCTTTCTCGCTTTGCAGTTTAACCTCTTTCAATGGATCATCATAGTGGAACTTAGATCTCTTTTCGGCTTGCTCAAACTCAAATTTTAATAGCTTAATCTCCTCTACTTTCAGGATCATTTCCCTTTCATGTTGTTTATGTCTCATTTCCCTTCCTTTAGCATTTTGCTTTTCCAATTCATGCAACTGAAACTTCAACATATTGATCTGTTTTTCTTTCTCCGTAACTGCAGCCACGAGTTCTTGTTCCTTTGTTCTTTCTTTTTCCTTTTCTTCTCTTCTATTCTTGCAATTCATTTGATCTCCAGTATCTTTCTCAAAGGCAATTTCATTTCCATCTTTTCTTGGTTGTAGATTTCCAATTTTTCGTAGCTCTTTCTGCAAGCATAGAATTTCTTTTTCTTTGGTGACAAGTGATTTCTGTAGCTCTTGAATTTGAACTTTATGTTGCTTCAAATCTTCCTTCAAGCGTCTTATCTCCATAGCACTGTTGTCAGTTTCGGTTATCTTTGCCTTCAAATCTCCAATCTCTTTTTCCTTCTCTTTAATCACATCCTGGTAAGCTTTAAGTTTGGATTTGCTTTTTTCGTTTTTGGCACACATTTCTTCTTTCTCAGCGCGCAAAGATTCGTTTTCGATCTTCATAACATCCACTTTTCCCTCTTTCTCTCTCAGGAAATAATATAAACTTTCATCTCGCCTCTCAATACCCACAGACGTGTGGATGCGACTATCCAATCCAAATGGTCGTCCAATTTTTTTCTCCATGTCTCTCACATCTAAATGCTCGAACTCTTTCCCTATTTTTTCAAGAGAAAAGTTCTTTTTTATCTTATTAAGATAAACTTGACGAAGTGTAAGGTAGTCTTCCGTCTGATCTTTGAATTTATCCAGAGCTTTCAACAATTGCGCACTTTCCCGTTTCATGTCCTCGTTATAACGGAGGATTTCTTGTGCAGCTTCATGAACGTCAAGCTGCGTCACTCTGTATGACTTCGAAGCGTCAACATATCCTTTCTTAGCATTACCTGATCTACCACCTTCATCTTCATCGTTATCCTCTTCTCTGCTGTTAAACTTCAAGCGATCCACTTCGCGCTCAACACCGTTCAGCAACATCTCATATCGGTATCTGGTTTCCAAAATCTCCTCTTCGTATATGTCCTGGAATCTTTCCAATTTGACACGAGTACTGATTTTTTCGTTCTTATATTTTTCATGAAGTGCTTTGTACTCTTCTCTTTCGTATTTCAAGTACCACCTTAATCGTTCATTTTCCACATCTACCTTCTCGAGATCTTTCTTGTATTTCTTCGATTCCGCCAGCAACTATAATGAAATTACATGCAGGAGATTCGGATAAGTTATAGCTTATCTGAAAGGTGGTCGCAGAGTTTTAATTTGCGAGTCTAAAAGTTAGACTTCTTCGCAGTGTAAATTTTTGCAACTTTCCTGAAAGAGGAAATTTTAGCGGATTTTAGCGGATTTTATTTTCGCGAATTCGTAAAGATTAAACAACAAAAGAGTATTTAAAGGGAAAAAATATAAATGAGTATGAAAATGCCACTTGAGGAAGCTTATTGTTCCCTCAGAAACTTTCCAGCATCATCCGAGAACAACCTTTTCTAAGATATACCCTTAGCCGGTACAAATGAGGTTTCGGAATGTAAAGAAATATTGCTGCATTTAGAAGTAGTTCTCATATGTTAATTGAGTTTTATTTGCCCAATGTCAACATATGTCAACAACGAAATTTTTCTAAGAATAGTTATGGAAGTAAACGGAAAAGAATGGAATTGTCTCATTCGTCAATTTAAGAGTTTGTAAAATAACTTTTAACTTATAAAGCTATTTGTTCGAGAAAGTATTTTTTTATCAATCATATAGAATATATGGCTTACTTTCTCTTCTCTTCTGCTGTACATTTGTTCAAGACGTCCGCATTTCTCTTCTGTTAACTTCAGTTCCTTTCTGAAAGACGCGCTCTCCTTTCTTCTATCCTTCTCCACAAGTAACTTCATGCGCTCCGCTTCTTCGCTCCGCAGAGCTTTCTTCAAATCGTACTTCTCAGATTCGAGTCTAACAACTCGTTTACTCAAGACTTCATCGTCTGAATCTAAAATGAATTTATTGATATTATTATTTCATCTTCCTAAAACACACTCTGTAAATTTGGTTAAAAAAGAAACAAATCGAGAACAGCCTGAGACTTGAGTGTATTTCAAAACTAAGAAAAAGGGAACAAAAAAATCGCACGTAAACTTAAGTACATAAAAGTCAGATTGTCTTTACTTGCAAACACCAATCTCGGCAGCTCCGGAGCCGCAGACGAACCCCTTACATTACGTGCGCAATATGATAGTGTGGTACGCATATAGTTAATCCAGATAGCGTGTATATATAGGAGAATCTCTATACTTGCCCATCATGATGGCAGGTCCGGTCGAGGAGGGGAGCGGAAGAGGGGGGGGGGCCATTCTCTGTTTAGAATGGACACACCGATGTGTCATGATAAAGATTCACCTATATGAGCTCCTTTACTTTCTTAATAACTCGTCCTAAAAATCTAAACAAATCTCCCTCATGGTCGAAGATTTTCATATACTGCTAAAGTGTGCCTAGGATTTTCAAGAAAATGACATCGGATCAGCCGCCTTCGCATTCGTGTTTACTTTTTATATTTCAAGTAATGCAAAAGATGGAACGGTAGAGTTATGCTCGCTTTAAGAAACACAAAATTTTGGCTGGGGTTGAATGTTGTAGATTTCTGTATCTTTTAAGCTCAACTGTTGTTGCTTACTTGTTGCTTCTTAAAACTTTAAGGAAACCCAAATTAGCATGTTTCTCACTCAGTTCAGCTTGTAGATAGGTAGCTAAACTAATCGAAAACAAAGTAGCGTTTTGAACACATCTGTAGTTGCGTGAACATGACCTGTAGAACAAGAATTGTCTTTCTGTACTCATAATCCCTCTTGTTTGTTCTTTTTCTTTTTGTATTTGCGTGAAGTAGGGCTGTTACTAGTTTGTTTCTCTTTTCAAAGTATTTGAGTCTTATGTAGCTTATAACTAAGACGTTGCTTATTAAAAAGGCGGATATCACTTGCGAAGTAAAAGTTATGTTATGTTATGTTATGTTTCACACAATAGCACTAAAAAAGGTTCGCAGGGATATTAATCATGACTTACCAGTATCGTAAAATCTTGGACGACATTTGTCCAACTCTCTTTCCATATCCCTCATTCTTCTTCGTCTTCCTACAACTGTCATTTCTCTTTACAATTTTTTGTTTACAATTTACAACCGTTCTCTCAAATCAGTGTAAAACTAATATTGTTGTCACAAACTTTTCTCAATATATTTGACGTCACATATATTTGACGTCATTTATGCTTAAGAACGGTATCCAATTGGCGGTAGCCATGGATTTATACGCCATATTTGATAGTGCTTTGAAAGTGAGGTTATATGTTTTGTATCCTTGGAGATATAGTTGATTCCTTAGGGAACGGCGAATTATACGGGCTACGTGTATCACAAGCCGTATAAAATGCGCAAATTCACTATTTTTATACTGACAATTTTAAAATTGTTAAGAATCACCAACAGTCGACAAATAATGTGTGGAGGATTCCTAGAATTAATTTTGCGATGTAAAGGAGTAATAGTTTTTTATCACGGTGACGATGGCGGAAAATCATCTACGAAGATGTTCTTTGTAATATGCTGGCTTTATAATGACTTTAGAACGCTTATTGTAATATGAGCGGGCACTAGCTCTATATTAGAAAGAAAAAAGAAGCCCTGGAAACAAGAATGATGGGTGGGATAACCAAAATGTTCACTTCTGTTCTGTTCTTTTGTTTTTAAAAGTTTATAAAAAGAAAACTAGGATATTTTAGGTGCGTGTGGGGCGTATTTTTGCGTGAGCAGTCGCATCACACACAATTATTCTGTAGCTCCACACTTTAACGGAGGCTACACTTCTTAACATGTGCTCCACATTTAAAGATGTGCACCACGCTTCGCCTCTATTTTTTATAAGTCAAACATCCGCCCCACTTGAACTATCGCTTTTCACCGAAGTATCGGTTATTAGCCGACATCTATTTGTTGGTGTTTTTATGGTGAGGAGGCGAGTCTAATTTTGATGGTGTATTAAGCATCATCTATGAGTTCCCTTAAGGGAACCACATTTGTTATGAAATTTACTACCACAATAGTTGGAATACCGGTTACCGGTAAGTGTGTTGGGAGGTGAAATGTTTTGAGCAACTGTTTAAATGTGGAGAACACGTTAAGGTGTAGAGCTTTGTTAAGGTTAGAGCCATAGAATAAGCGTCAAGGCAACGATAAGGTATGCGAATCCTTTCGAAGGAAAACCCCGCTGCGTCGACACAAGCGTTCAAAAATGCTCTTGTAAAAGCGACCTTTTTCTGTACAAGTTCAATTGTGCGCTTGTATCAGCGAATACCCTATTACACGAATATAACTAGACATGTAATTAACGCGAATGACCCTAGCTCGCGTTAATTTATCGCGCGTTAATTTTGTGCTTCGTTAATTTCCCCTCCGTTAATTTTTGTAGGCGTTAAAAAAACCTCCGTTAATTATTCCCAACGTTAATTTTCAAATTTCCCTTAAGATTGACGATTTCCGCCGAGCTCATCATCAACGTAGACCAAACACCATCAAAGTTTGTGACAACAGACAACGTGACCACGGCTGCTAAAGGAGAGAAACATATTTCCCGTGCTGGTGCAACAGATAAACGAACCATTACTGTTACCCTCGGCGAAACCCTGGACGGTCATGTTCTTCCTTTGCAGCTTATTTACACTGGTAAGACCGAAACGTCTTTGCCAAATGTCAAATTTCCACTAGGGTTTTGCCTTGCATACAATCCGAAACATTGGAGTAATGAACAAGAAACTTTGCGACTGATCGAAGATGTCTTGGTTCCATACATCACCAAGATTAAGGAAGAAAAATCTTTACCATCCACACAAAAAAGTTTGTTGCTGTGGGATGCGCAAAGATCAATCGATCCAATCGGTAAAAGATGCGCTTGCAATCAATCACATCGTACTCGTTATGGTGCCAAAGAATATGACCCACTTGCTTCAACCGTTAGATTTAACCACCACCACGAAAAACGAACCTTCAGTGAATATTTCACTAGCTGTATAATGAAGGCACTTGAAGTTGAACCTGACCGCGATGTAACATCCATAGAAGTTGATCTGCGTCTATCAACTTTGAATCCTCGCCACGCCAAAGTTATGATAGAGTTGTATGACTATCTAAAAACGGAGATGGGAGAAAGAGATATATTCTATATTATAGATTTTTTGTTTATCACGAAAACTGGAACTTTTTTGAAAAAATTCGCGTTAAGGACCGTTGAATCTTAAAAATGCCAATTCGCGTTAATTATCACACACTTTAAGGTCTAACCTCGTCCTTCGCGTTAATTTTCGATCGCATAAATTTCAAGTCCGTTAAATCAAGGAGGTTAAATACTTGACCAGTTATATTTGTGTAATAAGGTAGTATTCTGTCTGTTAAAAATGGTTGTGCTCCCAATTCTAAAAATCCCTGTGGACGAAGTTGTATTTTGACTAAAAAAAGTAGTACGAGCAAACGAGACATTTTCTTAGCTACAGTCTATTTGTTGAGTAAACCCAAGGTTTTTCTGAAAGAGTTCTAGACAAGACAAAGTTGGAAAATTTGAAATATTAACTGATAGATGAAATATGCAAAAGTTACGATTGTCCCTTCCAATAAATAACTATAGAACAAATTAACACGAAATTCCTCGAACGAAAACTACTTTGTCATATCTTTCCACACACATTCATGCAAAAAAAATACAAATTTCTTCTCTATTTCTTGATTATTGCGTGCAATGGTACTTCTGCATTTCATTTTGATAACTTTATTCTTCATACATTATCGACAGTACTTCGTAAAACATAAAACGACACGTGTTTCAAAGATATTTTAGAGGCGTCAGTAGCTAGCTAAGTTCAGAATTAATTTACATCAATGAGTTCAGTTAGATAGATCAACCGCAGTTTTCCGACTCCCCACATACATTTACTTAGATCTTGCTCGCATCTTTCTTCTCTTTCGCTTTAAACGTCTCATACGCTTTTTCTTCCACTTTTCTCTCATTGTGGCAGTACTCGAGGATATGCCATTAGAAAAGAGCGTGTAAAAAAAAGCCCACACTTTTTATAAAGTTCTCCACCGTAGAGTAAAATCAAGATTTTGGGGCAGTACATTTTATGAAAGCGAAGGAGCGCTAATATATTGTCGATATTTTACAAAGTGCACAATTGTTAAAAATTTTAAAATTCATCAGGGAGACGACAGAAACAATTATACTTCAACGTAACGTCGTTATCTGCATTTAAGCAAAAGTCTACAATTATTTCAGCATATTTAACTGCATTTTCCGCATTATCAGAAAAAGTTCACAAGTTTTTTTGTCAGCGCGTGAATCTCAACTTTTTCTAACTTCGCAACTGTAGTAAAAACATTATGAGTTGAAGTCAAATGGGAACGAGGCTTTTGGCGCGCGTATCATAGCGCTTGATATTCCGTAATATTTAGTGACGCCTTTGCCCGCACTGTTCCCCTCAAAAATCAAAATTATTTTAAATTTTTTATGAGCTCTAACAACGCAGTGAATAATAACGTCATTTCATGATTATGACCAATAAATTCGCTTGAAGCTTCATTATTTTCAGTTTGTGCGCGCATTTTAATTTTCAGTAGACACTGCTTTTACGCACGACGAAGAATCCATAATACGTCATGACGCGGAGCGGACTGACTTTCGCCGTAATTTGCTAGACCGACACTAGTTTAATTAAATAATTATTCAATACATTTCTTTATTTTATAGGTTGTGTGTACTCTTTGTTTGTCAACATTTTCCTGTTGACTTAACACTTCATATAGCCATGTGTCAATTTTGTCCGGAAACGGTATGTGATTTTGTTAGCAGCACGAAATTAAGGCCGAGGGCTCAGTATCAGCCTCAACTGTTGCTTGCTTGTTGCTCGTTGACCGGTTACTGGGGAAACCCAAATTCACATGTTTGCTGCCCAAGTTAGGCTAGTGCGCCAATAAAAATAAATTTTTTTGAGCATACCATTTAAGGTCGTACCCCTAGAAAAAACTATATCGCAGAGGATTGTCTTTTCTGAAGATACTTGATGAGGATATCATAGTATGTGACAGTACGACAAAATTAAGTCAAAAATTTCATTGGTTGGTTGCCATGGTTACCCGTTGCTAGGAGAAGTATAGGCAAAATATGACATTTTGCTGCTCGACGCCTAACCAAATAACTGAATAACATGCGTTATTTCAAGCGCCTTTTTGGCCGCTTTTGTTCTTCAAGGGTCACGTGTATGGATTGAGCGAAGCGCATTTTCGCAAGGCTGACTCGTCTTCCAGATAACTGTTGCGGTATTTTTTGGACGACAGAAAAGCTAAAACAGGGCGAAACAGGCAATATCTCGACAAAATAACTGAAAGACAAAACTTCGATTTGAAAATCGGTTTCGTTTAAACACTAGGTGGTACTAATGCCTGCATCCACAGCAGAAATTGTAAAGCGTGGGTGCTTCGATCTTGAGAATTCTTGTTTCGCGTGGATTCCGAACTTAAACGGCAAAAAACTTGTTTAAAGATTATTTTATGGACATTCTTGACTTGTGGATCGACAAAAGGTGTACGCCAGCACTATTTCGACCTGAAAAGCACCGAATACCTAAGTCTTAAGTCTAATTGATAATCGTTGTTGGAAGGCGATGTCTTCTTCGACACTAAAGCTATAAAAAAAGAATTTATAAAGCCTAATTTTCAAGCAATTGACCAGTAAAAATTACGAAGCTAATTTTAGCAAATTATTGATGGTAATTTCGCGAAGCTTTATTTCCGCGAATTGTTATTTCCAGGTAATTTTGCGCAGACAATTATTTTTGCTAAAATAATCAATTCAAGGTATAATGCTTTTGATAAGTTGAGATGGCCTGGAAGGACGAGAATGACAACTAAAAATACAAGAACTTGCTATAAGGAAATTCTCATATATGTTAGGGATAGTTACTTGCGTACGCGGATGAATGTGGAAATAAGAATACTACGTCCTTTTTAGCATGAAAACCTCGGGAATTACTTTTCGCATATTCGCGAAACTAAGGTATCGCTAAAAATTAAGTAGAAAAGGCAAATTTTTACCCGTAAACGAATATCTACAATCAGTTATAAAAAATTTGGCATGACGGCTGTTTTTAGCTATTTTTTAAAGTTGGTGCAAATAGGCACAAACCATCAAGTCGCCAATACTCCGCAGCCGGAAGTCAGCGAAAATGCAACTTCTGTATATAGGTAACTAGCACAGCTTGATAGATTGGATTTATGCAATTACCTAAGTTTGCTACCAATATTGCCAAGTTCAAATTGTGTAAATCTAATATATAAACAGACTAACGCACGACTTGTGGTTACTGACTTCCAAATATGCGCTTAGGTGCCAACATTTTTTCTTATCGAACAAGGCAAAAGAGAAAAGTGAAAATTTCCACAAAAGTTTGACAGGCTGAACAGAATGGTAGGTGTAATAATTTCAGGTATGATAAAAGGGTGCGCAAAATGTTCGCGCATTCGCGTAGGAATTTAAAAATTTTTTTTCCAATACTCGTCATATGGCCATCTTACCCCGGGAAATTGAAAATGCAGAGGAATTAGCAAAACACAGATATATGTTGCAGAACTTCTAAGCAAATATATTATACAAGAAGACTATTTTCTATGTTGTATTTCTTCTTTTATGGTTTTGTATCTGTCCAACTCAGTGAGACTGACAGATGGCGTCGTGCGGCGAATAGCAGCCTTGAAATCAGACATAGTAACAACCGCCTCTTCGCAATTTAAAGGCGTGCGCTTCTCTTCGTGTTCACTGATCAACCGACGAAAGCAGTTCATAGTGGCGTCTGATGCGAGGGCGTAAAAATCTGCGCCCGTAAGGTTAACAGGACATGAAGTTTCTAACAAATCCATCTTGACGTCTTCCGCCAAATTAATTTTTCTGGTTACTGCTTTTAGTATTTTTATTCTTTCTTCAATTCCTTCAGGTATGCCAACATATACCAGCTTATCAAATCGCCCAGGCCTCAGCAGGGCGTTATCCAACAAATCAGGGCGGTTAGTTGCGCCAACAACAAAGACGTCTGTGTTATCGTGCATACCATCTAGTTCAGAAAGTAACTGAGACACAATACGATCCATTACTCCTCCAGAATCTCCACTACGACCTCGGTTTGGAGCAAGCGAGTCTAACTCATCAAAGAAGATAATGCAAGGCGCCATACTACGAGCTTTTTTAAAAACTTCCCGAACATTCTCCTCGCTTTGACCAACATACATGTTAATCAGTTCCGGACCTTTGACACTATAAAAATTCAAGGTAAATTCTGTAGCAATGGCTTTCGCGAGCAGAGTCTTTCCACATCCTGGTGGTCCGTAAAATAGCAACCCGGATCTTTGTAAACCATTCGCAAACAATTTAGGGAATTTTACAGGTAGTTCTAACGTATCCATAATATCGGCTTTTACGCTTTGTAATCCACCCACGTCGTTCCAAGTCACTTTCGGTATTTTAACAGAATCTGATGACCCGGCTTTTAATGTTCTAATTTCTTCTACGCATTGTTCAATGCCAGACTCGTTTATCTCGGCTCCCTTTACACTGAATAAATTTTTGTTCGCAGCTCGTCTGAAGAGACCCATAAAATCGGAAAATATAAAACCAGCTGTCTTCTTTGCTAAGTCTGTCAAAGAAAAATTGCGATTAGACACATTTTCCAACAGCGCTGTTATAATAGATTCACGCGCAATTTCATTGGGCGGTTCGATTTCGAAATGATAAACGAACTCTGAGTAAAATCTGGGTGACATTTCATTGGAGCAATACGTACTTCCAATCACCATGATTGGTTGAGCGTTAGAAACCAGGTCTTTTAGCTGACTTAGAAAACATTGTAGTACTCTCCGCTCTTCATGCACTCCTTCTTTATCTTTACATAACAAGTGTATATTTTTCAAATATAACAAGCACGGAGAAGCGCTCTTAACTAGCTGAAACAGATTCTCGATTCGTCTCTCAGTTGCACTCAGCGATTCTCCGATCAAATCAAAACAATTTTCTTCGTGGAAGTGTATACAGTGCTTAAAACAGAGACTTCGTGTAAGCAGGCCTTTCCCAACGCCTCTAGTTCCTTCCAGCAAAATCAAAGTCTCCTTGGCAGGAACTTTATTGGAACATGCAAGTTTCATTAAATTGGACATTTGCAGCACCACCTCCATAAAAGCATTTCTAAAATATGAACTGCGAAATAAACTCATTTGGGCGACGTTATTTTGAAAAGTACACGGACACTCCGGCACATAGCATTTAACCGGACTACATAAGTACAGGTTACTGAAATGTGAATTGACAAAAAGGAAGTTTGTTTGGTGATGTGTACGTCTATCTTCATTTTGCTTTAAAGATTTTACCTTAAAAGTAACACATCGTGGTAAATGAAACTTCTCACCCTGTTTCCTCTCCAGATCGATAGAGAACATTTCTTCCAGAGAGAGCAGCTTTGTATGTTCAAAGTGAGTCTTTAGCGTTTCGCTCAGCATATCATCGCTTACGCTGCCATAAGCACAGGACACTGCAGATATTTCAACATTGTTAGCAAAGTAGACTTTTTCCGTCGCGTTGAAGTCTTCCAACTGAGAAAACGTTACGGTGTAATTTGCAGTTCTGCATTTCTCGTACAAGTCCACATCCTGTTTGGTGATATTAAAAAGAGCATTCGTGGAAACATACATAACATCATCTTCATAAACAACAGTGCTATCGTTATCCACTATATTCCCGATTTGCGGAGGAGAAATTCTTTGCTCTCCATCACCGTGTTGATCTATTTCTTTGAATAATTCATAGAGCTCATCTGCCTCGTTATTTGTTCGAAGGAGTGTTAGCTGCAAAACATAGTCATTTTTGCTTTCCTCAAAAGCATCGAAATTTTCAGCAACTGTATTTTTTTTGTTTTTATGTTCATCTTCAGAATTTAGTGTGACTCGGATCCATGATTCATTCAGTACATTTAAATGAAGTAAAGTGTTAGCTGTCACATATGCGCGGTGGGTGTGTACAATTGAAGGATTTTCCCGAAGTACGACCATTTGAGTGAATGTTATCTACACGAGAGAAACAAAGCTTTTTAATTAATTAGCTTTCTTAAAGTTCACCTCCCACTTTAAAACAAGTTGATTTCATATGAAAAAGCTTAAAAATGTTGTGTAGGAAACCGTTTTTTTGAAACATCTTGATTGTTTCGCTCATGAATTTATAACGTCAACTACAATCAATGACAAATAAATTGGCACCACGACGTTAGTCGCACCTTCTAACATGCTATAGTTACGGAATAATCCACGTCGGGTGCCACAAAGTACCGATATATTGGAAAAAGGACCATGCTGATGTCAGCAACAATTAGCACAGCTTAAGAGTATATATGGATTTAACCAAGTAACCAAGTCTTAAGTCCGAAGTCTGCTGTGAACTTTGTTGTAAACAGTGAACTCCACTGTGGACATTGACAATTTAAACTTTGATAAATTCTTGTGTAAATCTAATATAGAAATAGCAGAGATTTCAGGGTGGCCAGCAAGATTTTCAAATGAAATTCCAGGAGTTTTCCAGGAATTTGGAACATATTTAGGCTTTTTTCCAGGGCAAAATCAAATTTTTCCAAGACATTTTTGCTCTCAAAAAACATTTTTACATTAGAACTGATAATGATAACACATTTCTACGTAAAATATAACTGTCAAAACTAAGTCGAACAAATGAAACAAAATTGATGGGACAAACAAAAATATAAACCAATGTTGAATATTGTTACAGACAAAATGATTTGACATATTATAAGTATTGTATATTCTACTAGTGAAAAATTCCAGGACAGTTATCAAAAAACCTTGTTTTTCAAGCATTTTTGACAATAAGGAGTGTTTTTCCAGGTCTTCAAGGACACCCTTCCATTTTCCATGATTTTCCAGGTGCTGGCCACCCTGTTCTTGTGGTGACGGACTTCAAAATTTGCGCTCATGTGCCAATTTTCTTTTGTCACTGATTGTAGCTCTAAAATATGTAATTGCTATTATAGATCAGGATTAACTAAATTTCATATAAAATGTTCTGCCTTGGCGAAATTGTTTAAAATATCACCTAAGTATGGGCTAATTAAGGTCATGCATAATTAGTGGAACTAAGATGATGTCATAATTTTGCATAATTAGTGGAACTAAGTCCAAAATCTTAAGAACCAATCAAGTTTCTTCAAAAAGATAAACAAATTTCTAAACAACTTTTTCACATAAAGCTTTTTCACATAAAGTTAACTTGTTTTCTTCAAAAGAGGTAAGCTTTAAGACAAAAAAAACTGGCGTATTAAACATATACACTGTTGTGGCTAAAATTAGGAGCAAACAGTAGAATTCCCTTCGTGTTACATAACCGTTGGAAACAGAATCTATTAATCAATATTAAAAAAAAAACATCTTGAAAACATTGACAAAATTTCGCTATCTAGACAAAAACATTGCCCTTTAAAATACATTTCTTTTAAACAAGGAAAGTAAATTTTGTCCATTTTAACAAAGCGAGGAGGAGACAGCATAATCTGTTAAACATGCACATATTTGAGTGAGCATAGTTAAACTGGCCAGAACATGATTACGAGCAGATTGACATAAAAAATATCAAAATCTAAACACTTTTACAACAGCTCACAAAGAAACACAAGTGAAAAGGAAACAGGGACATCGACAATGGAGAGCCAGGAGGTGGGCGAGCTGCCCTGCCCTTCTCCCACCCCTTCCTTTTTTTCCTAATGTTTCAGAAACCAGAGGTCTTATATTATACTAGTTATGATTTAAAATGAATGCTTTTAATGGTGTACAGCCCTACATATAGTTCCAAAAGTTTAAAAATAAAAAAATTTAACGTTCCATGAAACGAAGCAGGAGAGTTCATGTTTTAAAAGGTGAAATTATAAAAATTCCTCTTGCATGTCAGACGCTCTTACATCAATAAAATTTGCTTCTCCTTTCTTTTATTATTGTGTCAACGGCCCTGAGAAACTGTATACACCAATGTCAGCGAACAATGTGTTACCATTTTGTTGTAAGGGAAAAATGTAGTACATATCACACTCTTGTTTTATTAATAATTACTAGCTGAAGATAGATTATAAAAATGCTTAGAAATTATACTCCAAATACTGTGTCAATCAAATTTTTTCTAAGAATTGGTAATAGCCATTGTCTACAGCTGACCCTTTTAAACGGTAAATAATTACAATATAAGAACATAAGTATAACTAATAGCTGTTATTAAGTGTTAAATAATGCCTCTATTGCTCTTTCTACAACCCATGAATGTGTGGACAAGGCTGTTCTACTGCTTTCCAAGTCAAAACCCATATCAACAAGTTTTTTCAACTTTTCTTGGCATTCTGAGTCTAATTCCTCCCCACCTCCAGCATACGTTGATGTCCAATATTTTGCAGTCCTTAAAAAAGCAGTTGGTTGTTCTTTAAACTGCTGTGCAACGACAGCATCCTGCGGGTCATCAGGTTCTGGGGATGCTAATAATGCTTGGATTGATAATAAAACAGTCCTTAAAGTCATTGCTGCAGCCCACTGGTCTTTAAGTATGTCCAAACAAATCGCACCTGTCACTGAACTAACATTTGGGTGCCATATTTTGGTAATAAATTTCACTTTTGGTGGATTAAATGGATACGTTTCTGGAATGACAATGTCAAGATTAAATTTTCCTCCTTCATATGGAGTATCAGGCGGTCCCATAATTTCTCCTTTAAGCTTTGAAAAACTACCATCTATCAATTCCAGTCTTATATTGTTCTTGGACACTTCTTCACTCCTGACAACTTCCTTAAACTCACGTTGGATCTAGCTGTGGCAATATTAGACATTTTTTTCAATTCTAAAAAGAATTTTGTAGGTAATTTTATTAATAAAATGGCCAGTCTAATTGCTCTTACAAACTGCATAAATGATATAACTGTTGGAGTGGTCCACATAATGTAAACAGGATACACTAGGGTTTGCTATATAACACATATATATTTAAATATATAATATATATAACAAATATAACATAACACATATAGAGGTTTAAATTACTTGCAGAATATTGTTTTATTTTGAATGTATACATTTTCCAGAAATTTACGAAATTTATTTTTGAGATGTCCGTATAGAGTTAATAATTTAGCACTGTCAGATCAGTATTTTATCTAGGCATAGCTTTCAGAATTTTTTTTTTAAATGACCAACAAGAACTCCAACAGCTAGCCATTTGTTGCAATAAATAACAGACGAAGCCTTATTTGTTATAACTCTCCCACTTTGTGCGGGAGACCAAGGGTTTGATTCTCACTGCAACATGAGTGAATGCTACCATAGCCCTTTGTTACCCCAAGCCATGTGCGGAAATTGGTGAGATGTCACATTGTGTGGGCCATTTGGTGTTATAGGGAGTTTGCAGGGAGTTGTCAGGCAGAGCGCCAACCCTGATCTGGTCTGCATAGATGAAAATGAGCATTAAATACTCTAGGATGGGCTCGTTCTGAATATTAGACAAGGTATATCCCTTGATATTTGTAAGGATAGGCATGTAAAATGTACACATTTATCTATCTAATCTATCGTTGATACTTCAGCTGATTTGAACTAAACAGAAAATTACCTCCAATTAGGATTGTGCCAATAAGAGTAATAAAACCTTAAAATTTCTGCTGCTCCAGGAGATCTGATGCTTGGATCAGAAATCCCTTGTTTTTAGGTTTAGCCTAACTGTATACAAAACTCCCTAATTCTTAAAAAGTTATTCCTGTAAAAATTTCTCAAGGACTTTTTAGCTAGGCTGGGCTATAGCCACAAAAATGTTAGTTCCCAAAATTTGATTATGATATTGATATTGCAAAAGAATCTTCCCTGTGAAAGTTTCTTCTTTAGTATAGTGTATACCGACCAAATTCCGTGAACATCTTAATTCTGTGATGTCACCTTTCTCAGTAACTTTCTCTTTTTACTGACAAAAATGGCTGGCTATGGCATGATATCCTGGGCCTTACATCCATGATGTACCATATTACCATTTTCACTGGCACCGAAACTTGTGCATTTTACGGAACAACAACAACAAATTTTTGCGGCGGTGGGGGTATGACATTTTAAATCTATTGTTATTTTTGTAAGCATTCATTAAATACCAAACAAACTTACATTATATGCAAACTAGACAGCCTGGGGAATATTTTTAAGCTCTCCTCCACAGATCCCTTTGTAATTCGGCGTCACCAAGTTTCCCCTAATGTCACGTCTGTTTTTTGAGCATCAGAAAAAGGTACATGACGATGTTTCAAGCAGCTACTAGCTCCATCTGAGACAAGGTCTTGGAGTATTGCAACCATTTTAAATCAAAAATAGACTTTAGAAATAATTCCAGTGGATCTCACATTGGAAAAAACACATCACGGAATTAAGACGCAACATCACGGCAAATAGGACGTTTTTTGGACCGGGTTTCTTTAGCGCTCGGCCTCTGCGCACACGCCTGCCTTGTTCACCGGCATCTTTTGCAAAGTTTTTCAGGGGATGGGCTTATTGTCAGAACCATTGAAGTTTATGTGGCCAGCGGAGTTGCCAGATCGTCAGCTAGAGCTGTTTGTTTAAGATAATCACATAATGTAGGACGGTAATACGCTATAGATGAATTCCGTTGTTTACATTTTCAGCGGTGGTAAGCTCTTTCGGTTTTGGCATTTGCGTGGCAGGAAAAAAGATGGGGGCGCTCTAGGTGAAGCAAAGTAATTATCAGTTCATTTCTTCACACAAAGGCATTCTTATGACTTTTAATGAATTCAAATAAATCAGAAGACATCAACCTACACTCGATAATAGTTTATACCCCAACGATGTCCCCGTTAGAAGAAATCCACAGTAAAAGACCTTTCTTCAATAAATCCTAGCATCTTTTTTCCCTGCCACGAAAATGCCAGAGCCAATGAGCTTACCACTAAAAAGTAAACAAATGACGTCACGCTGGAATTCATCTATTGCTCAAGTAGTGTAGTACTTAACCTGATTGTCGTTAGCACACAAGGAACTGCCAGCAAATATAGTGTAGTGGCTGCGCAGCTAAACAATGATAAAAAGCTAGCAAGCCAAAAATTAATCCTTACTATAATTACTAGGATAATATGAGAATGCTAGCTAGCTAGCTACGTATTAATAAACTAAGATCACATATAAAAACCTCCTCCAAAGAGTACATAGCTAACACCTCCTCAAAATGGACGCTGGACATTCAACTGATGACATTTAGCGTAATAGAAAACAATGATGAAGGCAATAGAACCTCCATGTAAACTCCCATGAAATAATATATAGATCGTGTGGTAGGCAAGCGGGAATGTTCCAGTTTTTTGTCTCCACAAAACGGGCGTCCAACCCAGGGCTTTTATCTCTTTTTACCAGCCTCCCAGTAAAGCTTGCAGATACAGTACTTTGCTAGTCATACATAAGTCACTTGATAGATACGATTTCTACACATCTACTATAAATATGAAACGACAGATACACATGACACGATTGAGTTTGTTGATGAAATTGTGTGCATCGCATATTTCTCCGTATTGTGTGCCGTTGTACGCAGTAGGCTTTTAGGGGGAGAAATTCGTATGTAATTTTTGGTTATTTATAGCACTTATTTGTAGAATAGGGTTAAATTATCTGTTAAATTATCTGTTTAATGTATTTAATTCCATAATCGGCATTTTCGTCTCCCAAGATTCTTCTAACAACATCAAATTTAATTTAAGGCACAAATTGGTACAAAGCGGACTTCGGAGAGCAGTCAAGATAGATTTTTGACTATGTATTACGCCACTCTCCAAAATAACATCAAAAAAATATAATCAATAAAAAAATAAAACAACTTCGTTCCTAGAGAAATTTTGTCTTTTGTGATAACGGCTCTGTCTTAGTTCAAGTACACGGGCAAAGCGATTTAAAGCGAACGTTTTGAAAGTAAAACAACTTCTAGAAACCCTAAAATGTTTCAGCTCTTTTCATTTTTTCATTTTTATCTCGTGTTCTTATTGAATTATCAAAGATGATTTTTAAATCACGATTTAAAGACGTACTATGCACGTTTTAAACTCGTTTATGCACTTTTAAATTTGTTCTACGCACGTTTAAGACCCTTATTATGAACGTTTTAAACCAATACTATACAGGTTCTAAACCCGTTCTATGCACGTTTTAAATCCGTGCTATACAGAGTGAATTCTAATTGAAAACACCTATATCTAATATCCCTAACTTTTAGAGAATTAATATTTATCTGTTTTATCAGTTGTCCTGTTACAGAATTCATCATTAGCGTTTTCCACCGGAATAAGAAGTTCCAAAATGGAACAAGCGCACTAATCGGGTTTTCCCGTTTGCTAACAGTAGGCGTTTTTAATTGAGCTAGAACAGCTCGGGCCAATTTTGTTCCCAGAGCTCCTTGAAATAAACCTCATGGGCTCTGAGAAGTGGCCCTGGGAACAAGGATGAAATACCTGTACAGTGAACCTGTACATTGTGTATAAATTGTTTTGTTCAATATAGTATTTGTTTGTGGTTATCATTTTCAGCTTTACGTCAATACTTCTATAACACTCACACTTTTTTTTGTGGATTGACCGTCTCTATCAACGCCAGCCGACCTCGTTACACAAGGGCTTTTTAGTCTTTCTAACAATCTCACCGTCCGTAAATGTCAGAAAAGCGAAAAAAGCCCGAAGGACGAAGTTGCGACGCCTTACATTATCTGTTACTATTGAAGAAACGAATAAAAAACGAGAGTTGTTAGCGTTAAATTTTGCTGAAATAATTACTGCAACAGCAGCGAGTTCAACTCTGTCTTCGCTCTCTGAAGACATCATATCGAAAAGAAAATATCAAAAATCTGTTCTCGTGCATCACCTGTCAAGTTTCGATTTATTTTAATACTCAATATAATTTCGACAAATCGAATTCGATTAATTGGATCGTGTATCCATCGCCTTAAGTGTTTCTTAAACTGGAGAGCGATAAATTCCTGCAAGGCCAAATACTTCCGCAGCCGGAAGTCAGCGAAAATGCAACTTCTGTATATAGGTAACTAGCACAGCTTGATAGATTGGATTTATGCAATTACCTAAGATCCTAAGTCCGAAGTTTGCTACCAATATTGCCAAGTTCAAATTGTGTAATTCTAATATATAAACAGACTAACACACGACTTGTGGTTACTGACTTCCAAATATGCGCTTAGGTGCCAACATTTTTTCTTATCGAACAAGGCAAAAGAGAAAAGTGAAAACTTCCACAAAAGTTTGACAGGCTGAACAGAATGGTAGGTGTAATAATTTCAGGTATGATAAAAGGGTGCGCAAAATGTTCGCGCATTCGCGTGAGAATTAAAAATTTTTTTCCAATACTCGTCATATGGCCATCTTACCCCGGAAATTGAAATGCAGAGGAATTAGCAAAACACAGATATATGTTGCAGAACTTCTAAACAATATATTATACAAGAAGACTATTTTCTATGTTGTATTTCTTCTTTTATGGTTTTGTATCTGTCCAACTCAGTGAGACTGACAGATGGCGTCGTGCGGCGAATAGCAGCCTTGAAATCAGATAGTAACAACCGCCTCTTCGCAATTTAAAGGCGTGCGCTTCTCTTCGTGTTCACTGATCAACCGACGAAAGCAGTTCATAGTGGCGTCTGATGCGAGGGCGTAAAAATCTGCGCCCGTAAGGTTAACAGGACATGAAGTTTCTAACAAATCCATCTTGACGTTTCCGCCAAATTAATTTTTCTGGTTACTGCTTTTTAGTATTTTTATTCTTTCTTCAATTCCTTCAGGTATGCCAACATATACCAGCTTATCAAATCGCCAGGCCTCAGCAGGGCGTTATCCAACAAATCAGGGCGGTTAGTTGCGCCAACAACAAATACGTCTGTGTTATCGTGCATACATCTAGTTCAGAAAGTAACTGAGACACAATACGATCCATTACTCCTCCAGAATCTCCACTACGACCTCGGTTTGGAGCAAGCGAGTCTAACTCATCAAAGAAGATAAGCAAGGCGCCATACTACGAGCTTTTTTAAAAACTTCCCGAACATTCTCCTCGCTTTGACCAACATACATGTTAATCAGTTCCGGACCTTTGACATATAAAAATTCAAGGTAAATTCTGTAGCAATGGCTTTCGCGAGCAGAGTCTTTCCACATCCTGGTGGTCCGTAAATAGCAACCCGGATCTTTGTAAACCATTCGCAAACAATTTAGGGAATTTTACAGGTAGTTCTAACGTATCCATAATATCGGCTTTTACGCTTTGTAATCCACCCACGTCGTTCCAAGTCACTTTCGGTATTTTAACAGAATCTGATGACCCGGCTTTTAATGTTCTAATTTCTTCTACGCATTGTTCAATGCCAGACTCGTTTATCTCGGCTCCCTTTACACTGAATAAATTTTTGTTCGCAGCTCGTCTGAAGAGACCCATAAAATCGGAAAATATAAAACCAGCTGTCTTCTTTGCTAAGTCTGTCAAAGAAAAATTGCGATTAGACACATTTTCCAACAGCGCTGTTATAATAGATTCACGCGCAATTTCATTGGGCGGTTCGATTTCGAAATGATAAACGAACTCTGAGTAAAATCTGGGTGACATTTCATTGGAGCAATACGTACTTCCAATCACCATGATGGTTGAGCGTTAGAAACCAGGTCTTTTAGCTGATTTAGAAAACATTGTAGTACTCTCCGCTCTTCATGCACTCCTTCTTTATCTTTACATAACAAGTGTATATTTTTCAAATATAACAAGCACGGAGAAGCGCTCTTAACTAGCTGAAACAGATTCTCGATTCGTCTCTCAGTTGCACTCAGCGATTCTCCGATCAAATCAAAACAATTTTCTTCGTGGAAGTGTATACAGTGCTTAAAACAGAGACTTCGTGTAAGCAGGCCTTTCCCAACGCCTCTAGTTCCTTCCAGCAAAATCAAAGTCTCCTTGGCAGGAACTTTATTGGAACATGCAAGTTTCATTAAATTGGACATTTGCAGCACCACCTCCATAAAAGCATTTCTAAAATATGAACTGCGAAATAAACTCATTTGGGCGACGTTATTTTGAAAAGTACACGGACACTCCGGCACATAGCATTTAACCGGACTACATAAGTACAGGTTACTGAAATGTGAATTGACAAAAAGGAAGTTTGTTTGGATGTGTAGTGTCTATCTTCATTTTGCTTTAAAGATTTTACCTTAAAGTAACACATCGTGGTAAAGAAATTCTCACCCTGTTCCTCACATCGATAGAGAACATTTCTTCCAGAGAGAGCACTTGTATTCAAATGATAGTCTTTAGCGTTTCGCTCAGCATATCATCGCTTACGCTGCCATAAAGCACAGGACACTGCAGTATTACAACATTGTTAGCAAAGTAGACTTTTTCCGTCGCGTTGAAGTCTTCCAACTGAGAAAACGTTACGGGTGTAATTTGCAGTTCTGCATTTCTCGTACAAGTCCCATCCTGTTTGGTGATATTAAAAAGAGCATTCGTGGAAACATACATAACATCATCTATAAACAACAGTGCTTATTATCACTATTTCCCGATTTGCGGAGGAGAAATTCTTTGTCTCTCCATCACCGTGTTGATCTATTTCTTTGAATAATTCATAGAGCTCATCTGCCTCGTTATTTGTTCGAAGGAGTGTTAGCTGCAAAACATAGTCATTTTTGCTTTCCTCAAAAGCTTCGAAATTTTCAGCAACTGTATTTTTTTTGTTTTATGTTCATCTTCAGAATTTAGTGTGACTCGGATCCATGATTCATTCAGTACATTTAAATGAAGTAAAGTGTTAGCTGTCACATATGCGCGGTGGGTGTGTACAATTGAAGGATTTTCCGAAGTACGACCATTTGAGTGAATGTTATCTACACGAGAGAAACAAGCTTTTTAATTAATTAGCTTTCTTAAAGTTCACCTCCCACTTTAAAACAAGTTGATTTCATATGAAAAAGCTTAAATGTTGTGTAGGAAACCGTTTTTGAAACATCTTGATTGTTTCGCTCATGAATTTATAACGTCAACTACAATCAATGACAAATAAATTGGCACCACGACGTTAGTCGCACCTTCTAACATGCTATAGTTACGGAATAATCCACGTCGGGTGCCACAAAGTACCATATATTGGAAAAGGACCATGCTGATGTCAGCAACAATTAGCACAGCTTAGAAGTATATATGGATTTAACCAAGTAACCAAGTCTTAAGTCCGAAGTCTGCTGTGAACTTTGTTGTAAACAGTGAACTCCACTGTGGACATTGACAATTTAAACTTTGATAAATTCTTGTGTAAATCTAATATAGAAATAGCAGAGATTTCAGGGTGGCCAGCAAGATTTTCAAATGAAATTCCAGGAGTTTTCCAGGAATTTGGAACAATATTTAGGCATTTTTCGCAGGACAAAATCAAATTTTTCCAGGACATTTTGCTCTCAAAAAACATTTTTACATTAGAACTGATAATGATAACACATTTCTACGTAAAATATAACTGTCAAAACTAAGTCGAACAAATGAAACAAAATTGATGGACAAACAAAAATATAAACCAATGTTGAATATTGTTACAGACAAAATGATTTGACATATTATAAGTATTGTATATTCTACTAGTGAAAAATTCCAGGACAGTTATCAAAAAACCTTGTTTTTCAAGGATTTTTGACAATAAGGAGTGTTTTTCCAGGTCTTCAAGGACACCCTTCATTTTCCATGATTTTCCAGGTGCTGGCACCCTGTTCTTGTGGTGACGGACTTCAAAATTTGCGCTCATGTGCCAATTTTTCTTTGTCACTGATTGTAGCTCTAAAATATGTAATTGCTATTATAGATCAGGATTAACTAAATTTCATATAAAATGTTCTGCCTTGGCGAAATTGTTTAAAATATCACCTAAGTATGGGCTAATTAAGGTCATGCATAATTAGTGGAACTAAGATGATGTCATAATAAGTCCAAAATTCAAGAACCAATCAAGTTCTTCAAAAGATAAAACAATTTCTAAACAACTTTTTCACATAAAGCTTTTTCACATAAAGTTAACTTGTTTTCTTCAAAAGAGGTAAGCTTTAAGACAAAAAAAACTGGCGTATTAAACATATACACTGTTGTGGCTAAAATTAGGAGCAAACAGTAGAATTCCCTTGTGTTACATAACCGTTGGAAACGAATCTATTAATCAATATTAAAAAAAAAACATCTTGAAAAACATTGACAAAATTTCGCTATCTAGACAAAAACATTGCCCTTTAAAATACATTTCTTTTAAACAAGGAAAGTAAATTTTGTCCATTTTAACAAAGCGAGAATGGAACACAATAATCTGTTAAACATGCACATATTTGAGTGAGCATAGTTAAACTGGCCAGAACATGATTACGAGCAGATTGACATAAAAAATATCAAAATCTAAACACTTTTACAACAGCTCACAAAGAAACACAAGTAAAAGGAAACAGGGACATCGACAATGGAGAGCAGGAGGTGGGCGAGCTGCCCTGCCTTCTCCCACCCCTTCCTTTTTTTCCTAATGTTTCAGAAACCAGAGGTCTTATATTATACTAGTTATGATTTAAAATGAATGCTTTTAATGGTGTACAGCCCTACATATAGTTCCAAAAGTTTAAAAATATAATTTATCTTTAACGTTCCATGAAACGAAGCAGAGAGTTCATGTTTTAAAAGGTGAAATTATAAAAATTCCTCTTGCATGTCAGACGCTCTTACATCAATAAAATTTGCTTCTCCTTCTTTTATATTGTGTCAACGCCCTGAGAAACTGTATACACCAATGTCAGCGAACAATGTGTTACCATTTTGTTGTAAGGGAAAAATGTAGTACATATCACACTCTTGTTTTATTAATAATTACTAGCTGAAGATAGATTATAAAAATGCTTAGAAATTATACTCCAAATACTGTGTCATCAAATTTTTTCTAAGAATTGGTAATAGCCATTGTCTACAGCTGACCCTTTTAAACGGTAAATAATTACAATATAAGAACATAAGTATAACTAATAGCTGTTATTAAGTGTTAAATAATGCCTCTATTGCTCTTTCTACAACCCATGAATGTGTGGACAAGGCTGTTCTACTGCTTTCCAAGTCAAAACCCATATCAACAAGTTTTTTCAACTTTTCTTGGCATTCTGAGTCTAATTCCTCCCACCTCCAGCATACGTTGATGTCCAATATTTTGCAGTCCTTAAAAAAGCAGTGGTTGTTCTTTAAACTGCTGTGCAACGACAGCATCCTGCGGGTCATCAGGTTCTGGGGATGCAATAATGCTTGGATTGATAATAAAACAGTCCTTAAAGTCATTGCTGCAGCCCACTGGTCTTTAAGTATGTCCAAACAAATCGCACCTGTCACTGAACTAACATTTGGGTGCCATATTTTGGTAATAAATTTCACTTTTGGTGGATTAAATGGATACGTTTCTGGAATGACAATGTCAAGATTAAATTTTCCTCCTTCATATGGAGTATCAGGCGGTCCCATAATTTCTCCTTTAAGCTTTGAAAAACTACCATCTATCAATTCCAGTCTTATATTGTTCTTGGACACTTCTTCACTCCTGACAACTTCCTTAAACTCACGTTGGATCTAGCTGTGGCAATATTAGACATTTTTTTTAATTCTAAAAAAGAATTTTGTAGTAATTTTATTAATAAAATGGCCAGTCTAATTGCTCTTACAAACTGCATAAATGATATAACTGTTGGAGTGGTCACATAATGTAAACAGGATACACTAGGGTTGCTAATAATACTATATATTTAATATATATATAATAAACAAATATAACATAACACATATAGAGGTTTAAATTACTTGCAGAATATTGTTTTATTTTGAATGTATACATTTTCCAGAAATTTACGAATTTATTTTTGAGATGTCGTATAGAGTTAATAATTTTAGCACTGTCAGATCAGTATTTTATCTAGCATAGCTTTCAGAATTTTTTTTTAAATGACCAACAAAGAACTCAACAGCTAGCATTTGTTGCAATAAATAACAGACGAAGCTTATTTGTTATAACTCTCCCACTTTGTGCGGGAGACCAGGTTTGATTCTCACTGCAACATGAGTGAATGCTACATAGCCCTTTGTTACCCAAGCCATGTGAGGAAATTGGTGAGATGTCACATTGTGTGGGGCATTTGGTGTTATAGGGAGTTTGCAGGGAGTTGTCAGGCAGAGCGCCAACCCTGATCTGGTCTGCATAGATGAAAATGAGCATTAAATACTCTAGGATGGGCTCGTTCTGAAATATTAGACAAGGTATATCCTTGATATTTGTAAGGATAGGCATGTAAAATGTACACTTTATCTATCTAATCTATTGTTGATACTTCAGCTGATTTGAACTAAACAGAAAATTACCTCCAATTAGGATTGTGCCAATAAGAGTAATAAACCTTAAAATTTCTGCTGCTCCAGGAGATCTGCTTGGATCAGAAAATCCTTGTTTTTAGGTTTAGCCTAACTGTATACAAAACTCCCTAATTCTTAAAAGTTATTCCTGTAAAAATTTCTCAAGGACTTTTTAGCTAGGTGGCTATAGCACAAAATGTTAGTTCCCAAAATTTGATTATGATATTGATATTGCAAAAGAATCTTCCCTGTGAAAGTTTCTTCTTTAGTATAGTGATTACCGACCAAATTCCTGAACATCTTAATTCTGTGATGTCACCTTTTCAGTAACTTTCTCTTTTTACTGACAAAAATGGCTGGCTATGGCATGATATCCTGGGCCTTCATCCATGATGTACCATATTACCATTTTCACTGGCACCGAAACTTGTGCATTTTCGGAACAACAACAACAAATTTTTGCGCGGTGGGGGTATGACATTTTAATCTATTGTTATTTTTGTAAGCATTCATTAAATACCAAACAAACTTACATTATTATGAAACTAGACAGCCTGGGAATATTTTTAAGCTCTCCTCCACAGATCCCCTTTGGTAATTCGCGTCACCAAGTTTCCCTAATGTCACGTCTGTTTTTTGAGCATCAGAAAAAGGTACATGACGATGTTTCAAGCAGCTACTAGCTCCATCTGAGACAAGTCTTGGAGTATTGCAACCATTTTTAATACGACTTTAGAAATAATTCCAGTGGATCTCACATTGGAAAAAACACATCACGGAATTAAGACGCAAATCACGGAAATAGGACGTTTTTGACGGTTTCTTTTGCGCTCGGCCCTGTGCAAACGCCTGCCTTGTTCGCGCGCATTTTGAAACGTTGTTGATTCAAAAAGGGACTGGCTCTAGCGTGGATTCCGAACTTAAACGGCAAAAAACTTGTTTAAAGATTATTTTATGGACATTCTTGACTTGTGGATCGACAAAAGGTGTACGCCAGCACTATTTCGACCTGAAAAGCACCGAATACCTAAGTCTTAAGTCTAATTGATAATCGTTGTTGGAAGGCGATGTCTTCTTCGACACTAAGGCTATAAAAAAGAATTTATAAAGCCTAATTTTCAAGCAATAGACCTATTTCCATATCCATTTGGTTCCGCGAAATATGCATACTCAAAATGCAGAATAACATGAAAACGAGATTAGTTATGAGCAAAATTTTAGTTTGCAGCGAAGTAGTGCAGATATCGTTTGTTTACTTGCAATATTTGCAAAATTAATTTGTCATACAGATTGTTATTAACATTTGGTGATAATATGGGATAATAGCATGTATCATTGGGTCGTTCTAATGCTTTTGTTTATTATTTCTTGTTGGTAAATGAGCTAGGTATTAGCTAGCTTTGAATATGATATGAGTAGCTAACTATTTGACTGACTGACTTGTTCCAAACAACCGTGAAATTTCAAGCTGTTTACCAAATTGGGGATGTTGCTGGTATATATCCTGTGTCTCCACTTATTGAGTGTACCTTGTTTTTTAAACAACATCTGTGAAAATAACATTAGCCAGGCTTACTGACTGTGGTTTTAAAATTAACTTTAATAAGGGGAAACAATGTGAAATTTTTTTGTGAATGTCAAAAATTTTTGGTTTTGTATTTTCACAAATCGACACTTTGGAAATATTTCATTGAGATTATTTTTCTGTAAATAAACAATTGGAATAATTCTGCAAGATTAATTTTCAAAGATTTCAAAAAAGCAAGAAAACAAAATACATAAGGACCTGGTTTTTAAGAACATTGAGACTGAGATTTTGATAAATATTAAGCACGTTTACAGCTGAAACCCAGATATTCTTATAAGAAAAAGTATATTATTTTATTTTCATTTTTTTTTCATAAAACCTAAAAAAATTAGGTGCCATTTTAAAAAAAGACTTTACTTTTTCTACATATGGGGATTTATGATAAGCTCTATGCTCTATCAATTCATATTACTTACAAACTGTAAGTATTAAGGTTAACCATCACAATGCTTGATACAAATGTACAATTATTGACAGTCAGTAAGAGAGGGAGTAGTGACAGAGGAAGTGTGACAGTCACATAATCACAACAGCCAATACTGAAAATATTAATTTAATTATCAGTTTACGCAACAAATGTTGAAAAATGATTTGTTGGTAACTCATGCAGCTAAGCTATAGCTACAACCCTGGAAAAATACTTGTGAAAATGCTATAAGAAAATCCAGCCATTGAAATCTCTTTACTGTGCCATCCCCTTTCCCCCGAAGTCAATGTTATTTTTCTTTAGGTTTCTGGAATACTTCTGTTAGCATCAGTCAAGCATATTCAATATTGATTTTGGGGGAATGGAGAGCTCAAAATGATATTTACAATATGTTTTTCCAGGGTTTTAGCTTAGCCGCTGGCTACTTTTTGGCTTAGCTACTAGCAAGCTAATTTTAATTTTTTTGAACTGATCAGAAGTAATATGTGCCACTGAGCGTTAGTAAACTGTATATTGAGTTTTAGTTCTAAATTTACTTGGAAACAGTAAATAAAAATGTATTCACATCATTCTAAAAACGGGGCTAGGTTTAACGTGGCTAGGAGGTTTTAGAGGGTTAGCTAGCTAGCTAAATAACATATACCAAAAGATACGCCCTTAAAATCTTGCAATATTTTAATTTTTTTTGTCACACTACCACTACCAAAACCCTCTTTATAACTGTGTTAACTACGATTATGTGAAACTGCCAGTTAAAAGCTGTAAAAGTCAACATTTTGTTGATACATTCTTCAAACTTGCATATAAACAACCAGCATCTCAAAATTTGCTCATAACTAATCTCGTTTTCATGTTATTCTGCATTTTGAGTATGTATATTTCGCGGAACCAAATGGATATGGAAATAGGTCTTACGAAGCTAATTTTAGCAAATTATTCATGGTAATTTCGCGAAGCTTTATTTCCGCGAATTGTTATTTCCAGGTAATTTTGCGCAGACAATTATTTTTGCTAAAATAATCAATTCAAGGTATAATGCTTTTGATAAGTTGAGATGGCCTGGAAGGACGAGAATGACAACTAAAAATACAAGAACTTGCTATAAGGAAATTCTCATATATGTTAGGGATAGTTACTTGCGGGCATCAGTACGCGGATGAATGTGGAAATAAGAATACTACGTCCTTTTTAGCATGAAAACCTCGGGAATTACTTTTCGCATATTCGCGAAACTAAGGTATCGCTAAAAATTAAGTAGAAAAGGCAAATTTTTACCCGTAAACGAATATCTACAATCAGTTATAAAAAATTTGGCATGACGGCTGTTTTTAGCTATTTTTTAAAGTTGGTGCAAATAGGCACAAACCATCAAGTCGCCAATACTCCGCAGCCGGAAGTCAGCGAAAATGCAACTTCTGTATATAGGTAACTAGCACAGCTTGATAGATTGGATTTATGCAATTACCTAAGATCCTAAGTCCGAAGTTTGCTACCAATATTGCCAAGTTCAAATTGTGTAAATCTAATATATAAACAGACTAACACACGACTTGTGGTTACTGACTTCCAAATATGCGCTTAGGTGCCAACATTTTTTCTTATCGAACAAGGCAAAAGAGAAAAGTGAAAACTTCCACAAAAGTTTGACAGGCTGAACAGAATGGTAGGTGTAATAATTTCAGGTATGATAAAAGGGTGCGCAAAATGTTCGCGCATTCGCGTAGGAATTTAAAAATTTTTTTTCCAATACTCGTCATATGGCCATCTTACCCCGGGAAATTGAAAATGCAGAGGAATTAGCAAAACACAGATATATGTTGCAGAACTTCTAAACAAATATATTATACAAGAAGACTATTTCTATGTTGTATTTCTTCTTTTATGGTTTTGTATCTGTCCAACTCAGTGAGACTGACAGATGGCGTCGTGCGGCGAATAGCAGCCTTGAAATCAGACATAGTAACAACCGCCTCTTCGCAATTTAAAGGCGTGCGCTTCTCTTCGTGTTCACTGATCAACCGACGAAAGCAGTTCATAGTGGCGTCTGATGCGAGGGCGTAAAAATCTGCGCCCGTAAGGTTAACAGGACATGAAGTTTCTAACAAATCCATCTTGACGTCTTCCGCCAAATTAATTTTTCTGGTTACTGCTTTTAGTATTTTTATTCTTTCTTCAATTCCTTCAGGTATGCCAACATATACCAGCTTATCAAATCGCCCAGGCCTCAGCAGGGCGTTATCCAACAAATCAGGGCGGTTAGTTGCGCCAACAACAAATACGTCTGTGTTATCGTGCATACCATCTAGTTCAGAAAGTAACTGAGACACAATACGATCCATTACTCCTCCAGAATCTCCACTACGACCTCGGTTTGGAGCAAGCGAGTCTAACTCATCAAAGAAGATAATGCAAGGCGCCATACTACGAGCTTTTTTAAAAACTTCCCGAACATTCTCCTCGCTTTGACCAACATACATGTTAATCAGTTCCGGACCTTTGACACTATAAAAATTCAAGGTAAATTCTGTAGCAATGGCTTTCGCGAGCAGAGTCTTTCCACATCCTGGTGGTCCGTAAAATAGCAACCCGGATCTTTGTAAACCATTCGCAAACAATTTAGGGAATTTTACAGGTAGTTCTAACGTATCCATAATATCGGCTTTTACGCTTTGTAATCCACCCACGTCGTTCCAAGTCACTTTCGGTATTTTAACAGAATCTGATGACCCGGCTTTTAATGTTCTAATTTCTTCTACGCATTGTTCAATGCCAGACTCGTTTATCTCGGCTCCCTTTACACTGAATAAATTTTTGTTCGCAGCTCGTCTGAAGAGACCCATAAAATCGGAAAATATAAAACCAGCTGTCTTCTTTGCTAAGTCTGTCAAAGAAAAATTGCGATTAGACACATTTTCCAACAGCGCTGTTATAATAGATTCACGCGCAATTTCATTGGGCGGTTCGATTTCGAAATGATAAACGAACTCTGAGTAAAATCTGGGTGACATTTCATTGGAGCAATACGTACTTCCAATCACCATGATTGGTTGAGCGTTAGAAACCAGGTCTTTTAGCTGACTTAGAAAACATTGTAGTACTCTCCGCTCTTCATGCACTCCTTCTTTATCTTTACATAACAAGTGTATATTTTTCAAATATAACAAGCACGGAGAAGCGCTCTTAACTAGCTGAAACAGATTCTCGATTCGTCTCTCAGTTGCACTCAGCGATTCTCCGATCAAATCAAAACAATTTTCTTCGTGGAAGTGTATACAGTGCTTAAAACAGAGACTTCGTGTAAGCAGGCCTTTCCCAACGCCTCTAGTTCCTTCCAGCAAAATCAAAGTCTCCTTGGCAGGAACTTTATTGGAACATGCAAGTTTCATTAAATTGGACATTTGCAGCACCACCTCCATAAAAGCATTTCTAAAATATGAACTGCGAAATAAACTCATTTGGGCGACGTTATTTTGAAAAGTACACGGACACTCCGGCACATAGCATTTAACCGGACTACATAAGTACAGGTTACTGAAATGTGAATTGACAAAAAGGAAGTTTGTTTGGTGATGTGTATGTCTATCTTCATTTTGCTTTAAAGATTTTACCTTAAAAGTAACACATCGTGGTAAATGAAACTTCTCACCCTGTTTCCTCTCCAGATCGATAGAGAACATTTCTTCCAGAGAGAGCAGCTTTGTATGTTCAAAGTGAGTCTTTAGCGTTTCGCTCAGCATATCATCGCTTACGCTGCCATAAGCACAGGACACTGCAGATATTTCAACATTGTTAGCAAAGTAGACTTTTTCCGTCGCGTTGAAGTCTTCCAACTGAGAAAACGTTACGGTGTAATTTGCAGTTCTGCATTTCTCGTACAAGTCCACATCCTGTTTGGTGATATTAAAAAGAGCATTCGTGGAAACATACATAACATCATCTTCATAAACAACAGTGCTATCGTTATCCACTATGTTCCCGATTTGCGGAGGAGAAATTCTTTGCTCTCCATCACCGTGTTGATCTATTTCTTTGAATAATTCATAGAGCTCATCTGCCTCGTTATTTGTTCGAAGGAGTGTTAGCTGCAAAACATAGTCATTTTTGCTTTCCTCAAAAGCATCGAAATTTTCAGCAACTGTATTTTTTTTGTTTTTATGTTCATCTTCAGAATTTAGTGTGACTCGGATCCATGATTCATTCAGTACATTTAAATGAAGTAAAGTGTTAGCTGTCACATATGCGCGGTGGGTGTGTACAATTGAAGGATTTTCCCGAAGTACGACCATTTGAGTGAATGTTATCTACACGAGAGAAACAAAGCTTTTTAATTAATTAGCTTTCTTAAAGTTCACCTCCCACTTTAAAACAAGTTGATTTCATATGAAAAAGCTTAAAAATGTTGTGTAGGAAACCGTTTTTTGAAACATCTTGATTGTTTCGCTCATGAATTTATAACGTCAACTACAATCAATGACAAATAAATTGGCACCACGACGTTAGTCGCACCTTCTAACATGCTATAGTTACGGAATAATCCACGTCGGGTGCCACAAAGTACCGATATATTGGAAAAGGGACCATGCTGATGTCAGCAACAATTAGCACAGCTTAAGAGTATATATGGATTTAACCAAGTAACCAAGTCTTAAGTCCGAAGTCTGCTGTGAACTTTGTTGTAAACAGTGAACTCCACTGTGGACATTGACAATTTAAACTTTGATAAATTCTTGTGTAAATCTAATATAGAAATAGCAGAGATTTCAGGGTGGCCAGCAAGATTTTCAAATGAAATTCCAGGAGTTTTCCAGGAATTTGGAACATATTTAGGCTTTTTCCAGGGCAAAATCAAATTTTTCCAAGACATTTTTGCTCTCAAAAAACATTTTTACATTAGAACTGATAATGATAACACATTTCTACGTAAAATATAACTGTCAAAACTAAGTCGAACAAATGAAACAAAATTGATGGGACAAACAAAAATATAAACCAATGTTGAATATTGTTACAGACAAAATGATTTGACATATTATAAGTATTGTATATTCTACTAGTGAAAAATTCCAGGACAGTTATCAAAAAACCTTGTTTTTCAAGGATTTTTGACAATAAGGAGTGTTTTTCCAGGTCTTCAAGGACACCCTTCCATTTTCCATGATTTTCCAGGTGCTGGCCACCCTGTTCTTGTGGTGACGGACTTCAAAATTTGCGCTCATGTGTCAATTTTCTTTTGTCACTGATTGTAGCTCTAAAATATGTAATTGCTATTATAGATCAGGATTAACTAAATTTCATATAAAATGTTCTGCCTTGGCGAAATTGTTTAAAATATCACCTAAGTATGGGCTAATTAAGGTCATGCATAATTAGTGGAACTAAGATGATGTCATTCATAATAAGTCCAAAATCTTAAGAACCAATCAAGTTTCTTCAAAAAGATAAACAAATTTCTAAACAACTTTTTCACATAAAGCTTTTTCACATAAAGTTAACTTGTTTTCTTCAAAAGAGGTAAGCTTTAAGACAAAAAAACTGGCGTATTAAACATATACACTGTTGTGGCTAAAATTAGGAGCAAACAGTAGAATTCCCTTCGTGTTACATAACCGTTGGAAACGAATCTATTAATCAATATTAAAAAAAAACATCTTGAAAACATTGACAAAATTTCGCTATCTAGACAAAAACATTGCCCTTTAAAATACATTTCTTTTAAACAAGGAAAGTAAATTTTGTCCATTTTAACAAAGCGAGGATGGAGACAACATAATCTGTTAAACATGCACATATTTGAGTGAGCATAGTTAAACTGGCCAGAACATGATTACGAGCAGATTGACATAAAAAATATCAAAATCTAAACACTTTTACAACAGCTCACAAAGAAACACAAGTGAAAAGGAAACAGGGACATCGACAATGGAGAGCCAGGAGGTGGGCGAGCTGCCCTGCCCTTCTCCCACCCCTTCCTTTTTTTCCTAATGTTTCAGAAACCAGAGGTCTTATATTATACTAGTTATGATTTAAAATGAATGCTTTTAATGGTGTACAGCCCTACATATAGTTCCAAAAGTTTAAAAATAACACTTAGGCTCGTTTAACGTTCCATGAAACGAAGCAGGAGAGTTCATGTTTTAAAAGGTGAAATTATAAAAATTCCTCTTGCATGTCAGACGCTCTTACATCAATAAAATTTGCTTCTCCTTTCTTTTATTATTGTGTCAACGGCCCTGAGAAACTGTATACACCAATGTCAGCGAACAATGTGTTACCATTTTGTTGTAAGGGAAAAATGTAGTACATATCACACTCTTGTTTTATTAATAATTACTAGCTGAAGATAGATTATAAAAATGCTTAGAAATTATACTCCAAATACTGTGTCTATCAAATTTTTTCTAAGAATTGGTAATAGCCATTGTCTACAGCTGACCCTTTTAAACGGTAAATAATTACAATATAAGAACATAAGTATAACTAATAGCTGTTATTAAGTGTTAAATAATGCCTCTATTGCTCTTTCTACAACCCATGAATGTGTGGACAAGGCTGTTCTACTGCTTTCCAAGTCAAAACCCATATCAACAAGTTTTTTCAACTTTTCTTGGCATTCTGAGTCTAATTCCTCCCCACCTCCAGCATACGTTGATGTCCAATATTTTGCAGTCCTTAAAAAAGCAGTCGGTTGTTCTTTAAACTGCTGTGCAACGACAGCATCCTGCGGGTCATCAGGTTCTGGGGATGCCAATAATGCTTGGATTGATAATAAAACAGTCCTTAAAGTCATTGCTGCAGCCCACTGGTCTTTAAGTATGTCCAAACAAATCGCACCTGTCACTGAACTAACATTTGGGTGCCATATTTTGGTAATAAATTTCACTTTTGGTGGATTAAATGGATACGTTTCTGGAATGACAATGTCAAGATTAAATTTTCCTCCTTCATATGGAGTATCAGGCGGTCCCATAATTTCTCCTTTAAGCTTTGAAAAACTACCATCTATCAATTCCAGTCTTATATTGTTCTTGGACACTTCTTCACTCCTGACAACTTCCTTAAACTCACGTTGGATTCTAGCTGTGGCAATATTAGACATTTTTTTTAATTCTAAAAAAGAATTTTGTAGGTAATTTTATTAATAAAATGGCCAGTCTAATTGCTCTTACAAACTGCATAAATGATATAACTGTTGGAGTGGTCACATAATGTAAACAGGATACACTAGGGTTGCTATATAACTCATATATATTTAATATATAATATATATAACAAATATAACATAACACATATAGAGGTTTAAATTACTTGCAGAATATTGTTTTATTTTGAATGTATACATTTTCCAGAAATTTACGAAATTTATTTTTGAGATGTCGTATAGAGTTAATAATTTTAGCACTGTCAGATCAGTATTTTATCTAGCATAGCTTTCAGAATTTTTTTTTTAAATGACCAACAAAGAACTCAACAGCTAGCATTTGTTGCAATAAATAACAGACGAAGCTTATTTGTTATAACTCTCCCACTTTGTGCGGGAGACCAGGGTTTGATTCTCACTGCAACATGAGTGAATGCTACCATAGCCCTTTGTTACCCCAAGCCATGTGCGGAAATTGGTGAGATGTCACATTGTGTGGGCCATTTGGTGTTATAGGGAGTTTGCAGGGAGTTGTCAGGCAGAGCGCCAACCCTGATCTGGTCTGCATAGATGAAAATGAGCATTAAATACTCTAGGATGGGCTCGTTCTGAAATATTAGACAAGGTATATCCCTTGATATTTGTAAGGATAGGCATGTAAAATGTACACATTTATCTATCTAATCTATCGTTGATACTTCAGCTGATTTGAACTAAACAGAAAATTACCTCCAATTAGGATTGTGCCAATAAGAGTAATAAAACCTTAAAATTTCTGCTGCTCCAGGAGATCTGATGCTTGGATCAGAAAATCCCTTGTTTTTAGGTTTAGCCTAACTGTATACAAAACTCCCTAATTCTTAAAAGTTATTCCTGTAAAAATTTCTCAAGGACTTTTTAGCTAGGCTGGGCTATAGCCACAAAAATGTTAGTTCCCAAAATTTGATTATGATATTGATATTGCAAAAGAATCTTCCCTGTGAAAGTTTCTTCTTTAGTATAGTGTATACCGACCAAATTCCGTGAACATCTTAATTCTGTGATGTCACCTTTCTCAGTAACTTTCTCTTTTTACTGACAAAAATGGCTGGCTATGGCATGATATCCTGGGCCTTACATCCATGATGTACCATATTACCATTTTCACTGGCACCGAAACTTGTGCATTTTACGGAACAACAACAACAAATTTTTGCGCGGTGGGGGTATGACATTTTAATCTATTGTTATTTTTGTAAGCATTCATTAAATACCAAACAAACTTACATTATTATGAAACTAGACAGCCTGGGGAATATTTTTAAGCTCTCCTCCACAGATCCCCTTTGGTAATTCGCGTCACCAAGTTTCCCTAATGTCACGTCTGTTTTTTGAGCATCAGAAAAAGGTACATGACGATGTTTCAAGCAGCTACTAGCTCCATCTGAGACAAGTCTTGGAGTATTGCAACCATTTTAATCAAAAATAGACTTTAGAAATAATTCCAGTGGATCTCACATTGGAAAAAACACATCACGGAATTAAGACGCAAATCACGGAAATAGGACGTTTTTGACGGTTTCTTTTGCGCTCGGCCCTGCGCAAACGCCTGCCTTGTTCACCGGCATTTTTGCAAAGTTGTTTTCAGGGATGGCTTATTGTCAGAACCATGAAGTTATGTGGCGAGCGGAGTTGCCAGATCGTCGCTAGAGCTGTTTGTTTAGATAATCACATAATTAGGACGGTATACGCTATAGATGAATTCCGTTGTTTACATTTTCAGCGGTGGTAAGCTCTTTCGGTTTTGGCATTTGCGTGGCAGGAAAAAAGATGGGGGCGCTCTAGGTGAAGCAAAGTAATTATCAGTTCATTTCTTCACACAAAGGCATTCTTATGACTTTTAATGAATTCAAATAAATCAGAAGACATCAACCTACACTCGATAATAGTTTATAACCCCAACGATGTCCCCGTTAGAAGAAATCCACAGTAAAAGACCTTTCTTCAATAAATCCTAGCATCTTTTTTCCTGCCACGAAAATGCCAGAGCCAATGAGCTTACCACTAAAAAGTAAACAAATGACGTCACGCTGGAATTCATCTATTGCTCAAGTAGTGTAGTACTTAACCTGATTTGTCGTTAGCACACAAGGAAACTGCAGCAATATAGTGTAGTGGCTGCGCAGCTAAACAATGATAAAAAGCTAGCAAGCAAAAATTAATCCTTACTATAATTACTAGGATAATATGAGAATGTAGCTAGCTAGCTACGTATTAATAAATAAGATCACATATAAAAACCTCCTCCAAAGAGTACATAGCTAACACCTCCTCAAAATGGACGCTGGACATTCAACTGATGACATTTAGCGTAATAGAAAACAATGATGAAGGCAATAGAACCTCCATGTAAACTCCCATGAAATAATATATAGATCGTGTGGTAGGCAAGCGGGAATGTTCCAGTTTTTTGTCTCCACAAAACGGGCGTCCAACCCCAGGGCTTTTATCTCTTTTTACCAGCCTCCCAGTAAAGCTTGCAGATACAGTACTTTGCTAGTCATACATAAGTCACTTGATAGATACGATTTCTACACATCTACTATAAATATGAAACGACAGATACACATGACACGATTGAGTTTGTTGATGAAATTGTGTGCATCGCATATTTCTCCGTATTGTGTGCCGTTGTACGCAGTAGGCTTTTAGGGGGAGAAATTCGTATGTAATTTTTGGTTATTTATAGCACTTATTTGTAGAATAGGGTTAAATTATCTGTTAAATTATCTGTTTAATGTATTTAATTCCATAATCGGCATTTTCGTCTCCCAAGATTCTTCTAACAACATCAAATTTAATTTAAGGCACAAATTGGTACAAAGCGGACTTCGGAGAGCAGTCAAGATAGATTTTTGACTATGTATTACGCCACTCTCCAAAATAACATCAAAAAAATATAATCAATAAAAAAATAAAACAACTTCGTTCCTAGAGAAATTTTGTCTTTTGTGATAACGGCTCTGTCTTAGTTCAAGTACACGGGCAAAGCGATTTAAAGCGAACGTTTTGAAAGTAAAACAACTTCTAGAAACCCTAAAATGTTTCAGCTCTTTTCATTTTTTCATTTTTATCTCGTGTTCTTATTGAATTATCAAAGATGATTTTTAAATCACGATTTAAAGACGTACTATGCACGTTTTAAACTCGTTTATGCACTTTTAAATTTGTTCTACGCACGTTTAAGACCCTTATTATGAACGTTTTAAACCAATACTATACAGGTTCTAAACCCGTTCTATGCACGTTTTAAATCCGTGCTATACAGAGTGAATTCTAATTGAAAACACCTATATCTAATATCCCTAACTTTTAGAGAATTAATATTTATCTGTTTTATCAGTTGTCCTGTTACAGAATTCATCATTAGCGTTTTCCACCGGAATAAGAAGTTCCAAAATGGAACAAGCGCACTAATCGGGTTTTCCCGTTTGCTAACAGTAGGCGTTTTTAATTGAGCTAGAACAGCTCGGGCCAATTTTGTTCCCAGAGCTCCTTGAAATAAACCTCATGGGCTCTGAGAAGTGGCCCTGGGAACAAGGATGAAATACCTGTACAGTGAACCTGTACATTGTGTATAAATTGTTTTGTTCAATATAGTATTTGTTTGTGGTTATCATTTTCAGCTTTACGTCAATACTTCTATAACACTCACACTTTTTTTTGTGGATTGACCGTCTCTATCAACGCCAGCCGACCTCGTTACACAAGGGCTTTTTAGTCTTTCTAACAATCTCACCGTCCGTAAATGTCAGAAAAGCGAAAAAAGCCCGAAGGACGAAGTTGCGACGCCTTACATTATCTGTTACTATTGAAGAAACGAATAAAAAACGAGAGTTGTTAGCGTTAAATTTTGCTGAAATAATTACTGCAACAGCAGCGAGTTCAACTCTGTCTTCGCTCTCTGAAGACATCATATCGAAAAGAAAATATCAAAAATCTGTTCTCGTGCATCACCTGTCAAGTTTCGATTTTATTTTAATACTCAATATAATTTCGACAAATCGAATTCGATTAATTGGATCGTGTATCCATCGCCTTAAGTGTTTCTTAAACTGGAGAGCGATAAATTATTTTTATTGCTTTGTCCTTGTGAAAAAGGCAATGCAAAAAGAAGCGATAGTTTTCAAAATCTCATAAGTTAAAATTTCTTAGTGCATAGCGTTGAAATAAGTGTATGATTTGAAATATGATACAATTTACCACCTTTGTACCTAGTCTTTTTCCCAGCGCTTTTATGTTTAACTTACATAAAGAAAAAACGTGATAGCGTGAGAAAAAATTAAAAACAATAAAAATGTAAGTGCAATCATTGAAACCAGAGATAATAATATCAATCCTCAAAATATCTAATCTCACTACGTGTGCTACGTCAAGCTTTTCTCAGTAGGTGCCAAACAACCTCACCCCCAGTCCTTATTTTAACCTTTTAAAATCTTTCAATAAGGTCTGTTCTTCATTCTTAATGCTTTTTGTGTTACAGTGCACGTGGTGTTTGGAATTTCACGATGACGATTTTAACTCACGCTTTAAATGTTCCATGAATGACTGCAAACCGCCTAGTGCTGCAGGAAAGGAAGTTGAAGAAATCTTACTCGCATTTCTGTCGACTAGCGTGACAAGCAAAGAATTTAAATTAACATTATACGCACTTCTGGCAGATAGTACAACAACAACCGTAAGACGGAGGAATAGGCAGTCATGCAACTTTGGCCCCAGGGCTTGTTTGTTAGTTTTTTTAATATCGAAACGAAACCTAATAATTGTACAAAAAATGTACAAATTTTGTTTTCATGCGGCACCACTGAAGAAATTTGACTCGCCGTGCTAATTTAACTGACTTACGATATTCTCGATTATATGCATCTGTTTTGAAAGAAATTGTTAAAACAAGAAGAATGTAAAACTTTATACGGAAGTATAGTTGCACTCAAGAGGGTCTAATCAGGTGGGAACCAGATAATTGAATTTTTAATGTCTTAAATTGATTAATTTTTCAAGATTTGACCCTCCTTCTTAAAAAACCTAAAACTTCCTAACCTCTGTTCTAAATTGTTTGTTGCTTGCAGGTCCCACATTATAAATCTTGTTGCCATGCGAACCTGGTCTAACCTCGTTCTCAGGGCCTTTTGATATCAACTTCGTTCTCTGGGACCCTTTGATATCCATTTCGTTAGATTAGAGTAGATCCCGTCTCGTCTATTATTGTGAAAGGCAATTTTTAAAATTTTTGACAACCACTAAAAACATTTTTAAGGCAAAATCAATGGAAAAAGCAAGGTAAAGACCTCTGTTCATTGATAACCGTGATAGAAAAGAATTGGCTGGATAAGTAAGTAAAGATCTCTCTACCTAGATGTGACCAGGTAAGTAAATTTTATTTATAAGAAATTCACTTTGAAAATTTATCTTATCAAATTACAACGTTGTTAGTAAATCAGTGCTAATATCTTAAGTTGTCGATATAGCATATTAAAATTATTACAAAAAAGGATGTATTCTTTAATACGGTTTACGTCAGATGCTTTGAAAATAAATATTAAATTACATAATTTAATTAATTCCGTAATAAACTAAATTAGTTTTAGTGTTGACAAAGCGTGTACAATTCCCACGACGCATAGTCTAGAAAGTTTTATGTGAGAAAGTTGTACAATAAAAAATTATGTCAGTGTTATAACCAACTACAGTACAGAAAGTGTAGAATGTCTTCTTGTGTGTGTGCGTTTTCAAGTTTTTTCCAGGTCAATTTATACGCATTTTGTGTTGCATGACGTTATACGCGCAGGCTTTGCCAGATTGTTTTTTGTATTTACTTATTACTATATTATTTTGTTGGTGAGGTATATAAACACTGGAAAGAGATACTTTTGATTTACATGATAAAAGGTTGGGAAGTTTTTAGATAAAGTCAACATATGTCTGGCTTTAGCTTGATTGAATGTTTCACTGTCAACTGTTTCATTTTTTGTTTGCTCCAGAAATTTCAAATGGAAGTTAATGGTAAGATCTTTTCTGTTAGGCTCCGGGCAAATTGTTTTCGCGAGGGACATAGACATAAGTGGAGTACTTTAAAACGGAAATTACATTTCTTTCAAGAAAGTATAGAGCTGCAAATGCTTAGCTGGCTATAGCTTGCTGTAGCTACAAACTTCCACATAGTGCTTGTATCCCGGCAGGCAAGAGAAGAAGAATCACATAAAGGCAAATTGCCTAAGGGAGTTTCTGTGTGGTGTAATGTTGTGTTTAGAACAATAGACATGCATTTACGTGCATCACACACAGAGGCAGAGAATATATTTATATATATAGCTAAACAGCAGTGTCAGGGATAACAGTAAATAAGGTTATTATTCTCGTAGATGGGATGCTTTTCTTCAATACTGGTGTACAACTGATGGTGTACAACATGGACTTTTCACAGTCAAACCTTCACAGTAGAAATCTTAATTAAAAAAAACTTACAAACAAAGGCAAGTTAAAATAACTAAATGTCAAAGATCAACCAGTATCCAAGGACTTTTCACGTATAGTCCTGCGAAGTAAAGTACGCTCTTGAACAAAGATTTGGCACAATAGTCTAATTTGCTGTTGTCACTGACTGAACAGACTGACATGGTCAAGGAAATTTAGTGTAACAAAAAAACTTATGCTAGGCGTTTTGCAGCTTAACTGTGAAAAGAGAAGAAGCTAGAGTGAGTTCACCCATACACATCCATTGCCCATTTATGGTCAGAGGTTATAAATTGCATATAACTTCCTCTAATTCTATAATGCTATTATGCTGTTTGCATTTTTAAGGCGCATAATCACCAAATTTTTCGCAAATTTTTCCCCGAGTTTAAACCAGTATTTTTAGGCATTTTGTTGTTAATACTTTTGTTCTATTTAAATTTCAAAACATGCACAAATGTTTCACGCATTATGAATACTTGCCATCCTTCAATATCATTTTCTCTGGAATTTGAGAACAATAACAGTTTTTCCTTTCTCAATATTAATATAGTATGTTCTGGCAATTTATTTTTCACCACAGAAAACCTATCTTCAGCAGTGTATACACTCACTTCAACAGTTTCATTTCAGAACCATACAAATTCAGTTTGATTTATACATTTAGTCAATCGTTGTTTTTGTATATGTTCAAGTTGGTCTCTTTACCATCAAGAATTAGATGAGTTGAAAAATAAATTTTCTGCAAAAACGGTTATCCTATTAGTTTTATTGACAACTGTTTAAAAATTTTTTGCATAAAAAACATGTTTAAAAGTCATCACCAATGCGGTTGAGAAGAAAAGAGTCATCATAGTTCTTCCATTTCTGGGTGAGCTATCTATTGATACTAGATCCAAAGTAAGAAAGATTTTTAAGGATTCACTCAACTGCTGTAAACTAGATGTAATATTCAAAACTTATTATCTCTGTTTAGAACCCTATTTGGTCAAGGGGGGAGGGCTGCCAGGTTTTTTTTAATAACTCTTTTTTGCTATGGTTATGATACTTACTGCGTTACCTCTTAGAGCCTTGGATATTGGATATTTGCTATTACTCAAAAATACCCCTAAAAATCTCTATGAAATCCTTATAATCAGGAAAATGTAGTAACCTTTGTTAGGATTATCCTGAGAATGTACAACACAACTTTATATCATCTAGGAATCGTACTGCAAATTTTGGAGATGCAATTAATCCTATTTCCCGATTTTTGGGGGGGATTGTACCCAAAAGTCGGGGCCGTTTTTCATGCGACCTATGTAAAAACCGGAAAAAATGGTAAATAAATTTTATTTGGCTTCAGAAACTTTAAACAGAATGTAAAAATTTGCTCTAGAACTAAAGTATAATTGAATTTTAAGCAAGTAGTGGTATTTTTGACAAATTTCAAGCTTCTGATGACGTCACAAAAAAGTGCTGACATAAGCAAAAATTTATTGCTGCCATTCTGTTCCTTTCAGGACATACCATAAGTGTGCCAAGTTTGATTCAAGTTGGACAAGCCTACCATAAGTTATGGATGGGGGGGATTTTCCCCCAGTTATAATATGTTTAAAAAAACCCGGACCAAATAGGATTAAATAGTAACAATATGATCTATGCTTCTATTGCTTTTTGACAGAGCATAATTATTGGGATTATGAATTATTCATTGCGTTTTGTAATTAACTATAAATTTATATTCTGGTGCTGTAATCTTTAATAGTTGTTACTTAAAATGGGTGTTGACACCCAAAAAGTGTCGAAAACTTGTGTATCAACATGTATTAGTAGATTTGACTATGGAACATTTAAAAAGCTATTGACAAAGCCATCCTTGGTAACACCCTGGCTATACATTGTCATGTTCAAGTGCTATGTATTGTCTTTTGCCACCACCTGTATAACTAAACCACCTGCAATTGAATATAAACCACCTGCAGCAATTGCAATACTCGACAGACATGACCTACAAAACTTATGAATCCTACTGTACATAGAATGAACTTTCAAGAAATTTTACAGCAGGGCATGAGAGTGTACAAGAGTCGAGCTATAGACAAACTTGTACAAACTGTCTTTACAATGCTAGGGGCATTGTAAAGGCAGTTTGCAGCCAGCTGAACCATTAGTCCCCAATTCCTTGCCAGAATGGCCTTTCCAACACATATGTATGGACTACTTCGAACTTCATGCCAATGCATACTTATCTGTAGTTGACTGCTTTGGTAGTTGGATTTGTGTTTACTCCCTTCCCACAGGAAATGCAACCTGATCAGCATATGCAGATATTTATTAACCTTGTATGAGGTAGCCAAAGAAATCAGCTCAGATGGTGGGGCACTAAATTCCAAGTATTTCTGCGTGCATGTGGAGTCAAACACCGTATCTCATCGTCAGTTCTCCTTTAACCCTATTCGGTCAGAGCCGTAGATATTGGCTATTACTTGAAACTACCCCTAAAAATCCCTATGAAATCCTTATAATCGGGAAACTATAATAATAATTTGAATGTGTTACATTTTTGTTCCTAATTTGATTGGAAATAATTCCAGATAAACATAAGAATGTATTCTCACTATAAATATCTGTTATACTGAACTATAAATTACAAACTGGGTCATTCCATTCTAAAATAGGGATTTGACACCCACCATCTCAGATATAGTTGCTTTTCTGTATTTTAGGTTGGATTATTGAGTGTACCAAATATTAGCTCCCAACTCCTTATGGTTCCTGAGATACAGACACTCAGTACCAGGCCCTTTTTAGCCTAAAATCTTCACCGCCGCACAATTCTACATATTTCTTGCATTGCTGTTTTACCAATTGTTCGTTATTGAAGGGTGCTATGGATGTGAAATTAGGTACCCCATAGGTTTTTGAGGTGAGGAATCAGAAAATAAAGTCAAAATTAGTGTAGAATAAACAGATCTTTAGTTTTGTCAATTTGACACAAAAGTCAGTTGTCAAAGATATCTATGGTCAAAGGATAGCTTATCCTTTGACCATAGATATCTTTACAAAGTGTAAATCCTACAAACTTGAAATTCTTTCATGTGTTTAATATCTTGTATAGTAAAAACAAAAAATGTATTATTTGTGCTTCATGAGTTAAAAGTGTAACACACTAAAAGATCACCCCTTGTTACTTTTATTCCTGTATCTTTCAAAGAAGTGGCCTGATATCGTTTACAGTTTTAAACAAAGAAAGCAGTGATTGATGTTATGTAACTATACCATTAGTTTCAAAACTAATTAACTTATGTTTATGTTACAAAGTTACTTTTTTGTCAATTTCCTTGTGTGGCTTAGATTTTGTTAAAGTTCGTTTTGCCAACTAGACTTGACACATGATTGTCATCATTTTCACAAAGTTTCCAGTAACTTGAGGTAAAAATGGCGTGCATGTAATTTACATTAGTAGCTATTTCCTGTTAATCTTCTGTTTTTTGGTTATCCTTATAGCAGATGCAAGTCAGGAGGTATCTTCTATAGCATTTCTTCTTCTTACGATAATAACAGCCTAGCTTTTCTCCAAATATTAACATTTAAGGTTACTGTAAAGGAAACAATTTTTTTTTTAGGTTTTTTGCAAAAAATTCATGACATATAGAAAAAAAAATTCTCTTTCGAATGACATATTTTATATTCCATGAAATTATTTGGAACATCCCCTTTTTCTGGAAAAAGCCTTTTCGGAGGTGTTATATCCTTCACACCTTCGAGAAAATATGTGCAAAATGAGTTGAGCATATTTTTTGTAAACATTATGCATGATATCCATATCCCGTATAAATATAATGCATAATAATATTTTTTAGATAGTTTACTTTCACCATCGTATAAAAAATCATTAAAAAAATCAAAGTTAAGGAGTATGTATGAGCTTTCTCTTGTAACCCTGACTTCTGTCTATTAATAATTCTGAACGCATGCACGCAAATTCAGCATAAAGAAAAAGTTCGCACTTCTATCATCTTTCTGCATACTCAGTTCACACATTTTCATAACACCTACGAAAATCTTTAAAAACAAATATCTCGTTAGTAAATTTTCGCATACATGCCTTTACGTTTGTGGTCTCTTTTTCCGAAAGCTTCCTATTGGCTCATTGAAATTTTCGGTAATGGAAAGCTGAATAAATTATGCACAAAAGGTTCCCGGATTTTTTTGTATAAATTACTGATTAGCGAATTATGACGACAGAAAGAAAAAAATATGCATTTTTTTGAATGATTATATATAACTACAAATAATTTCATAACGACGTTATTTGAAAAAAAAACGGGAACCTTTTTGAATTTGATTTATGCTGAATATAATGATGCAAAAACGAGAAGTCTGCGACCACGCGTTCGGAAAAAGAAGCCATTTTAAAACGTACGGTGAAAAAAAAATGGTGTGTGTTTATTTCATCATATTTTCTTTTTGGAAAATTACCTTCTCACGAAAATAACACCATCAAATAAGTCTTTCATATCAAGCATTCAGAAACAAAAAAAAATTAAAAAAATATAAAAGTATAGATAAATTATAATTATTATAATTATAAGGGTTTTTCTGAGACTACTCATCAAGTGAGTTTTTTGCTTTACAGTAACCTTAAAGATTTCAAAAAAATTATTAAAGTTCTTGTTCTCCCACTTTTGATGAAATCTCTTTAAGATGCAGCATTTATCCAGCACTTTATTTTCCTTTTTTTTATTATTTGAAATTTATAACCAAGTTCAGTAAAAATAAATCTTGATTGATAAATGTTGATATAAATGGTTTCACTTTTAAACAAATTTTTAATTGATCTGAGAAGTTCTTGACTAATGGAAATGGACAAATCATTAGAACGTTACAGGTTTTGCTCATAATTCTGTTTCTATTATTCCAAATGTTACGCGAAATGCTATTTGCTTGCCTGCTTTTTTAGCATGTCACATTTGCGTCAGCAATTGCTGAGTGCTGATATGAATTAAAAAGGCTGCAGGTCTAATCTGCTTGCAAGTAGGTGGCCTTGAAATATTCGTAAATGCTGTTGTAAAGCTGTCGTAAATGCCATCGTAAATGCTGTCCTAGCTGTGGCAGAAAATTGCCAACATGAAAAAACCTAGTACAATTACGAACACTTACAAAATATCTATACAAGAATTTCTTCATTGCTTTTTCTTTCATTTCTTTCACAGTTCAAAACATATTGGAACACATCTACCATTTTGTTTTGTTTTTATTACTTGATTGTGCAATGCAATAATCATTCAAACATTAAAACATTGTATATATGTATATATAGCTTTTTGCGGAAGGTCCATGTACCGAATTTATGTGGAAAAAAATTGACAATGTAGGTGATATTAAATGACAGAATGAAAAATTAAGAGAAAAAAAAATGCATTACAAATTACTATCATTGGGTATCATATCAAAAGAGGTCAATGATGATATATACTTCTTCAAATTCTCTCTTCTGTACAACACAGCCTGCAAGTGAAGACCTGCCCTTAGTTATACAAGGAAGGTTCTATTGAGGACTCTGTTATTGCAGTTTTCTACTTTTGTGGGTTTGTGTCCATGACAAGCATTTTTTTAAGGCTTGTCTCCGACCTCTGTGGTATAAAACTCCACTATGGAACTATAACGCCTAAAAATGTATATTGACTAAAGTGTCAGTAGAAATTTGATATTGTTTAGCCACTCCTGTAAATCAAATCCACAACGGCAATGTCTGAAAGCCATTTATAGTTTCCAAATTTTCTAGATTCTGTACGCTATATTTTCCAGCCTGTGTATACTGGTCCTAGTCTTAAAGAGTTTCAACCAAATTATGCTGATAACATTTCTGCTTTTTAAATTATATGGACATATATATTTTTATTTTTAGTATAATATAAAAAAATTGATGTACAATAAATCTTTTATCAAAAATGGTGAACAAATTTACTTTAAACAGAGGACCGACAAAAAAGTACATGTGGGATTTTGACGATGACAAAGAGGAAGGCAGAGAAAAAATCCATGACTGGAGCAAAAATCGGCAAAAGAAATTAAAAGGACTGCGGAAATGGTACCATAGTTTTTCAGTATATACATTTAACTTAGGCACACTATATAGTTTTACACAGAACTTTAACTACATGGTTTTTATACAGATGGCTATTGCTGGGATTACAACTTATCTTTTTCAACATTTTGATATTGCGTTTGATGTTCACGTTAGTTTGTTTGTCTCGCCCATTGTGTTTCCACTTGCGTTTTCTATAAATACTGACTTTCAAAGACGGGAGAAGGTATTGGAAGATTTGGCAAACTTTAAGTCAGCCGGGATGTTATGGTATTTTTGCATGAGGGAGTGGAAGCAAGCTGCAGAGTTAGATGATGCCTGGATGAATGCTGTTCATTCTAAGTTAAAAAGCATGCTCTTTCATCTAAGAGAGTATTTATTGACAGATAAACTGGATCGCAGAAAGATCATTTTGCGAGCAATGTACGAGGATTTTAGTGATACAAACCAGTTAATCGAAAAAGTTCGTGCCAGTAAACTTCCTGCAAATACCTCGATTGTGTCACGAGTCATTCATTTGCTTAACATGATGAGTTTGTCCTTTGAAAGGTTACGCGTGGTGCGCGAATACAGATCCCCACGTTCCATTCGCTCGTTTAACAAAGTGTTAATTTTATTTTTGCCAGTTATTCTTGGTCCATATTTTGTGGAACAGGCAAAGAAAAGTAATAATAGTTGGTCTGCATATTACATTGCAATTTTAGTGTCATTTGTATTCAGTGCTTTGCAGGGTGTTCAGGATAAACTCGATGACCCTTTTGATGGAATGAGTGAAGATGATATAGATTTAGAACAAATTGATGAATGGACCTTTCATTCCCTTGAAGCTACAGTTAATCGAACTTTCAAGATTGGTCGTTTTCAAGTGAACGTTAATAAAACTGAAGTTATAAAAGCTAGGGCTTTGAGTATAAAGCAGACGTCCTTGGAGCAAACTGACAGTGTTGTTTTGAGAAAGAAAAGTACAGTGGCACAACTGTTTGAGCGACATAGTATCAGAAGAAAGAGCACATTAAAACGAGGTAGCTCTATCAGACAAGGCTCTACTGAACACTTTGAACCAGGAAATCACCCTTTTGCTAATGTACTAGAAAAAATAGACGGCAATACAAAAATTACACGAAGTGGTCTTGTACATGATGATAGCTCTAGCTCTTTAAACAATACTACTCCTGATACTCAAAGTAAGAGGACTGAATTTGAAAATGACCCAAATAAAAAAATAAGCATTCCTGATGAACGTCCTCCCATGAACTTGCAATCTCTTTTTCAAGACAAGAAGCCAAAAAAAGCTGTCACCAAAGATACCCGAGGTGTGTCTTTCTCAGACAATCCTGTGGTTATTGATATAACGAATTTACCATTGACAGATATTCAGCCAACAATTGATACACCATTATTAGAAGAAAATAAAAATGTAAAAGGGTCTAGATTTAAATTGATGAATATTGGTGGAAGGATAACATCTTCAACGTCCTCACCCACCCCAAGTAAAATTGAGGAACTTGACGAACTTAATGAAACAGATGACACAGATGAATCCGAGTCTGGTTTTGTTGTCATTAACGAAAACTCCTCTCAGGAAGTAAACAAACATTTATCTAAAAAGGAAGATGATGTATTTGTGTAAACTTCCAATAAATGACATATCTTTGTTGACATAATTTTATTTACCGAATATTTATCATTTGCATTATGCAATAATATTTTGTAAATTTTTACACCTTTCACACTTCTTAAAGAAGTTTTTACGTATGAAAACCTTCCTTTATTTTGTTGTTGTTTTTTATAACTTTATAAAAAACTTAAATTAATGTTAAAACAGACAGATACAATACGTGGTACAAAGATATCCATGATTACTCTTTCTTTTAAAACATCACAGTGGTATCAGGAGTATTACTTTAATTTATTCAAGCTATCTACGTCAATGTGACAATTCAGGATACTCAAGTCCAACACTGTATTGTATTTTAAAAAAAGCATGCTCTTGTTTCGTGTCAATGGATTTATTATTTCTAAACAGATGGATTCATATACGTGATGTTTTTCTTTTTGTTAGTAATTAAAATATTTCAAAAAGTCCTTTCACTTTTGTTATAATATTACTTATGTGTTTTTTTCTCTTTTTGCTGAGTGATCAAAAAAGTTTTGTTGTTGTTTTTTTATAAAAAAAAATATCTTATTAAAAAAACACTGCAAAAAAAGATATTGTCTGGGGGAACAGGCGCTTTCCTGCACAGTTTTTATACTAAAACTTCTCAACTGTATATGTGATTGTAAAATTTGTAAAAGATTTTGAATGTTCAAGTGCAAGTTAAATGAATGTGTTGTTTCACCAAAGGCATGTTTTCTTGGACTTAATAAGTGATTAATGAATCAATTGTTTTACTACAAATTGACAGTTTTTTTACTTTGTGTTTCTTTTATATCAAGTAACTTTAATATTATATATTAATATTTTCTATGGTACTTAAAGTGATGTAACTGTCTGTGGGAAAATTTTAAGGTGATTATTTGTGTACCATCAGCTTTTGTAAGTGCTCTTAGTGTATTTATAATTTGTTCCTGTTTGTGTGTGCATATGCGACCGTAACTGTCTCACTTATCTTGGTTGTTGTTTATTAAATTTTAAAAATTATTAGAAATTGGGGTTAAATTTTATTACATCTTTTTTGTGGCGGGAAGTTTCTATAGTAACAAAAAATATATTTATATTAGATTAGGATAATGAAAAAAGACAGAGATAAACACAAAATTTGTGAATATTATACTGTGTAAACAGATTTTTTATTATTTTTCCAAATAACTAAAATCTGTCGTATTTGAGTCTATTGTTTAAAATATCTGTTAAACTTCAACTGAATTTATTGATTTACTTCTTTTAAAGCAAGTATACTCCTTTGACAGAAATTTTAATGTGCAGGTAATATACTTGAAAGTGTGTGATGATTATTTGTGGTATAGCAAAGTCAACAACATAACGTTTTCACATGAGGATAAAGAAGCCATTTCCTTTGTGGCTTCAGTTGGAGGTTTTTATATTTTGTGTTTATTTTTGTATATATTGTTTTTTATGACAGTTTTGTGTTTGTTTGCTTTAGTTTATGTTTATTTTATTTTTTATTTTTTTTTAGTTTGTGTGGGCCGTTCAAATAATTGTCCGTTTCCTGGGGTGGGGGTGGAGAGGTTAAAAAACTTTGACTTTCTTTCTTATCCTCCTTGTTAGTATTGTATTTTTCAATTTTGTAGTATAAAAGTCTATCTAGGATTTGTGTTATGAGCCCTTCAGGGATACAGTAGTATTCAAATGTTTTTTAAAAGTCCTTTTGTTATGATGCTTCTGTTCTTTCTATATGTTATTAATTCTTCTTATATAAAATTTCGAATTAAAAAAAACACTTTATTAAACCTTTATAGGGACCATTACTTTTCTTGCTATGCATTGCAGCATGACAAATTATGTAATGATTATTTTAGTTTTTGAGGTAGAAATCAATATTGTTGATTATTTTAGTTTAGTTCTTAATTATATATTACATATCTATTATTATTTTGACTCTGTATATGAATAAAATTTGTAGCAAGAAAGTATTATAATGTTGTATTATTTTTATTTATTTTATCGTTTCACAGTTTTGTCGTTGGCAATACATAGACTTTTGAAATAATGTGTTTTTGTTTTGTTAACAAATGAACTGCTCTTTCATTGTCAATCCTATTAAGTGAAGTGAAAATGCAAAAAAAGATAATGTAATACTTGGACAAATCTTTTGGGAAATCCCCTTATAATTAATTTGTTCTAAGAAATTTAATCATCTTTATAAATCCCTTTGACAGTAGCAAAAAGATCCCCTATTAAACTTTTAATGTTCGTGACACAAGTATTATTCATTATCATCTGCTATAAGTAAACAGAGATTCGTTTCTTTGGCTATATTTGCCTTGTGTTCAGTATAGAAATAACTTTTAAATTTGCTTTTAACAATGTAATATGACCTGACTTCTTTTTTAGACTATGAAAATATAACAAACTAATATAATACTAGTACTTTTACACATTGTTCTATGCTGACAATGTTTATAAATAATCACCATGCAACAAGTATCAAATTTCACCTTGTTGCATCGCACAGGGAAAGGAAGATTTTATCATGTATAAATAACTAAGAAGCTATCAGATTGCCAATATGCGTCATAAATTTTTTGATAAAGATTTTATTGAAGAAGAAGGTCGGCAGGATATTTACCATTGGAGTGAACGCCGTGAGCGGAACTATAAAGGTTTCAGAAAATCTGTGCACGTTTTTCGCATCTTTGCATTTAATACCAACCTGTTACGTAGCTTTTTTGAAAACTTTAATCTTATGGTGATTCTCCAGATGGCATTAGCTGGTTTGGTGACATATGCATGCAAATCTTTGAACATAGTGTACGATGTTCATGTCAGCCTATTTATATCACCGATTGTTTTTCCACTTGCTTTTTCCATAAATACAGATTTCCAAAGAAGAGAGAAAGTGCTGGAAGACTTAGCACTCTTTAAATCTTCTGCCATGATGTGGTTATTTTGTATGCGTGATTGGCGTGTTGCTTGTTGTTTTGATGATGCTTATATGAAGGCTGTTGGAAATAAAATTAAAGGATTATTATTTCATTTGAGAGAATATTTATTAACAGAGAAGATCGACAGACGAAAATTTATTGCTCGTGTAATTTACGAAGATCTCAGTGATGCGAATCAATTCAATGAAAAGGTCAGAGGTAGTGACTTAAATGCAAACTCTCCTTTAGTATCAAGAATCGTGCATTTCCTTAATATGATGTGTCTGGCTTATGAACGACTACGTGTGATAAGGGAGTACCGTTCTCCTAGATCAATTAGATCATTCACAAAAGTTCTAATATTTGTGTTACCCCTCCTTTTATCTCCCTACTATGTGTTTCTTGGAAATAAGGAGAACAATAATTGGAGCCCATATTACATATCCGTTATGGTTGCCTTTGTGTTTGGTGCACTACAAGGTGTACAGGATAAACTTGATGACCCTTTTGATGGAATGAGCGAAGACGATATTAAGTTAGACACACTTGATGAATGGACTTTTCAATCTTTAGAAGCCACAGTGCACAGGACATATAAAATTGGACGGTTTCAAGTTTCCTCAAATCCTGAGAATGAAAAAGAAACGTCAAAAGAAACAACAATTAACATGGAGGACGTTGATGGATTACATACGAAAAAGAAAAATATATTTCATAAGGAGAGACCTGCAAGAAAAGATTCCATAATTCGGCGCAATCATGGCACAAGAACCCCTCTACGGTCTCCCCGTTCTGTTTATTCTGAAGGAGATTCTAAAGGTGAAGACTTGGAATTGCATCCTTATGCTGGTGTTTTGCAAAACATCAAAGGCAACACAACAATTCATCGAGGTGGTCATATAAAGAGACAACAAAGTTATGATGATCTAAACAGTGCAAATAATACAATCACTAAGGAAAACAGCAAACCAATCCCTTTTGTACAGGGAGTTTTTAATGCTAAAAATTCATCTCAAATAAACTTAAAAACTTTAGTAAACACTCCAATTACCGATTCGACACCTGAAGACTGTCATGCTGCATGTAATGGAAGAGATTCTGACCAGATAAGTTTCGCCGTTCGCGAAACACCACTTACATCGTCTAATATTGCTGCTGTCAATGCTGGATTTGTTATTGATGACAGTCCAATTAATGGAGTTGCCTCCTATTTAACTTCAATAAAGAAACACTCTGGAGCATATTCACATAGTAGTTCACATAATTCAGAGTTATCGAATGCTTCTAGATCTGAATCCTCAAACTATAAACAAGAAAACATCTCAAGCATTTTCAGTGTTGGAAATAGTGAACAACAAGTACCTCAAGTAATTCCACAGTCACGATTTCATATATTTAATGTAAGCTCAAGTACCGATCCATTGATAAATTCTACTTGTAGTGTGGATTCTGATACGGTTTCGTCTAGTGATGATGAGTTGAAAAAGCGTTCCCACAGTGCTAAGTATGTTAATCATAGAGAACCGGGCTGTAGTAAATGTCGAAATTTTAGTGACAGTGGAAAGAGTTTACACAGCTCTCCTACCAATGCAACATCACTATGGGCGTCTCAAAGCGAATCTGGCTTGTATCATGAACTGAAAGATAAAGAAATATTTATTTGATTATATGCATATATTTAAAAAAACATTGTGTTGCGTTGATCGTGATAGAATTATTAGGAAAGAAAATGGGAAATGAATAGTTTATAAGGTGGAAAGTATAAACTCAATTTACCTGTTGCCAATTTAAATGTTTTAATTAATGTTGAATTCTCCTGTTTAAAACATTATGCCAGTTGTGTTAGATCATCGCTGGTTGTATTAACCAAGAAGTTTGAATTTAGTATTTAATGTAATTTTTTTAACATGTAAGACATTGGCTAAGACTGTATTCTTTTTTAAAGGAATAACATATACTAACATCAGGGTGAACATCCTAACTCCACAAAAGGTTTAAGACTGTTTCTTTAAAAACACTAAGAATTGAGTACACAAGAACAAGAAATTTCAAGACCTGTATGTTAAGGAGGTATTACACAAGAGTTTCACTTTACTTGAAGCCAAACGAAATCACTTCAATCTCCATTAAGTGTTTACATAATTCCACCAAAGTGAATTTCACTTTGGTCCAAAATTGTGCATGCTCTGAGATTGCACGTGTAGAAATTTCATGTGAACACATTAAAGTGAAACTTTAGCAAATTGAGTGATACTGCACAGGTGTAAGAGACTTCTACGTCCTGAAATTTTACTTCAATTTAGACGTAGTGAAATTTCGTGTAAGCACAGCGATTTACTCTGGCATGAAATTTCACTTCACTTGGGACACTTTCACACAACTTGGGACACTTTCACAATCCAACAATGTAAAAAGAATACAAATACACTTTTTCACTAAAAATAGATGAAGGCTAAGATATGTATGGAAGTCAAGTTGTTCAGTAAAAATCTCATTCTTATTTTTATGTAAACTAGAAGATTATTTAAGGCTTGACAAAATTTCTTATGTCTGAAAAAAGCCTGTAGTCTTCTAATGCATGGCTTTCAAGTCATTTTTTATCTTAATATGTTGTGTTATATAATTTAAAAAAGACAGTGCATTATTATTAATTTACTTAAAAGTATACACATGAACAAATTATGTGTATATAGAATGAGTCATTGCATTTTCTATGGTAAAGAATATGTTGTTTTTTTCTATTGTGTAAATTTTTCAGTAAATATGAGTTTTGTAAATATTCGTTGACAAATATATAGATAGCACATATATTTTTCATATGACTTGACTATAGGTTATAACAAAGTATGCAATTTTAATATAAATTTATTACAACATTGCAGAATGTTTTGACTGCAAAGTAGAATTCGAAATAAATAACAGTTTATTTAGTTGTATTTTTATTTTGTTATGATCAGGGTTTTCATGCCTGCTTTTATACAAATTGAAAATCCTCATTTCTCCTCAAAAAGCATGCAAAAGAAATCTCATTGTTCCTTAGAAAATGTTTATGACACCTTAATTTTCAACAGTATACATATTTTTAGTCCATTGTGTAGTGTATTCCACGTAATTTGGACTATTACAGATTTAATAGGTGATAGGCTATGGAAAAATCCATGGGAATACTGCCACAACTCGCAGCTACCATTTTTTTCTCAGAGACCAAAAAGCTAGTATTATAATTCTTATGCAAAGCTATTTACTTATGGGTATAAACTTGATTTGTCCTTGTTAATTGTGACTTACTCTTCAACAACAGTTATGAATATATAAAAAGTCCATTAGTTTTAGTCAAAATAGTCCAGTATTTCCTCATTCCCCCTTATTTCAATCAAGAAATCCCCTGCGAACTCCTGAGTTCTCCTCCCATTTTGATTTAAAACCCTGATAAAGTTCAGTGCAGTCTTTACTTAAAAGAACAATGTTGCAATGTTGTAATAATTTTTTTTTATAAAAACTGAAAGTTTAGGTATGTAATATGTACAAGTATTTATTATTTGTGTTCCTACATTTTGTATGTATTTTTAGTACCAAGTTATATTTGTTTTGTTTTTATAATCTGTTTCTACAGTGGTGTGCATACATTTTTCTAGTTCAATTTTTCTTCTTTTTTTTCGTTTATTCTTCTTCCATTTTGTGCCTTTAAATAAATATGTACAGGGTTCCCACGCCTCCTCATTATTTTCTCAAATCTCCTCAAATTTCCTCAAATTCAAAAGGTCTCCTCAATTCTCCTCAAATGTCCTCAAATTTTTTTGAAATTTAGGTTTTCTTCTCAAATCTCCTCAAAAAATTTGGACATTTTTTATATATGCTAGTTTTTATATTATTTATTTTGAATCAACACAATTTGTGGTTGCTGTGGCCTGCAAACATTACTTTTTTTTGTTGTGTTTGTATTTGAAGCAAAGTTTCTTAATTATCTTTTGTAAGAAAATATTGAGATGCCAGTATGTGTGTTCCTTCACTTTTACAAGTGCAAGTTTTTCTCCTCAAATCTCCTCAACTTTGTTAACAAAACTTAAAAATCACAAAAATCTCCTTAAAAGTCCTCAAATCTTTTCAAATTTTGTTTTGAAAAAAAAGTGTGAGCCCTGTATGTATATGAATCTAATTTTGTTGCTATTTTGGATCTCAAAATGTGAAGTAAATCTGATTTGTTCACACCCTTATTATAGCACGAAACATTGTTTATAAAGCATCTTGCACAAATTTTGCATCTTACTATTGTATTTAACTTATAATATTTTTGTATCATTTTTTTTTTGGTACTAAATGTCTTACAATAAATGTGATATGACAAACAGCTGTTTCCAATTCTTTTGTTTTTTTACTCATCATAATTCTATGGGTTTGAAATACTGTAATAACACGAATTGTGTCTACGATACCCTATGGTTTATCATACTGACATTTCATTTGTTAATTTTATGTCAGTGATACAATACATCAAGTGGCAGTTATATATAATAGCACCAAAAATTCAGTGCCTAAAACATAATTTCCTCAGTTTTTAAAACCTTGCTTGAGGCCATCTATATTTAAAAGTTTGTTTATCATGAAACGCTGCATTTACTTAGTCATCAAAACGTTTCAATGAAGAAAACAATTATTATGCAATGTAATTAAGTCAAAAACCATTTTATTGATACGTTTAGAAATCGTAAGACATAGGAAGTAAGGTAAAAACCTCCTTTTTTTTTAAATTCACTTATGCATCACATAGCGTGTGCAGAAGTCCACCAAAGTGCTAAGACATTTGATTGTTGGTGAAAAACAATGGAAAAACAATAGCAAAAAACAATTTTTCCGTAAAAATGGAGAGTAGTTATTAGAAACGTTCCTTTCCTATATTATTTAACCTAACATAAAAACACTTCAGCAGAGTTTATGTTGAAATTTTATTTTCAAATTACTTTCTCAAATTAAACAGGGCCAGTAATGTAAACCTATAAGAAATTACACACTCATTTCATAGTTAAATCTGAACAAGAGAAATAAAAACATTTGATATAGAAAAAAATATATTTTCTAAAGCGTTTAAAATAATTACTGTTGCTTTTGGATTCATACCCATAAATATTTATTTTCTCGCGTTTTATGATAAGTCAAAAAAATATATCTTTACAATGAATCGAACTAATTATAAATCGGGTAATAAAAAAATCAAAACATTGAAATTGACATCCTGTGCTACTCTTACAAAAATAGTTCATTGTGTGATTAGCTCGTAATCGAACGTTTACTCGTGCAATTGGAAATAATCGAACTCATAATTTTTTTGCTTTTTAAATTTATCCTCGTCCTAACGGACTCGGAAAATTAAAAGCAAAAAAAAATACTCGTTCGATTATTTCCTAATTGCACTCGAAAACGTGCGATTACATATACAAATTGACTGACTGTATTTTTATAAACGAATTTGTAGACTTATATTTTTATCCTTTCAAACATTTTTTAGATAATGTATAAACAGAAACAATGAAAAGCATTTTTGTGATAGTATATGTTAGTACTCTATTTGTATATGGTGATGGATGTGGAACAAGCACACATATCAGCATTGCGCATGAAGCATCAACATTTTTTAAAAGTCCACCAAACTTGAATGTTAATTATGCAGATTTGATACGAAAACATCAAGATGCATTCGTTGCTGGAAATCCATATCCAGATGCAATGTACCCTTCCATATGTTTTGGCGGAAAGTACCATCAAGTTGCAGAAGATACGCATTGGGCACCTTTTTTAAATGCAAGTATCAACTACATCAGAAAGAATTATCCTCAACCTTGGGATGAGGTATATTACATAGATTGTCAGTGAACTTGGTTTTTTAAAATCCATGATATTATCCATAATCAACAGGAAATACTCCTGAAAATCACAATATATACGCAATCAATTATTATAGAACATCATGTTAGAATCTAGTTTTCGTTCTCCATTTGTTTGTGTTTTAAAACAGTGTTTCAGTGTTTTAAAAGTTGGCTGGTGTGAATAGTTGATGTATTTTCTTGCAGGAAACGGAAAAGCTTGTGGCATTTGTATTCGGCTTTGTATCACATCAAGTAGCAGATGTTACGTGGCATAGTTTAGGTATCAGACAGGGGTTCTTGCGCACAATGGCTAAAGAAAATTTTCATGATGTTTATGATACTGCACACACTGATGGTGATGTTGGCGGTGATATGCTCACTCAATTTGGAAAAGACGATAAACCAATTGGAATTTTTAAATGGTGTGATAATTTTTTTTATACTTTTCTTGTCATCATGTTGTAAAATCAATTTTTGCATGAACATGGGCCAGGCTTTGCTTTGTTTGTTTGCTGTCTTGTATGTTCATCGATGAAGTTTTTAGATTGAAAATAACACCGGTTTATGATCTTGAAGAAAATTCAGCGTGGCCTTGTGCTTATGGAGTTCGCTTTGTAATCACAAGGTCTGTGGTTTAGTCCACAACGCGAGCATGTTTAGCAAGTGTCTTTACCATAGCTACGGGTCAACCCATGCCATGTGAGGGAAATTGGGTAGGTAATGCCGGTGTATACTTAATTTATACATTCAGAACACAGGACCCACATTGATAAAAGTGTTTCCAACACTGAAGTGGTTATATCCTGTATAAATATTCAGAATAATAAATAATAAAAACATTAACACTTTAAAGTGGGAGGGGGGCATTCTTCTTTTTATTTTTAAGCTGTATGTAGCCTGAAATATGCTGAAATTTATGCAAAAATAATTTTTTATACATTTGCGCCTTTTTTAGGTATGTTCCAGTAACTGACTTACACAATATTTATAAAGAATATTACCATGGAAATTTTACAGTCCCGAAAATCGTGATTGAGTTATGCAGTAAATTGTTATATATCGAGTATATTGCTGAACATTTTGGTGGGGCAGAAATTTTCAAGCCTTTTGTGAAGAAATCTCCATTTTTGCTAAATCGATTGCATGATTATTTTTTAGGTGAGCCCTGATTATGTAATAATACTAGCAACCTTATTCCCAGGACTCTTGATCTCTTTTTTTATAAATCAGCTGTAATACTAGATTTACACAGTCTGAAGGAAGAAATATTCTCAACAAAACCTATGTTAAGTTGCTAGAAAACATTTTATAAAGTGTGAATCTGCAAAAATTTGAGACAATCTTCTCAATGTACACATTTTACCATTTGGGAAATTAAAATATTGTGTGAAATATAAAATATTTCACACAAAATTCCAAAAAATGTTAACCTTTTTTTTATTATGTCAGGTGGCATTCATGACATGGCTTCATGGACAACTTTAATATGGAATGAGACTGCTTACATGTTTGAACATGGGACAAAAAATTGTAACTTGACCGACAACTCAGTATTTATAAAGTGTACAAACAAAACAAATTCAGAAGATTCACGTGGAGAACGTGAAAAAAACCCTGGACATGCATACTCATTGTTAACCGGAGGATGGAATGATTCTGATGTCAGTACTGTAAAAACACGACGAGGTGTTTATCTTTACCCTGGCGAAATGATGGAGAAGTTTATTTTTGATAAAATGGGTGAAAAAAACAAAGAAAGGATCACAAACTTGCATAGCAACAACTTAAAATTGCCAGACTGGTTTTTTAAATGTCCGTATGCTAATACTGGAAAGTATGTTTATTTTTGGTGAATTGTGACAGAATTAAAAAAATTGCATAATTATTCAGTACAGAATTTACAGAATTAGGTACATTTTTAATTTAGAACAATGGCATACTCAGCTTGAGTAGACTGTAAATATCTGAAAAATGTTTGTAGTCTTAACATTTTTTTTGTAAAAGAATTTGCAGGCATAGTATTTTGGCTTGCAAGTTATATTTACTAAAACAAGAACCAACAAAAACGATCACCAACAAGCAGGAACCAACAGAAAATGGCCAGAAACGACCAGGATAATAACAGAAACCACCAAAAGGCAGTAGAACAGCTAAAATATATTACTGCAAATGCTTAATTAAGTGACCCAGGATTGTGTTTATTTGTTTTACACGGATTCTAAGGAATGTGCACAAATTTTAAGAGGTTAATAAACTGTAGAGAGGGCACAGATTCTCTAATTTTTGCCTTGATTTCAAATTTCAAATTTCGATTTACTAATTTCTGTGGTTTAGATCATTAACTGTTATCAAAATCAAGGAGAACTCGCATCTTGTAATCGGTGCTCCTAATTATGGAGAAGAAGGACAACCTCAGCTCGGCATTGTGTATATTATTCCATTTTCTAAATCATCACAAAGATTGGAATACAACAATGAAGACATAGTTGTTTTGAAAGGACCATCAAGAATGAGTAAATTTGGATGGTCGGTTGTTTCAATGCTGTTTAATAATGATGAATACGAAGATCTTGCTGTGTCAGCTCCTGTGCTAGGTGGGATTTTTTGTGTGGAATATTTTTTTCTATAGATTTTAAGTTTAAGCTGTAATTGTTTCTTTCCTATTGGCTTTTTATTACTTTACAAAGCTATTGTTTGCTATTGTCATTTGATTCATTCATACAACACAGATTTTTTAGTGTGCAGTATTTCTAGTTTTTGCGCACACCCTACTTTAATAAGGCCAATTATTGCAGACATAAATTGTTGCAGACATAAATTATTGCAGATGTAAATTATTGTAGACATAAATTATTGCAGACATAAATTATTGCAGACATAAATTGTTGCAGACATAAATTATTGCAGACGTAAATTATTGCAGACGTATTTTATTGCAGACATAAATTATTGCAGACGTAAATTAATGCAGACATAAATTGTTGCAGACATAAATTATTGCAAATGTAAATTATTGTAGACATAAATTATTGCAGATGTAAATTATTGTAGACATAAATTGTTGCAGACATAAATTATTGCAGACATAAATTTTTGCAGACATAAATTATTGCAGACATAAATTGTTGCAGATCTAAATTACTGCAGACATAAATTATTGCAGGCATAAATTATTGTAGACATAAATTACTGCAGACATAAAGTACTGCAGACATAAATTATTGCAGACATAAATTATTGCAGAGATAAATTATTCCAGACATAAATTATTCCAGGCATAAATTATTGCAACTGAAATACTATGGTCTCTGTCTTAGACGCATCAATATGTTTGCAAATTGCAATGTTTTTCCATTAACTGCAATAATATATGTCAAAGTCTGAAAATATGAAAAATTTTGATATGGTAGAGTTTTTAAACAATACTCAACACCTTAGTATTTCATTTTAATAAAAATATTTGTATCCTAATTCTTGCCATTACAATCAGGAAAAGCCTGTCAAAACATTTAAAATCTGCAAATAGACTGAGATATTACAATAATTTATGCTGAAGAATACATAGCACAGCCTCAAACTGCAACAACAATAAGCCTTAATTCGCAATAATTTACGTCCTAAATACATTTTTTAACCTTCCATTTGTGTTAATTTATGTTGCAGTCATTTTATTCTTCAATGTTTTTGGCCTACCTCTTATGCCTGGTATATTTTAATATAAAAGTGTTAATATTGTCTGTTTAATTTATGAGTTGTTATTGAATTAACGAACGTAGTTTTTTTGTGGTTTTGATTGTCTGGAAACATGTTGCCTGTCACATTTACTTATGGAAATCAAAGTCAACGAAGCAGTATTTTCTTTTAACCAGTTTGTAACGTTCCAGATCTTTCACACCTTTTTTTAGGTGCTCAGAATCTGCAGTATTATGGCAAAATATTTATTTACTTCGGTTCAAAACATGGTTTGTCATCTACACCAAACAGGACGTTGCATTATTTCAACCAATCAAAGTATACAAATTTTGGACATCAGTTAACAAAGTGTCGAAAAAGCTTGCTCGTGAGTACACCCTTTGATTCTCAACAAAAAGGTTTACTGCAAAAAGTTAATGGAAACAAAGGTGGTGGTGATCATATGATGATGTCAGGTTGGCAAAACTATAGCTGGTTTGGTTACTCTTCAGAATGTGCAACAACAGTGTCGAAAGAAAATATAACATTGGTAGGCTCACCAACGTATAGGTAAATCATTATATATCTATCATAATCAGGAACCTTCTTGCATCTTCTTTTAAAAGAGTTTTGCATAGAGCCATATAGGTAAATCATTATGTACCTATCAGCACCAGTCTTTTTAATTTTCTGTTTCTCAACTTTTTTGCAATAAACGTGTTTTTCTCAATGTTTATTACCTTGACTTATCCACAGAACGATTATCATAGAGAAACCCAATGATGATTGGTTTATGGCTTGTTTCACCAGGGATTTACATGGAGCCATACTAATTGGTTTGCAAAGCCATCATGAAGTGGTATTAGTAAAACATATACAACTAGAAAACAGCAGTAACAGTGATTTGAATTAGTTTGCTGAAGTTAAAAAAAGTCCAAGCCGAACGATCTTAAATTTCAACTTTATTAAAATGAATGTATTTTTTTGTTTTTTTCACCTCAGATGTAGTCTGGTAATATAACGGATATTAACTGTTTTTGATGTTGCGCTATAACATAAAAGACCTCCCTCTCATGGGCGCAGTCTTTTTTTACCCCGGGCTTTTTATTTCACAAAGTACAGCATTAATCCAGTATCCGTGTTATTACGTTTTAGAAAATGTTATTTTCCAAATTGCACATATACAAAAGAAGATCTGCAAAGCATTGGTGCTGTTTCAGTATTCATAAACAACAAGAAGTATTTGGAGATTGAAGGAGATGCAAATTTTGGGGAATTTGGCTCCTCGATATCTGTTGGTCATCCATACGGTGATGGAAGTTCTATTTTAGCCGTCAGCTCACCAGGAAAAGGTATTGATTATTTTAAAAAGCCAAATATTTTGGCTCTACGCGTTTTGTCATATTTTTAAATTTTAAGCGTAAAGCTTATTGCAGTAGAGATATGCGGTTTAGCAGACTTTTCTAGAATAAGATTTGAAGAATAAAGAAAAATCCAATGATGCAAAGAGGCTTTCGTTTTTCCATACGTACAGCCGATAACATTTGGAAAATATATTAGTTTTTCATCCACCCGTAGCAAATTGTTCTGTCGAATAATTTTAAATTTTCGATATTGGATACCGGAATTGTTTTGACTCTCCTCTGCTTTTTCATCTGAGAAAGCACTCACACATTGTTTCGAATAATCTCTAAGGAAAAGAATGGCGGGAAAAAAGAATGCTCTTTAAAACTTTGTGTAATAAATTTGATATAAAACTTGTTCTATGCATAATTCTTAAAGTCGATGAAATCGGATATCGAAAAATATTCAGTTTTGCGTTGATCATATTCAACAAGGCCTTGTCGAATATCACAAGCTCGACTGGATAATTTTTTGATATCCGATTCCACCTCATTCGATATCTGTTTAATCTGAAAAATTATTAAGTTTGAAGTAGTGCTTTAAAAATATTATGTCCTCCTCACTTTTTAACACATAGCTTAGATGGCTTCAAAATAACTACTTTTCACATCCTGACATAGCAAACCTTTAGAATTTTAACAGCGTGTTTCCTAAATGGAGGTCTTACATTTCAAAACCACAGTTGAGCTTCTTATTCACGATATTGACCCCTCCACTTTCTTTCAATTAGTCAGCTCTGATAAATATTGAAAAAGCAAAGTTAAAGTAATTAAAACGACAATGGCGTTTTTTTAAATATTTTTAAATAGAGTTAGTGGAAACATCCACGATTTCCAATACAACACTTTTTTTAATTAAATGAAGCAAAAGACGTAAAAAAAACAACAACTTAGGAACAGATATTTTCGTAATTTTGGCGAATTTTAGACCTTAAAATTTTTAACGAGACTGAGACGTGATAATTTTTTCCATAAAAAATATAATTTTTCTTTTGAGATACGCTTTTTATACAAACAAAAAATTAAACAAAAAAAACCAACTATTTTCTTAGTATATTTCTAATTATCCAGGTAGATGTTTTGTCCTTGAAAAGGATCATCAAAATGTCGTATGAACGACTTCGCCCTGACAAAGCCGATTCAGATTGGGAGTTAGGCACCCAAAAAATGCTGAGAAAAACGATCCAACAGAATTTTCTGTCTTGAAAAGAATTTCATTGCTTTATTATAATCTTGATAACTAATTAGTCTCAATAAACACGAATTAGTTAACTTTTATATATGCAAACTTCTGATAAAAATTTCAATTATGGGGCTTTTGACATAAAATTGGACCCTTTGTTAGAAGACTTTAATTCAGTTAGATTTGTGCAGAAACCTGAATCAGTCAGTTTTTGCATTTTTATGTTTTTATCGAGAAAGTAGACTTGTATATTTTTATATATTTTTCAGGCCTGAAGTTTAATGACACCAAAATTAAGTTTTTTTATCTGACCCTTTCATTGTTACTGCAAACCAAAGAAACCGCTAAGCTTTTTAGACATCTAGTTCCAGATCTCATAAAGAAGACAATCCAACTAGTTAAAATCTGAGAAAAATATCATGAAGAAATCTGTTAAGAGCTCCTGAACTAAATGTAATTTCCCCACAATAGATATTGTTCGGCACATCATTGGCATTCCTGTGACCTTCGTACAAGCAGGTGAAGTGACACTGTATAATTTAACTACATTGCTCGAACAACCAACCAATATACAGGCCAGTATTATTGCAAGATATCAAGGTGATCGAGCCTATGGAAGGTATGGCGATGTGGTTAAGTTTGTTGATGTGGATGGTGATGGTAAAGATGAGCTTATAATCGCTTCACCTCGACGTTCGAAAGATATCACAGAGGAATTTTATGGAGGTACTGGAAATTTATCTTTATTTAATTTGCTTATATTTTGTAAATTATCATCGCTATTCTTTTAGTATACAATGATATTTCTTCTCTTATTCCTTAGGAGAAGAAGGGGTAGTTTATATTTTCAAAGAACCAACTTTGAAAAGTATTAAAATTTGCTTTTCAAAGAACGATAAGATGTGCCAACGAGACAAAGTAAGTCAAAAAGCTAAGTATATGTTCAAATGGATTGTGGGGTGGGTATGTATGTGTGTGTGGGTAAATAACTCAGGAGAGAATTAAAGCATCACTCATTTAAACTTATTTATGTGCTATTTTATATCTTGCGCATTTTTAAACAGTTTTGATTTGCTGTGTTATTTTGCTGAACTCAATGTATGCAGGACGTAAATAATTCCGAATTTTGTTAGACATCAGTACTATGCAATTTTTGATTTCAGAACTTTTATTTGCTTTAGGCTTGGAAAGTTTTTTATGGAGATGAGGTAGGCATTTGTTTGTGTTTTGCTTAGCAGGTTTGTTTGTTTTTGTTTGTTTGTTTGTTTTTTCTTTGTTTTTTTTGTGAGCGTTTGTTTGTTTTTTCTTTGTTTTTTTGTGAGCGTTTGTTTGTTTGTTTGTTTGTTTGTTTTTCTTTGTTTTTTTTGTGAGCGCTTGTTTGTTTTTTCTTTGTTTTTTTGTGAGCGTTTGTTTGTTTTTTCTTTGTTTTTTTGTGAGCGTTTGTTTGTTTTTTCTTTGTTTTTTTTGTGAGCGTTTGTTTGTTTTTTCTTTGTTTTTTTGTGAGCGTTTGTTTGTTTTTTCTTTGGTTTTTTTGTGAGCGTTTGTTTGTTTTTTCTTTGTTTTTTTTGTGAGCGTTTGTTTGGTTTTGTTTGTTTGTTTGTTTTTTCTTTGTTTTTTTTGTGAGCGTTTGTTTGGTTTTTCTTTGTTTTTTTTGTGAGCGTTTGTTTGTTTTTTCTTTGTTTTTTTTGTGAGCGTTTGTTTGTTTTTGTTTGTTTGTTTGTTTTTTGTTTGTTTTTTTTTGTGAGCGTTTGTTTGTTTTTTCTTTGTTTTTTGTGAGCGTTTGTTTGTTTTTTCTTTGTTTTTTTTGTGAGCGTTTGTTTGTTTTTTCTTTGTTTTTTTGTGAGCGTTTGTTTGTTTTTTCTTTGTTTTTTTGTGAGCGTTTGTTTGGTTTTTCTTTGTTTTTTTTGTGAGCGTTTGTTTGGTTTTGTTTGTTTGTTTGTTTTTTCTTTGTTTTTTTTTTTTTTTTTTTTTTTTTTTTTTTTTTTTTTTGTGAGCGTTTGTTTGGTTTTTTCTTTTTTTTTTTTTGTGAGCGTTTGTTTGTTTTTTCTTTGTTTTATGAGCGTTTGTTTGGTTTTTTCTTTGTTTTTTTTGTGAGCGTTTGTTTGGTTTTGGTTGAAGATTTGTTTGTTTGTTGTTGTTTATTATTTGTGTGCTTGTTAATTCCTTTCATAGTTGAAATGATTTTATGATTTTTTGGTTGGTGAACTATTACTTCTACTGTTTTGTTAATTATTTTCTTTGCAGCCCCATGCTATGTTTGGTTCAGCTGTTGAAGTCATAACAGATGAAACACATGGTTCAACACTTTTCATTTCTGCTCCAAGAAGTTCACACGGTTCGTTTCAAGGTGGTTCAGTTTACACATTTGACATCAAAGAATAGGATGCAGTTTGTGAGTGACAACTCAACCACTTTAACTTTTTTTTTAAACATAAAAAGCGCAAGGTAAGTCAGTCTAATATCTTTTGTTTGTTTGTTTGTGTTTTTTAAGACACAATATATATAATTTATAACAAATTGTTTTTGTTTCGCCGTTACAGTTTTTGTACACGTTTTTAGAAAATATAATTATTAATATAAACATTTTCTAATTTGCACGTAACTTGTAAATATACTATCACAAAACGACCTTTTTCTTTTACTAGTCAAAGGAAAAAAATCTGAGTCTGTATCTGCAAAATTGTGGATTGCTGTCGAGAATATTTTGCGTGCAATTGGTATGGATACAATTAAGGATACCTGCAACACCCAAATCGTTATTTTTGCCAATTTTATCTAGCTTTTAGAAAAAATATACTTCCATATTCTTTTATTTCGGAGTTCAGAGTACAGTATTCTTAACATGGGTAAGTGTTTCATGTGTCCTTAACCTATCCAATTTGGCGCGTCAATTTGGCGTTACAAGGGCGTAACGTAATGCTTCGAATAAACACTTAGGGTGTTTATTAAATTGTGCGATTTTTAATGACGATTTCTATATGAAAATTGACGGGCGGGGGCGTTTATTAAAAACAATCGTTAAAGGAGGAGGCGTTAAATCGAGGTGGGCGTTTAATCGAGGAGGAAGTTTAAAATTGTAAGCATAATTATTTTTGATGTAAATTTATGTAACTATGAAGAATTTTTTGTTATTTTTTTATATATTAAAATTATCACCGATAAAACAATGGAATATACTATTTCAATTATGGAATGAATATTTGTAAATATTTTTTATGAACAAACCGTAAATAACGGATTAAGCGTCCGGGGCGCTTATTTTAAAATTTCATCTTGACAAGGGGCGCTTTTTAATTTTTTTCAGAGAAGCAATTTTTTTAAACCTTATTCTCATAACTTTTATGAATACAAAATAGAAATACAAACAAAAAATAAAAAAATACAACAGTAATAATCTTTTATGAAATTTCACTATTTTCATCTTCATCTTCATCGTGGTTGTCTTCGTCTATTGTTAGGAATTCATAGTCATAGTATAAAATGTTGTTTTTTGTGCCGATCCGAATAAGGGCGGGGGAGAGGGGGCGAGGCGCTTATTAGAGCAGGGGCGCTTATTTACAAATATTTCATAAACCCCAGGGCGCTTATTCGACAGGGGCGCTTATTGAGCACGGGGCACTTAATCTGTCATTTACGGTATTCTCATTATAATATTCACGTTGTAAATTAATGTTGGTATGTAAAATTAGTCTAAAAATATCCCTCAATTTTTTTCACTGATTTTTTTAACCTTCTTCAAATCTGCAAAGCGTAAAGTTTAAAGCTTACCTCCTGCGAAAAAAACAGGTTGGGCCCTTTGTTGTTGTTGTGTTCAATTTTTACACACCACTATTTAAGTTTTTTCATATAAAATCAACTTTTTCGGGAGGTAAACTTTAAAGATTTTCTGGAAGATAATATTGCAGCTTAATTCTGTAAAGGTAGTATTACACATTGAAGAGAACTTGAAACATAACAGTTTTGGATGGGAGGGGAGGGAGGAGAGCAAGAAGGTAATGATAGAGATATCGGTTGGTCCCAAAGGATAGTAGGTGTTGCAACATGGACTGTTTAGACCATCTAGAAATGTCGCAATTTATGTATTATAAAATTTTATTGTTGCTTGTGTTATTCAAAAAAAGATTGTTTCTTTTCACAATTATTTGGGAAATTCCCTCCCCCCCTTTTATACCCCCGGTTGATACAGGATTTGCATACTGTGCTGTCCAAAGCAATGATACTATTAACTACTTCGTGTTGATTCAGTTCGATAAATTAATATTTATAAGAAAAAAATGCGGGAAATTTTAGATTTATTTTGTCATTTTTCAATTTTTTATTAAATTCATTTCTATTAGTCCCGCTGTGAGATTAGCGTCTCAACCTCAGAACAAAATGCGAGTTTACTAGAGATGTGGGAGTGTTAGAGAGGCGCGATTCCCATGTCACATAGGCGGAAAAAAATGAGTGAAACACGGCATTTAGGCCAGAACTATAACTTCGTATTTAAAATATATTATATTTCTTTTATATTTCTTTATATATATAATACTCTTTTCTCATAATTTTGGATAAGAGAGGCATGGGAGGCCTCTTGGCATGAAACTTGGTATTTTTTTTGCCTCGCTTAACCCATTTACTGAGGTGATCTTTAATGTTCTGTGAGTTCAGTATTTTACGGAGCGCCTTTTTAACAAAAAAAATGACTGTGTGGCTAACATGTTGTCAAGTCACAGTGAAGTTATATTTAACAGAAACAAGACCAATTATTAGGTGATTTGTGTTATTTAACTCTTCACAACACGTTGTTGTTATTTGTGTTATTTTCTGTTTACTTGTGCGGATATATTGACTTTAATTTAATGATGTGAGATAAATTTGTTTGTGTTGACTTTCAATTGTTACGCGAGTTACGTAATATTGTCTTTTTTAGTTTATAAAGTGCTACCTCACATTCTATTTCTTTGCAGACCTCTGAAGCTTGTTCTCCACTTAATTAGTGAGAATTTTCACACCGATGACGTCATTTTTTCTTACTAACAACCCAATGAAATAATATCACGTTGTCTACTGTGTGTAGCGAGTTGGGTGCAAAACTAGCTGGTAGCCTTGCAAAGTTTTCGTTTCATTAAAAAATTGACACTATGTGCTATAACAACGATAGTGGAGTGGTAGCGAATTTACCTTGCAATCACGAGGTCGCCGGTTCGAATCCCACTCCATGTTCTTTAAATGTAATGTGTTATAAAAGACCCACCCCCCTAATTGTAAAACTTCCTAGAATTTAGTAACCCCCTTCCTGTATTTTTATTTCACCAATGTTCTCGAACAGACTAGCATTGCTGGCTATCTAATTCGATTAATTGTTTTAATTGGCGGACAAACTACATTAGCATACTAAAATTATTGCTAGGGGTGTTTCACTTCCTGTTATTTAATGAAATTATTATTCTTGTTATTAAACTAATTTCCAATACATTAACATATTATTATGAATAAAATAAAATATCTTTTTTTGTAACAAACAAACATCCGCTTATCCGTCCCTGTCGCCGGACCAGCTCCGATTTTAGCACCGGGTTCTCTGTCTGCGGAGTTGAAAAAAAACTTTAAAAAAAGAGTAAATGAGGTATACGTTAGAAAACGTTCCTTTGTTTATATTAAGTTTTATTTAAAAAGAAACACAATTTTAAGAAACACGAAGCTAAGCTCTAGGTACTGCTAACTGATAAATTATTGAGAAAATTTAAAAAGTAAACTGTTAGATTTGCGAGACTTTTCTGAAAAGCATAGGATATAAAATATACATATAATTTTTCGCAAAACCTAGAAGACCATCCAGGCTAAACTTAATATATTTCTTAAAAAAATGAAACGCCCGGCGATAATATAGAAGCTGAGGGCGTTGCTAATTACAAAATGTTTTTTGGGTTTTTGATATAAAATTTCTGTGTGAAAAAAATTATTGCACTTTTCTTGCCTAAGACCATGTTCACATTGTATCGGATAGGTATCACACTGTATCGGATAGGATCAATTTATTATCCGGTACAATGGAAACACATACGAACGGTGCCGGCACAGCCCTGTTTCCATATACGGAACAGCTTTTTAGCAAACACGAATCCGTTAATGAAAACATGGTCTAAGATATTTAAAACCTAGCCTACGATCCATATGTTATAGATGTTTTCTCTCTTCTTCAGTGTACGCGTACCTTTGTGTACGTAGTGTTTCGTTTTTTAATTTATTGTTATCAATCATAGCTCTGTTTACTAGAAACTGCATGCAGTCTTGTTTTTTCACTGGATGTGAAATAATAAGATCGTCTGTATACTCGCACCATCGGTTCCACATATGGAAGCCCTTCTCGCGATCGGCTGGTACACCTACTTTGTGTACAAGGTGCCCGATATAAGCATCGTCTATTTTTAGTGGCCTTTCCCAATCGAAATAAGGAATTATTTTATTCACTGTACCGTATGATATTAAAAAGGCACCGCCCGAGCAATAAGGATCGAAGTAATCGTTCACATGTTCCTCTGCAGTTAGCCCATATCGGCCTTTCCTCATGACAGGTTGTTTGCCCATGACTTGCCCGAAGTATCCCTTTTCGTTGTTGCGATCTAAAGAGACCATTAATCGATCGATTTGAATGAAAATATCATCGTCGCATTTTAGTATGAAGTCGTAGTTGAAGTTAGTATGCGCCCACTGTAAACCGATCATGACTTTCATGGAGAGCTTATAAAAACTTTCGACTACATCTTCCATGATTAAATCTTTGTAAATCATCGCCTCGTGGTGGAGTTTTTCTGCTATTTTTTTGTCCTCAGTTCCACCCGTGACGAAAATTACCCGCCACTTCTTAGTGGTCGCCCACATTGATGCGTTACCCCACTTGGAACGGATTGCATCTCTCCGCCAATCGTGGGGAGCGTTCGACGACACTAGTATGAGTACCCGGTATTGTTCGCCAGTTTTTTCGATAAAATCTAACAACATGTGCGAATTTAATTTGCTCGCATCTCCCTTCACAATTTTTGGTAAAAGGGAATTTAATTTCTCTCGGTATGCTTTGTAATCGACGTAAGACTGATGGTTGGTGATTTTGCGTTCAATATCGTTCAACTTGTCCATGATTTCTTCTAACGAAACGCCTGATCCGGTGTATTGCGCCGGTATAAACTGTATGTTACGTCTCGTGGAAAAGTATGAAGCAATAATTGTCAGTCCAAAGAGCACGCATGGTGCTAGCAACAAGGCTTTTTTATTCATAATTGTTCGGCTTGCTAAAATAAAGAATAAAAAAACAAAATAAACTTTGAACTAAAAATTATAAGATCATACAAACAAACAGTGAAGCAGCTATAGAAGAATTTTATCCTGCTTCAGCATTTTATCCTGCTTCAGCATTTTATCCTGCTTCAGCATTTTATTTAGTATCTATGTTATTTTAAAGCTAGAAATTTAAAACTATTTCCCCCTATCAGATAATGTGTTTGATGACTAAAACCTGTGTTTTCATCCCTTTGTCTCGATACACGATCCATTTATGTTAACTCGTCACGACTCACAGACTTTACAACTTCTATCTCCCAAATATAAACTTCCAATTATTATAAATGTGTAAATAATAAAATGTCATGTTTTTAAAACGTGCTCTTAAATGTTTGTTTATACTGAAAACATTAGCTAGCTTGGTTAAGTTAAAAACTTGCGTTTCAGCCTATAGCTACACCGTTTAAATAAATAGTTCGCTAATTACATAATAAAAATTCTTTATGTTACGCTATACAAAAGCCGTGATTAGGATATAAAACAGCATAAGTGCAAACACAACAAAATAATACCTTACAGGAATAAAAATAAAGTTCATTTCTTACGAGCTTTTGTTTATAGAGCGTGTCAAAGCGGAATGAACTAGCCATTTCTGTTTTAACTTTCTCTTTTTGTTGAAAATAGCATCTAAGAATTGTGATTTTTATAAAGCTATGTTTTCCAGAACCCTGCAAGTTTAGCGATTTGGAAATAACAAAAAAACGTGTTAACAAAAGCAGACTATAGAAGAACAATATGGTTTCAGAGATCCAAACACCATACGTTTTGTTTTGTCAATACCAAAAAGTACTGAAATGCTCCTTAAAATTTTAAAAATGACAAATAAGAAGAAGATTAAGAACATTTTAAGAACAATCTGAGGCTTCGAATTGAAAAAAAAGTTAAAAACATCGAAGGCTTTATTCAAGTTAAGTATAAAAAATAACGCGGAATTATTTTCAGAATTTTAATCAGAGAATAAATTGCCAGTGTTAATTTCGCCGGGTGAAAAACTTGCAAAATTTTACGACTTAATTTTTTGACCGGCTTCTTTTTCGCACAAATTAATTTTATTGTATAAAAAAGAGAAAAAGAAAAATTTTTTTTATCAAGTCCTTTGGAATTTTTTTTGAACTTATGATGTCATAATTATAGATGACATCATTCTTAAACAACAACACTTTACACATGTCAAGATATCATGAAGAGCATAAAAGTTTTGATATTATGTAAGTTTGTAGCTAATATTTTTCAAGTCTTATGCTTACTACCTGGTCAGATAAAAGCTGAATATCTTAAGAACGAAAAAAGTTTTTCAAAAAAATAAAACAAACTTTTAATCCTCTATAACATACAGAAATATCAATTTCGATGCAGGAATCCCTGTCGTCGCAGGAAAGTTTCCAGAATTGTTGAATTAAGATGCAAATCCAAGCATCGGCCTTGTTTTGTTTTACTTTTATCATGGTGCATCATCAGAGATGTAAAGCTGTTAAAGCAATTAACTTTTTAAGACTTTCTGTATGTTTTAGATTTCGTAAAGTTCTCCAAATAGATCCTTTTTTAGAATAGCAATAAGCATTTGAAATAAAAAACAGGTCATCTACGTTTGAGAGCAAAAAGGGAGAAAAAAAATTAAACCACTGTCTTGCAGGTCAACGGTATGAATTTTTAATCAGCAAAACACGTTCTACTAAAAACAAACAAACTTTTAACTCCCTGTTTTTCCAATTTGTACGCAAATCACAGTGAAAATAAACTTTCATTTTGAAACAGACGTTCAAGGATGTGAAAAGGGTATATAATAGACCTTTTTAAATGTTTACATTTTTCGCGGGAAGCCCTTTTGGCTTTTACAAGTGCGTGACAGGCAAAAAAAATGCGGGCGCTAGGTGAAGTGTGTTCCTTTTCAGTCTGTTTCTTCGCGCGAAGGTATACGACTTTTTATAAATATATGTCAATCAGAAGTTATCCATCTACACTCAATAATAGTTTAGAATAGAATTAAATGGGCTGAAAATGCGTGAGAACTACTAATGGCCACGCAGTTGTAGAGCCAGAAGGGCTTACCGCGGAAAATGTGATCATTCAAAAGGTCTATATATACGCAAAAACCTACTAGCTTACAACACAATTCAGACTTTCTTACGGAGAAAAAAATTCAATGCTTCGTATCGATCAAAATCGTCTTATAAAATAAATCTTCAGTTTAAAGTTTCGATAAAACACGTAAACATAACTTATACCATTCCAGACGCCTAACACTTACCCTGCTATATACATTTGAATATTTATATCTAGCTTTACTTCCAAATTTTTTTTTACTTCCTAAACTTCTTTGAATCAGCGTGTACAAACCTACAAACAATTGTGAAAAGTTTCAAACAGAAATGTCATTATGCCGTACGACTATTATCTTTAATTACTGCCTTTATATTTTGTACATAGGGTTTAATTGCTACTATAATTGCATTCAACGATCGCGCAATTTTCCATGCAATCAGATAGATATTTTTTTAGTTATCGTCCCTTACGTCTTTAGGTGTAAATTGGTTATTTCCTGCTGTTACGTAATTTCTCTCGTTGTTCTGTTTTTTAAATATTTTAACAATTCAAGCTGCGAAATATTTATGTTATACGTTGTTTTTGTTTGCTTGTTTGTTTTTTGAATAAGCAGGAATTTTTCGTTTGCCTAATTGACGAAGGGATGTCTAGTTTGCTAAACGGGCGCTTCAATTTAATTTATCTGTGTGATGTTCGAGCTATGAGCGTGCGAAAGTGAGATGAATCATAGCGTGTTTTTTTAAATCTCTCGTGGAACTTGTACGTGGAAATGTACATGCTAAACTTTCTTTGCATTTTGAACTAAGTGGGAAGTGAAGTTACTCAGATGGTTTATCTTTGCAAAGCTGTAAGTCCTCAAATATACGAAAATTTCGTTTTGTTGAAGGTTGCCGCAACGATAGCAAACTTTTTCGAGGTATCGACAATATTATATAACTTGCGATATCATGCTGCATCATTCACTTCATTTTAAAACTACAAAATAATATTTTTAAATATACGTGCGAATATACTCATCTTTCAAGCCATTTTGAACGCAACAAAAGTAATTTGAGAATATCTTAAATAGACGTGTGTACATTACCCAAACGGGTGTATACAATAGAAATTTACGTACTAAAAATGAGCACCCCTTTTGTACCCCCTGGACCTGTTACCCCAACCAACAAGCAAACAAACAAGCATGCAAACAAATAAACAAAATTAGTCAAGTTCAGCAGGAATACCACAAATGTTTCATAAATTTATAAGCGTATCCTGGAGACTTATTAGCAGTGTCTCGTTTACAAGTATTTAGACATCTCGTTCTTCCATGTTCTCCACCACACTGCCGAAAAATAAATTGACCTCCTCCATATTGTCGAAAAATAAATCAACTTTATGTGTTGTTAGATATTTGTTGTATCAGGATCAAACTTGCAATTTTTAACAATCAGTTTTAGAATTTAGTCTTCGTTTGTACTTTGTTTTAAAACATGGTTGCTTTCTTCTATCAATTGTTGGTATTTTATATTTATCCTTTTAATTTATAGGGAGAAAAACTTGTTTCTAATTTTATACGATATAGTATAAACATAAACTATATACTATAGTATACTATATTATATACTATATATATATGTGTGTATATATAAATATTTTAAAAGAAACACATTTTTTTGGTTTATATACATTTCAGCTTCAAGCCTTCATTAGTAATAAAGAAACAGGCTTGAAGCCAAAATATATATAAACCAAACAAATGTGTTTCTTTTAAATATATATATATTATGTATAATGTGTATACTATAAACCTTATTTATCATTTTAAGTTATAGGAGGGATAAACAATTGTATTGGAAGCTGATTTAATGTTGATGATATGAATAATTTTTTTTAACGTTAAAGTTCTCTAATATAAAAATTAAAATAAAGGCTTTTATTACAAACCCGGATAATAAGAAAAGATTTAATGAGTGTAAGATATTACTTCAGGTTCAGTCAACATGCTGTTTCTTCTACAACATATAAAATATGACGTTCTAATGGCAACTTCTTGGAACTTACGTACTACCCTTTTGCGTCCAGGTTTCTTTTTGTTAAGAACATTTCAAATGTTTTTATGGAAGTTCCTGTGAAACCGATGGAAGAAGTCTCAAGGAGTATCAAGTTGAATCAGTGGGGTACTTCACTTTTGAGATCCTTTTATTTTCTCATTTGTACACATTAACCGACTTGAGCCTTATGGTAGAACGTTCGCTTCGGGAGGTCTTGGGTCTTCAGTGCGGGAGGTCTTGGGTTCAAACCCCAGCCGAGTCATGCCAGAGACTATAAAAGTGTGAATCTAACCTTTCTGCTTAGCGCTCAGCATGGGAATAGGATTGATATCTTAGGCGGTTGTCTAGTTGAACGATTGCTGTGCTAGCATGACTTTCTTAGCTTAAATGGGAGCTTTAAATGCGCTAGGACCCTCTTCGCAGGAGCCTCGTTGATAGCAGTACCATAATTTCAATAATAATAATAATAATATTAATAATAATAATAATAATAATAATAATAATGGGACTTCAACAGGTCAACAACAACAGCAGCAGCAACAACAAAAACAGCAGCAACAATAACAATAATAATACAAATAATAATAATAATAATAATAATAATAATTTTGCATTAAGAACCTATGTGTTATTATCGTAAAAGATATCTTCAAGTTCAACTCCCATATTCTTTCATGTAAAAATTCTATATTATACAATACATGAGACTGGAAGCAAAAAAACTTAAAATAATAAATAATTTAATTTTTCCACGTTTTGTTGAGGTACACTACTGCAGCTGTGCTTTTTTTTTCTTAGTTTATCTTATAGCTGTTTTAAAAAGTTGTCCATGAACTGAACTTTTTGGAATGTGTGGTGCTAGTGGAATTAATGAGAGTGGCTTGAATGGTAACATTGGAAGAACTTAAGTTTGTTATTTTTTTATTAATTCAAATTAATGTATATATATATACATTGGCATTATACACTGCAAACATAAGGATGCAGAAGCAGGTTGTAATAGGCGTTGTCGGGACTAGGTGATATATTTAGGGTAAAAAGACCTAATTGCAAAAATAAATTATTTAACACTTTTTTTAACTTTATTTTTATTTAACTTTTCCTAGTATTTTTATTTATTTTACTGGAACATTTATTGCTGTAGGTTAGAGTGTATTAAGATAATGTGTTATGACAGCGTAAATAAAGAAATTGAGCAAAATTAAGTATTTTCTTCACTGTGCACTTCATTGTGGTAATGTTTTTTTTGTAATTGCGAATTGATTTTCACCTCCATAAGATATAGCATCTTGACTTACTAAGTTTTTAAAAATATTAGTAACATAAATAATATATGAACTAGTAATAAAATAACAAATAATTAAATTTAATACAAAGAGAAATAAAAAAGAATAAGAATGAGTAAACCTACCTGGCCAGAACATTTTATATATCCAAAAGAGAACTTTTAGGTCCAATTTAAGGCAATATATTTTTAATGGCATGTCATGTTAGCAGCATTATAAATAAAGTGCTCTTACAAACTTTCAAGATAATTATTCACTGTGTTATGCCGAAGATGTGTATATTTTTTTGTTCCTAAAAGAAAATGAGTTCTAAAAATAATGTTTTTACATATGTGAAAAATTGAAAGCAAGTCAGTTTTACAAATATTTTTTTTCTGAAAAGCAGCTATATTGTACTATGTTTATTCTGGCAAGAAAACTCATTGTCTTGTTTGTTGTCTATTGTAATGCTTGTAATTCCAATGTCTTTGTTTATATTTTTGTTTCTACAAATTACTTTTTTTGATTTTAGGAACTGATTTCACTTAAGGGGGATTTTGTTAGAGAGAGGGGAGGTATAGAATTTAGGTTTTTATCTGTCTGTTAACTTAAGGTGAAATTTGTTTATTTTTAAAGTTTCTATTATGCTGTTACTTTCTTGTGAAATTCTTATATTGCTTATATTTATGTGAGTTCTGACCAAAGTTGTTTTTATCCCAGTCAGTTTTTTATCCATCTATCATCTAATATGGTAGCTTTGCTGTGTTGTGGGTTCCTGCTGCTCCTTCTGTGTTTACTCAGGTAGGAAACCCCACATTTACGCTAAAACTGATTTTTGTGTTCGTTGTATTTTTGAGCAATACAAAACCTTTCAAAAGTAGCTCACCCAACAACAATGAAATGAGTCGACCAGATAGGAGTTTCTTTTCTATCTCTTCACTTGATGCCTGCAATAGAGTTTCTGAAAGCCAGCTCACTCTCCAATTAAAATTAATGGCTTTATCAAAACTTAAGCCAAGCAGGCACAAGTATTTCTATTTTTTAATCCTCTTGTCAGGGGACATCTGCCTCAACCCAGGTCCTGTTAAGTATCCCTGTTCTTCATGCTTAAAACCTGTGGCAAAAACACACAAAGCACTTTCTTGTGACGAGTGTGGATTATGGGCACCTGGAGGTAGTGATTTGCAGAGTACCGAAAACCTGTGTACTCATTTTAAACAGTGTTTTAATAAACTCCCAAAAGAAAAAGAAGTTTTTATCTTGGGAGATTTTAACTGTAACATGCTTTCAAAATATGCTCTTTCCTCCAAAATAAAGGAATTATGCTCCACTCTTTTTCTAAAACAACATATTACGGAGCCAACTCGTGTTACTGAAAATAGTAGCACTCTTATAGACTTGATACTTTCTAACCAGTTCTTGTATTTCTAAAACTGGTGTCATGGATTTAGGCATCAGTGATCACAATTTAGTTTATGTGATCAGAAAATTCAAAAGGCCAAAATTTGAACCTAAAACTATCAAGGTTCGTAGCTACAAGAACTTCAGTGAAGAGGCTTTTCTGAAGGACCTCAGGAATTTAGACTGGTCATATTTTAATAATTATGATGACCTTGATGAAGCATGTGAGAAACTGAATAAAAATGTTAAAACAGTGGCTGACAAACATGCCCCTTTCAAAACACATAGATTTTCTGGCCGTGTTGAGGCATGGGTCACTGATGAATTAATAATAGCCATCAAAAAAAGAGACTTCTTAAAACGGAAAGCATCAAAAACAAAATCCATCATAGACTGGGAAGCTTTCAAACAAAAAAGGAACCAGGTAATAGGTCTCAAAAATCGACTCAAAAACGAGTACTATAATGACGTTTTGCAGGACTTTCAAAAACGGCCAAAACAACTTTGGAAAACCCTAAAAAAACTGGTTCCTGATAAGTCAAGCAATACTACCTCGATAAAACGAGTAGTCCAAAACGATGGTACAGAAACTTCTCACTCAAAAGAAATTTCCAACACATTCAATTCATTTTTTGTCAGTGTTGGTGCCAAACTAGCCTCTAAATTTTCTTCTGACACTACTAATGTTAATCCACCTGTTAGCGGACACGATTTTCAGTGGGCTCGTATTGAGACCAAAAGTGTCGAAAAAATAATTAGTTCACTAAAACTTAATAAAGCTACAGGCTTGGACGGAATTGGTTCACGACTGCTAAAAGCAGGTTCGTCAATTTTAAGTATTTATATATCAAGTCTTTTCAACAAATCTTTATTTACTGGTTATGTACCTAAATGTTGGAAGACTAAAAGGGTCTCGCCTATTTTTAAAAGTGGCAATAAAACAGATCCTACTAATTATCGGCCTATCTCCATTTTGCCAATTCCTATGAAAATTTTTGAAAAGTTAGTGCATGAGCAAATGTCTCATTTTATTTCTGAGCACAACTTCCTGAATGACAGACAGTCCGGATTTCGAAAACTCTTTTCCACAGAAACTGCAGTAGTCGATGTCTCTGATTTTATTCTTACTGAGCTCGACCAACATAACTTTGTTTGTGCTGTGCTCATTGACCTTAAAAAAGCTTTTGACACTGTTGATCATAAAATTTTGTTAAAAAAACTATGGTGTTTTGGCATCAGAGATGCTGCCTTTGACTGGTTCGAGTCCTACTTAACGGGCCGAATGCAGCTGACTCTTGTAAACGATACAGGATCAGATCTGCTTCATGAAGACGCTTTTGGGGTGCCGCAGGGATCTGTGTTGGGACCCCTGCTCTTTCTTTTGTATATTGATGACTTAAAATCTGTCATCAATTCAAACTACCACCATCTATGCAGATGATACAATAATTATTTCGTCCCATAAAAACTTGGATACCCTTGTCTCCCAGGTCGAGTTAGAACTTTCGCAAGTCGACCTCTGGCTGAATAATAACAAAATGACTATTAATACGGACAAAACTGAAACAATCTTTTTCGGCAACCACAGCCAGTTAAAAAAAGTTGAGAACAAAACTATCAACTATATGGGTATCCCTTTGAAGAGGAGCAAAAAAGTTAAATATCTTGGGGTAACATTTGATCAAAAAATGCAATGGGAAGAGCACATTAATGACATAAATAGAAAAATACTAATTAAATATTCTAAAATTAGAACCATTGCATCCTGTTTAACACCTCACACAAAAAACCTTTTAATTAATGCACTTGTCATGCCATCTTTCAACTACTGCTCCTCGGCATGGGCTTGTGCCACCCAAGGTAGATTGGGAAAACTAGAAAAACGATTAAAATGTGTCCGTACCTTTCTTGGGAAAGAGAGGGAATATTCAATGAATAATTTACTCATCAAAAACGATGCCATATTAGTTTTCAAAGCCATGAATCACATTGCTCCTGATTACATGCGCTCAAAATTCCTTTTGACAAAAAACTGTCATAATCATCAAACAAGAGGAGCTTCAAAAAACAGGTTAACACTTCCCTTGGTCAACACGGAATTTGGCAAAAAAGCCTTCCCATTTAGAGCTGCAAAAGTGTGGAATAATCTTCCAGACCAAGTGACCTGTGATGGAAGTCTGCTTTCGTTTAAGACTTCCATCTCTAATGTATTTGGCAAATTCTAATGGAGATCACTTTTTAATTTTTTTTTTTTATTCTTTTTCTTTTCAATTTTCACAGATTATAAATGTTACTATGTTTGATTGAGCTGAGGGCAGTCTAAGGTTTATCATTTTTTGTTTCTTTTTTGTTCTAGTGGCCCCCAGTGGAAACAATCCACTAACTATAGGTTTTTGTGATTTTCTGGGCTAGCCACTTTAAATATTTATTATTATTATTTATTATTATTAAAGGTCTATTCGAATAATAATAATAATAATGCTTCTCTAATATTTCTTCCTTTATGATAGGGTTTAAAAAATTATACTGCCTCTTCCATAATATCACATGCAGGATTGCGGTATATCTCTGTCAAGTTTATATTTCTGTTACATATCAATATGAATATGATCTTACAACAATTTCAATGTATACATGTTAGAATTTAAAGTACAAGTTGTGAATCGTGTTTAACTGTAAAATACAGTTTCTGAATTCGCTGGCATGTTGTTCTGGCTGTAACAATTTTTCTAAACCATTTTAGATTCCCTTCTGCTTATGTAGGTTGAGTTTAAAGGTCAGGCACCATTTTTTGTTCAAGAGGTAAAATTAATGGCTGCATTATATTTTAATTTTAATTTTTTTTTTTCATATTTCCTCCTTATTGTTACTTTGCCTCAATATTTTCCGCATAATTATTATTTTATTATCCTTTGCTTTTTAAGTACTCTTCTAATTTAATTTTGCAAGTGAGTTTATGCTCTCCAGCTACCCACTGCTGCTTGAAGAGTTGCAACGTTATTTTTAACTTTTCCAGCAGCCCTAAAATTACGGATTTTGATTTAATTTCTACATTCTGTTTTGATTTTAAGTTGTTTAACAAGTCTTTTTAAATTTTTTAAAAAGCTCTTTTCGTTCTCAAGATATTCACATTTAAAGAATTTCAGATTTAATTATGCTGCATCAATTATGATGTCATATTTAAGTAATAGCAAATTTTGATATTTTCTGTCATCAGTAATTTTAGACCTGTTAAAGGATATGCATTTAAACTTTATCAATGCATAGATATTATAAAGGTGAATTGATAAACATAATTTTTTTTGACAAAATGACACTCGTTTGATCGTCCCAGGCCTCCTAATTTTTTGCTGACGACCCAATAACTCGGGATCTGTAACTTGGTTTGCAATAAAATTTTCTGGGTAAGATTGTATAGGCCCTGTATGTTTACTCACAAAATTTGATTGCAAACCAACATGCAGATCCTAAGATCTCTAATATTTCTTTCTTTGTTGTAAACCTGCAGCAGGAATAAAAGAGTAAGTACAATTCATGATGTAGGTTGGTCCATAGTCATAAGAAAAAAGATAATCCTCTCCTATTTGAGCCGCCATTATTAACTTTCGTGCAGTATCGGAGGGTCGTCCGACACAACTTAAGGATAGGTTGCGCAAACAATGTCGGTGGTCGTTGCCTCTAGACTATCTTTTTTTCTTGACTTGACTTTTTTTCTTGACTATGGTTGGTTCTTGACTATCAGTGTCCCATGTCTGTGCTGCTGCTTGATTTCTTTATTTCAGTTCTTAGTGATCTCTTTTTTGCAGCCTTCTTAGCAGCTTTGTGTTTTTCACGTATATCTCTTGCATATGAAAACTCCGAACTCTTGTATACAAAGTGAGCATATGTTCCAGAAGGTTTATACTGACTTCTTTGCTGACTTTTGGATCCACAGTATAACAAACACTATTAAAGTTCGACAAAATAGAACAGTTTTTCAACATATCTTCAACAAGATCATGACATTTCAAAGTTGTGCTGAAATGTGAAGTTTTCGATCGGAATATTTTTTCACATTCTCGAAAAACATCTTGAATTTGTTTATTCACTCTCCACAATCCACCTCTGTCCCGTATATTGATCAGTGTCTGCGAATTGTCACAGTCAACTTTGCACGCCTGTAAAATTAAAATAGCCTGCTTGTTGTAATCAGTACACTTCTTTGAGAAACGGAATTTGTGTGAAGCTTATATACAAAAAATCCAGCTATATATTGCAAACTTTTCAGCTCATTTTCAGAAATCGCCAAAACAGTATCAGGAAGAGACGCCATAACTTTATCGGTTCCTGAGAGATGAATTAAAATGTGATTAGCAACTTCAGTTAATAAAATGTTGCTTAAAGTCACATCTTCAAACTTTAAGGGTAGAAGATTATCCCCTAGTAAGCCATAAAAATGAGAATAAAAATCCTCAATATCACTATGAAAACTTTCAATCAGGGGCTTTATTTTGTTCCAAAGTTCAACAGCTTCATCAGTTGAAAATTTAAATTTATCCTCTGAAAACATACATCTTGCTGATTCAGGTAAACATCTGTCACCAAAACATATCTCAGCACCTTTTTTCACCATTAATTTTAATGTTAATGGATGTAGCTTCTTTAGAATTTTTTCTTCTTTTGACAATTTTGGCACGGACAGAAAAGGGCTAGCATCTGGCATTTCTGACAAGGCATGCTTAACATTGCAATGTCTGGTTAGACCACGTTGTGATTTGCAAACTTTATCGCAATTTTGGCAACGGTAAACCTCATCTTTCTTGCAACTTTCAACTTCTGTTACAACAGCATCTAATTCTGTGTTAAAATCCACGTTATCTTCCAAAAAACCACCATCAATTAACTCAAATAAATCATCAAGATCATCTCCAGCCAAGTAATCCTCTCCTATTTGAGCCGCCATTATTAACTTTCGTGCAGTATCGGAGGGTCGTCCGACACAACTTAAGGATAGGTTGCGCAAACAATGTCGGTGGTCGTTGCCTCTAGACTATCTTTTTTTCTTATGACTATGGTTGGTCATAGCATGACCACAAGTACGTGTATAGAAAAAAACAGTTTATAAGAAACTTTCAAAGGCAAGATTAAAATTAAACAGGAAGCTTTACATAAAAGAACATGCCAGTTTTCGTAATGCATGTTGTCCACCTCTAAGTCAAATACGGTGCTGAGAGCAGTGCCAGACGAAGGCTAACAACTACTTTTTTGACAATTTTCTACTAACACATTTTAAATTTCCCCAAAATGGAATATTTGATGCAGTTTCTTCTTTTTCAATGCATGCCAAAATAGACGATCATAACGAAAATTTAGTGTTTTTGCAAAGAAAAATGTGTATACGCAAAAGTGCTTGGTTTTCATTATTTTTTGTTTTTTGTTTGTTTTTTGCAGAATGCGCATATTTATTATCCAAAGGAAAAAAATTTGTGGAACTAAATTTTGCAGATCTTTTTGCGTTGTTAGACCCTTATTTGCAAAATTAAGTTCTCCAAAAGTAGGCCAAAATTGATGAATTGCACGTGCATTAAAAACTATTGAATCACAAAAATATATCAAATTCTTAAAAAATGATGAGCAAGATAATGTCGTTTCAAGAATGCATTTTATGCTACATTTAATTTTCCTTTTATTTTTGTTGTCATTATACTTGATGTTCTTGAAAAAAAAACAATTTCTTGTTATTATTTTACTTAGAAAAATTTTTAATAAAAAGAAACATTCCAATTGCAAACATTATTTTTTTTTATGAGAGCGTCAGTCGCAAAAATAAGTTCTGCATATGGCATAAGCAGATCTTTTAGTTGCAAAAACATGTTCCACAAGAATTTTCTATCTAGGCCTCACAATGGCAAAATTAATTCTGCAAAAATGTCTTTCCTCAAGGTAAGCAAGGTAAGCATAAGATGTGTGAAATCAATTCAATTCTTCACTCTTACCAAAACAATAGGACTCTACTTCTTATATATAAACTCAACCATACGGTTTACATATCTCTATTGTAGCAACATGTAACTAACCCTACCTTGTTCTCTTGCAACTTTTTACAGCTGTTACGTTTATTGTGAGTTTACTTTCAGCTACATTAGAGTTCATATGGTGTGATAATATTCATTTTGATAATATGTGATAATATTTATATTCGTATCCTTTCAGCTATACCAGTTTTATGTAACAGTTGCAATGAATTATTGATTTCCATATATAGTAGGTTAAATTTAGTATATAATAATAACTTTTGAAATCACAGAATGTGTGAATGTTTGGCAATGTTTTGTAGATTTGTAGTTTTGTTAAAATCTAAAGCTTACTACATTTCAATTTTTTGTTTAAAAGGTAGAGAGAGATTCATAGACATATTTTAAAACCATAGAGAAATGAAAAACAATAGAATTTAAAAGCCATGGAGCTTGTTATCTGAGAATAATTGAATATAAGTAGTCCTATATACATACATTTTAAGCTTGAAGGTACAAGACTTTCAGCTAAATGTTTTGATATTATTAATGCTCAGTTTTGGAAAAGATGCTTCATTCTTGTTTAGCATTGCTCCTTTTATTCTTTATGGCTAGCACAAAAAGTTCAAATGGAAAATTAAAAGATGTCTTTTTTCTTTTAAACAGTGAGCTGAAGTGCATTTAGGTGAAAACTAAGTTGTATTTTTCTAGTATATTTAATTTTGAAAATTTATTTCAAAACAGAACTTTTCCTTGCTTCTTTCTGCATTTTTTCCATGCAATCTCTTTCTTTTACAGGATGCGATACAATTAGTTCTTCTTCGTATTCACAGTCTGTATTCCACATGTAAAAACCAGCATGCTCCTGAGCTGTAACACCTGCTGCAAATGCTAACTCCCCTATGTAAGCATCATCAATCCTGAGTGGTCTTTCCCAATTAAACAGTGGTATTATTTGATTTATAGTGTCGTGAGACAACACGAACCCGCCACCAGAACAGTAGGGGTCATATGTATCATTAAGATGTTCCGCTTTCGTTACTCCATACCTACCTTCTCTCTCCACTGGCTGGCCAGACATTTGTTGGCCAAAAAATGTTCCTTCTTTGTAAACTTTAAGACTGGTTAATAAATTGTCAACATGAACAAAAACATCATCATCACACTTTAGGATATAATCATATTTGAAGTTCACATGTGCCCATTGAAACCCTATCATTACTTTTTTAGCCAGATTATAAAAATCCTCTGGTATATCTTCTATGATGGTATCTTTAAAACTGATTGTCTCATTGTACAGTGCTTCCATAGTTTCTTTATCTGATGAACCACCTGTTACAAAAAATAATTTCCACATATGGTTTTTCCAGTTTTTCTTGTTTGCCCATAATTCTCTGATACATTGCCTGCGATTAAAGTTGGGAGCGTTTGATGAGACCATAATTATTACTTTATACCTCTCACTAACAACATTTCGGTTTAAATTATCAACTAAGACGTGAAAATTACTTTTATACGTGTTTGGTGTTAACTGTGGGAGTAACTTTAGAATTGAATTACGTTCTTGTTTGTATTGGTTAAAGTCATTCACATCTTCTATTTTTGTCTCTATATGTTTTACTCTGTTTACCATTCTTTTTATATATTTTAATATTGCATCTAAACTATGGTTTGGTTCAGTAGCATTTGAATATGACCTTAGCTTTGGATGTCTGTTAGGCAATACATCAACCTTGGTATAGCTATATAACATTATGATTGCTGCAGTAAAGATTAAAGTGATTGTCACAATCATATATTTCATTGTGGTTAATGTGTTCCAAATGTGTCATTAGTCTTGATATTATAATTTCAGATGGATAACTCTGGTGAATGTGATCACCATTGTTTGATGTTTGATGTTATTTATTTTTGAAGAAATTCATCTATTTTACAAGTAGAATGATGTACAGTTTCTAATGATGTACAGTTTCTATTGCCTATTTGATAAACTTTTGTTGCTCTCTTTGCAGTATATTTTCTAACCTTTTTTTAGACACATGAATTGAGCTGCAATACTTCCTTGTTGGTGATACAACATTACTCATTTTCTGTATGTTCGTACTCTATTTCTTTCCTTGCTAAACTTCTTGGTTTTATTCACTTGTCTTGTGTACCTTATAATCCCCTCTGCAAAAATATATAGATAATTTCTACTGACCTGAATAGTTTTCTTCATACTGTATACTCATTGCACATTGATGTATCATATAATCTTCTGAAGATATAAATTGGTAACTTGAAGCCTACAAAAAAACATTACTGGAGCCCAACTAGTAAATGATTGCCTTTATTATTTGCACTTCTTTTTTAAGCATTTCTACAAAAAGAAATCTTTTAATTTGTAACCCACTGTAAAGTACTAGGAAATGCATAAGCTGTTGGATGCTTATGCATTCCACAGGTTTACACATTAATCGGTTGACTTAGCATCATCAACTGAGGGACGATCGGCACATCAGTGGTTTGTCTCACTGGAACAGGTGCTGGTAAGAAGCGACTTGGAAAAACAGCATTCTATGTTGTCTAAAATTTTCTACAACACGTGTCCCTGTACTGCACTATATGTTGCAGGTACTGAGAAATCCTACAGTGAATAGTGACCCACTTTTCATCAACATCTGCACAATCCTTCTTGGCATTTTCGATATACTCAGCTGTCAAGAACAATTTCTTTCCAAACATCTGTCAATACTTCACCAGCAGGTTTGAAATTTCTTTTCTTAAGGTCTGTGTCAATTGTTTTTCTTGATGATTAGGTTTCATGTTTGTTGTTTGTATAAGAAATAAAATAAAATAGGCCACCCTTTAAGACACTTGAAGCTCAAATAAGAACAAAGAAAAAAAGAGGCTCAGATTATCAAGATTTTAAGAGGGTTCAACTTAATGTTAATTTTCCTTACAAAACGTGAAGTATGTGCTCTGTTCACAATTGAGAAATCTGCTTAAAAACAGGCCTAAAGAACTTTAGAATGGCGTAGTTATGTCGCATTTATAAATGGGAAGTACGGCTTACAAACCGGTTCGGTTAACAGACCTGCTTAAAAACATTATGTGCCGTTTACAAAGAGGCCGGCAAAGCGTTTCAAAATAGGATAACATTTACAACATGATAGAACAAAATTGTGTCAAACCTTTTTTCTAAAAAAAAGAAGCTAATCTGAATTGTCTCTCTAATACTTCTTTCTTTGTTGTAAACCTGCAGCAGGAATAAAAGAGTAAGTACAATTCATGATGTAGGTTGGTCCATAGTCATAAGAAAAAAGATAGTCAGGTAAGAAACAATGATCTATTGTTCTCATGTCTTTATGGGCGAGATATACTGGCGCCCAAACCTCCGATCCTGCACAGAAGTTCAAAATGGCGCATTTTTAACTGTTGTTTGTGCTGTTGTTTGGACTTCTTGCTTGGTATTTGGGTTATTTGTTGCAATTTTTACTATGCCTGGCGAAAATTGTGCTATATTTGGATGCCCTACATCACGGAGAAACAAAGAGCTCAGTATTTTTAAAGTTCCACTACCCAATACTGATGTAAACAAGAAATGGGGGAAGGAACTTATTTGCATTATTACGAAAGATAGGGTCATTGATGATCAGCCGAAAAAACGCATCGCAACATTTAAATTATATATATGTGAACGTCATTTTTCTCCAGAACAAATCTGGGTTTATTCAACTCGCAAAAGCTTGAAAGAAGGAGAGCTACCTCATCTCAATCTTCCACAAAAAAGTATTGGTCAAACCACTTCAAAAGCTCCTCGATCCAGTACTTCAATTCAAAAACGGGAAGATTTTAATATTATTCAAGATCTTTCACCGCCTCCTTCTCCAACCACTATATATAGAAACTTCTTTGACTTCAGTCAACGAATTTCAAAACTGTCATTGAGCAGCTGTTGGCATATTGACATTCAAGACACACTAGTTATTGTTACTTGTACTTCATCTGGCCATATCATCCCAAAGTATGAAATATTCATTGATCAATCTCTCTCGTTTTCATTGAGAATTGGATGGATGTTACCTAGCGATCATGAATTGTACACCTCCTATAAAAAGTCTTTTTATAACATCACCCTTTCAAATTTTATAGCAGAACTTAATGGTTATAAATTATGTGTTGGTATTGCTGCACCAGATTGTGCTAATAGCAGGGAATTATCCTTTCAAAAGCATGTTATTCCCAAAAAGTTTGATTATTTGACATTTCAACAAAAATCATTCAAGTCGAATCTTCACCAAGATCAATATTATCGCTCAAATTTTTGCAGTATTTTAACTTTGTCTGTGAAACCTAATCCTTGTGCTAATTGTACAGCACATAACGTTAAATTTAAATCATCTACAGCCCAGAAAGAAACCAAAATGCTTGAACCAGCAAAGTTAAAAGCACCTATCAAATTCACCTCTCCTGAACGCATAAAATTAACCATTCAAAGTCATCGGTTAGAGTGCAAACAACTAACAGCTCAATTAGTGGAAATGAAAACTGCGATTCAAGTTAATGGTGGCAATGTAAGTCGTGAAATAAGCTCTGATTTAGTTACCTTGTTCAGTGGTTGTGACAAAAAAGATGTACCACCGTTTATGAAATTATTTTGGGAAGAGCAACAAAGGTATATTCAATCTTCTTCACCAACTAGTGTCAGGTACCATCCAATGATTATTAAATTTTGTCTAAACCTGGCTGCAAAATCTTCTTCTGCTTATTCGGATTTGAGATATGATCCTAAGACTGGTAGTGGTATGCTGGTTCTTCCAAGCCTGCGAACACTTCGTGATTACAGAAATTACATACGACCAACCAGGGGATTTAATCCTGAAGTTATAAATGATCTTGCCAAAAAAACTGCCACATTTTCAGATATTGAAAGATACACAATAATATTGTTTGATGACTTGAAAATTCAGGAAGATTTAGTATGGGACAAATATTCTGGCGAACTTATCGGTTTTGTTGATTTAGGTGACATTCATACAAACTTTGCCACTTTAAAAACCGTTAAAGAACTTGCCACACATGTACTTGTGTTTCTTGCTAAAAGTGTTGTCAATCCTCTTTCGTACAGTATCGCAACAATTGCTACAACTGGGATTACATCATATCAAATTATGCCTATATTCTGGAAAGCTGTTCTTTATCTAGAGAGAATAAATTTGAAAGTTATAGCGGCTACAGCTGATGGTGCCTCACCAAACAGACGCTTTTTCAGAATGCATAGATTTTTAGATGGTGACTCTGGCAAGGATATAGTTTATCGTGCTAAAAATATCCATACAAATGACAACCGTTACATCTTTTTTTTTGCTGATGCTCCGCATCTTATAAAAACATCACGCAATTGTCTCTCAAATTCTGGTTCTGGTTGAGCTACACGTTATATGTGGAATAGTGGTTTTTATATTCTTTGGAGTCATGTTACACAACTCTATCATGAAGACCTAGAAAGTGGCTTAAAGTTAGTTCACAAGTTGACAAATGATCATGTCCAACTGACACCTTTCTCTGTAATGAAAGTTCGTCTTGCCGCTCAAGTCCTTAGTGAAACTGTTGGTAGTGTTTTGAATCAATTCGGTCCACCTGAAGCAGCTGGTACAGCACAATTTTGTCTCATGATGGATAAATTTTTTGATTGTTTGAACGTAAAGAACACTGTTGAACATGAGTTGAAAAGAAAGCCATTTTTAAAGCCTTATGAGTCTGTTGATGATGTACGTTTTGCATGGTTGGATGATTTCCTTTCCTATTTTACATTATGGAAAGAATCTATTGAAGAACGTGACGGAAACTTTACAAAAAATGCAAAATCAAATATGTTTATTTCTTGGCACACGAAGGACTAAAAATTACAGTCAATTCAATCAAAGAAGTTGTTTAATTCCTTTTAGAACATGGTGTACCATATATTCTTTCAGAAAGATTTTGCCAGGATGACTTAGAAAACTATTTTGGTAGACAACGTGCAATTGGATCTCGTCGTGACAATCCTTCTGTAAGAGATGTTGGGTATAATGATAATATCATCAAAGCTCAATTTTCCGTAAGACCTATTGCTGGGAATGTTCAGGGGACAAGCAGTAAATTTAACATCATTGATGACACTCCATTACCGAAAAGAAAGAAGACTCAGTAAACCCAAAAGTTCCGGACATGAACTTAAACTGTCACAACGGCTATTTTTATAGCCACAAATTTAGAAACACATTATTTTTTGGTTTCTCTTATTCTGAATGACTAGAGATTGGCTTTTGTTGATGGTTCACTCCAGAAATGCTAAATTCATTTTTATTATGGAATTAGGCAGATTAAACCATAATACTACTCAAGGGTAAATTTGTTTGTTTTTAATTTGGCGAATGTCGAAAAAATGACATATTAATAATATTTACTATTTGAAGCTGCAAAAAATTACTATATAGCAGCAGCTTTTTTTACTTGGTAAGCTAAGCCGAATAATGATTTTTATTAAGTGTGTGGCTATAAAAATAGCCGTTATGGCAGTTTTTAAAGTTCATGCCTGGAACTAAGTCAATCAGTGTCCCATGTCTGTGCTGCTGCTTGATTTCTTTATTTCAGTTCTTAGTGATCTCTTTTTTGCAGCCTTCTTAGCAGCTTTGTGTTTTTCACGTATATCTCTTGCATATGAAAACTCCGAACTCTTGTATACAAAGTGAGCATATGTTCCAGAAGGTTTATACTGACTTCTTTGCTGACTTTTGGATCCACAGTATAACAAACACTATTAAAGTTCGACAAAATAGAACAGTTTTTCAACATATCTTCAACAAGATCATGACATTTCAAAGTTGTGCTGAAATGTGAAGTTTTCGATCGGAATATTTTTTCACATTCTCGAAAAACATCTTGAATTTGTTTATTCACTCTCCACAATCCACCTCTGTCCCGTATATTGATCAGTGTCTGCGAATTGTCACAGTCAACTTTGCACGCCTGTAAAATTAAAATAGCCTGCTTGTTGTAATCAGTACACTTCTTTGAGAAACGGAATTTGTGTGAAGCTTATATACAAAAAATCCAGCTATATATTGCAAACTTTTCAGCTCATTTTCAGAAATCGCCAAAACAGTATCAGGAAGAGACGCCATAACTTTATCGGTTCCTGAGAGATGAATTAAAATGTGATTAGCAACTTCAGTTAATAAAATGTTGCTTAAAGTCACATCTTCAAACTTTAAGGGTAGAAGATTATCCCCTAGTAAGCCATAAAAATGAGAATAAAAATCCTCAACATCACTATGAAAACTTTCAATCAGGGGCTTTATTTTGTTCCAAAGTTCAACAGCTTCATCAGTTGAAAATTTAAATTTATCCTCTGAAAACATACATCTTGCTGATTCAGGTAAACATCTGTCACCAAAACATATCTCAGCACCTTTTTTCACCATTAATTTTAATGTTAATGGATGTAGCTTCTTTAGAATTTTTTCTTCTTTTGACAATTTTGGCACGGACAGAAAAGGGCTAGCATCTGGCATTTCTGACAAGGCATGCTTAACATTGCAATGTCTGGTTAGACCACGTTGTGATTTGCAAACTTTATCGCAATTTTGGCAACGGTAAACCTCATCTTTCTTGCAACTTTCAACTTCTGTTACAACAGCATCTAATTCTGTGTTAAAATCCACGTTATCTTCCAAAAAACCACCATCAATTAACTCAAATAAATCATCAAGATCATCTCCAGCCAAGTAATCCTCTCCTATTTGAGCCGCCATTATTAACTTTCGTGCAGTATCGGAGGGTCGTCCGACACAACTTAAGGATAGGTTGCGCAAACAATGTCGGTGGTCGTTGCCTCTAGACTATCTTTTTTTCTTATGACTATGGTTGGTCATAGCATGACCACAAGTACGTGTATAGAAAAAAACAGTTTATAAGAAACTTTCAAAGGCAAGATTAAAATTTAACAGGAAGCTTTACATAAAAGAACATGCCAGTTTTCGTAATGCATGTTGTCCACCTCTAAGTCAAATACGGACGAAGGCTAACAACTACTTTTTTGACAATTTTCTACTAACACATTTTAAATTACCGCAAAATGGAATATTTGATGCAGTTTCTTCTTTTTCAATGCATGCCAAAATAGACGATCATAATGAAAATTTAGTGTTTTTACAAAGAAAAATGTGTATACGCAAAAATGCTTGGTTTGCATTATTTTTGGTTTTTTGTTTGTTTTTTGCAGAATGCGCATATTTATTATCCAAAGTAAAAAAAATTTGTGGAACTAAATTTTGCAGATCTTTTTGCGTTGTTAGACCCTTATTTGCAAAATTAAATTCTCCAAAAGTAGGTCAAAATTGATGAATTGCACGTACATTAAAAACTATTGAATCACAAAAATATTTCAAATTCTTAAAAATGATGAGCAAGACAATGTCGTTTCAAGAATGCATTTTATGCTACATTTAACTTTCCTTTTATTTTTGTTGTCATTATACTTGATGTTCTTGAAAAAAAAAAAAAAATTCTTGTTATTATTTTACTTAGAAAAATTTTTAATAAAAAGGAACATTCCAATTGCAAACATTTTTTTTTTTTACGAGAGTGTCAGTCGCAAAAATAAGTTCTGCATATGGCATAAGCAGATCTTTAGTTGCAAAAACATGTTCCACAAGAATTTTCTATCTAGGCCTCGCAATGGCAAAATTAATTCTGCAAAAATTTCTTTCCTCAAGGTAAGCAAGGTGAGCATAAGATGTGTGAAATCAATTCAATTCTTCACTCTTACCAAAACAATAGGACTCTACTTCTTATATATAAACTCAACCATACAGTTTACATATCTCTATTGTAGCAACATGTAACTAACCCTACCTTGTTCTCTTGCAACTTTTTACAGCTGTTATGTTTATTGTGATTACTTTCAGCTATTACGTATGTATAGTTCATATGGTGTGATAATGTTCATTTTGTATTCATCAATTATTTCAAAATGATTATATTTGTATCCTTTCAGCTATATCAGTTTTATGTAACAGTTGCAATGAATTATTGATTTCCATATATAGTAGGTTAAATTTAGTATTTAAACTCAACCAATAAGAAGTCAAGTGTGCATAGTGTCAGTTTTTCTACAAAAGTGACTATGATATATACAAACTACAAACATATAAATGAAAATAAACGGTCTCTTACAAGCTTGAATAAATACAAGAACAAAGGCTCATAAAACAAAGTAATGCTATATAATACGTAAAAACATCTATGTTATATAGTAAGAATATAATCTGCTGAATGATAAAAGGCAACAACGCTGGGGACTGTACCGAACACTAAACCAAAAACTGCAAAAAAATACTAAAAACGATTGAATAGCATAAGTCTAGGCAATAGTTGAAGTAAAAAACCCTGGTAGATGGGAGGGAGGCGGAGCATATTGAGAAGAAGAACTGAAGAGGAATGGGATGAAGAAGCATGGCCTATATATAGGTAAAACTGCAAACCTAGTGGTCAGCAGTTCTTAGAGGTCAGCAGTAGGAGCTAACCAAAACAAATCAGCTGCAGTGCTGTGTGAGGACTTCATACTAGCTGAATTTAAACCCTCATAAAACTTATGAGGAACTTAAACTCAACCAATAAGAAGTCAAGTGTGCATAGTGTCAGTTCTTCTACAAAAGTGACTATAATATATACAAACTACAAACATATAAATGAACATAAACGGTCTCTTACAAGCTTGGATAAATACAAGAACACAGGCTCATAAAACAAAGTAAAGGCTATATAATACATAAAAACATCTATGTTATATAGTAAGAGTATAATCTGCTGAATGATAAAAGGCAACAACGCTGAGGACTGTATCGAAGACTAAACCAAAAACTGCATAAAAAATACTAAAAACGATTGAATAGCATAAGTTTAAGCTAAATGTGATGCAATAACCTGTTGGGCGGACACGCGCTGCGCCAAGGGCATATGTAGGTAAAGATACATGGCATCGGACTTCCAATCACCCAAAAGTGAGATGACATCTAAAGAAACCCCCGCTTCTAATGCGAAGGTAGCACCACCACGCCGGAAGGAGTGGGTCCCATACTGAGAAGCAGGAATGCCTAACTCTAAAAGTACCTGCTTCATACAAGACATAAATGACTTATAGGTAAAAACGCAGAGCTTAGGGGTAGAGGAGTCTCTCCAGCAAAAAGCCTGGCTATTAGGTAAGGCTGCCGTGGTAAAAGAAAATGCATGTTGGACAGCTGTAACAGGACATAATGAGGAGCCTGGAATAGCTACCAATGGAACAGCAACTGTACGCTGACCAAGTTGAATGGTTTTGCTCCATCGAACTGTTAATGTAATACCTGTACTAGAATACACAAAGTCTCACCTAGTAAATTGGTGCTTAGGATCAAACGAGGCATCAGAATGAGGAAGTAAATGTGCCTTACGAAACAACCCAAAAAAGGCCACAAGGCAAATAGCCCAAAAGGAGGCATGGCGACTGCAATTTAAATTAAGACGAGACCGCATACGAATAAGCAAATCAGGCAAAATAGGCAACTTGGTTTGTGGAGGTTTACCAAGTGTACGTATAAAACTTATGAGGAACATAATAATAACTTTTGAAATCACAGAATGTGTGAATGTTTGGCAATTTTTTGTAGATTTGTAGTTTATCTAAAGCGTTCTAAGGCTTTATTTAATTTTTAGGTCAGGCAAATTACTACATTTCAAATTTTTATTTAAAAGGTAGAGAGAGATTCATAGACATATTTCAAAACCAATGGCACAAATATTTCTCAGGGATATAGAGAAACGAAAAACAATTGAATTTAAAAGCGATCAAGCTTGTTATCTGAGAATAATTGAATTTAAGTAGTCCTATATACATACATTTTCACTTGAAGGTACAAGACTTTCAGCTAAGTGTTTTAATATTATTGATGCTAAGCTTTGGAGAAGATGCTTCATTCTTGTTTAGCATTGCTCCTTTTATTCTTTATGGCTAGCACAAAAAGTTCAAATGGAAAATTAAAAGATGTCCTTTTTCTTTTAAACAGTGAGCTGAAGTGCATTTAGATAAAAACTAAGTGGTATTTTTCTAGTATATTTAATTTTGACAATTTATTTCAAAACAGAACTTTTCCTTGCTTCTTTCTGAATTTTTTCCATGCAATCTCTTTCTTTTACAGGATGCGATACAATTAGTTCTTCTTCGTATTCACAGTCTGTATTCCACATGTAAAAACCAGCATGCTCCTGAGCTGTAACACCTGCTGCAAATGCTAACTCCCCTATGTAAGCATCATCAATCCTGAGTGGTCTTTCCCAATTAAACAGTGGTATTATTTTATTTATAGTGTCGTGAGACAACACGAACCCGCCACCAGAACAGTAGGGGTCATATGTATCATTAAGACGTTCCGCTTTCGTTACTCCATACCTACCTTCTCTCTCCACTGGTTGGCCAACCCTTTGTTGGCCAAAAAATGTTCCTTCCTTGTAAACTTTAAGACTGGTTAATAAATTGTCAACATGAACAAAAACATCATCATCACACTTTAAAATATAATCATATTTGAAGTTCACATGTGCCCATTGAAACCCTATCATGACTTTCTTTGCTAAATTATAGAAGTCTTCTGGTATATCTTCTATGATGGTATCTTTAAAACTGATTGTCTCATTGTACAGTGCTTCCATAGTTTCTTCATCTGATGAACCACCTGTTACAAAAAATAATTTCCACATATGGTTTTTCCAGTTTTTCTTGTTTGCCCATAATTCTCTGATACATTGCCTGCGATTAAAGTTGGGAGCATTTGATGAGACCATAATTATTACTTTATACCTCTCACTAACAACATTTCGGTTTAAATTATCAACTAAGACGTGAAAATTACTTTTATACGTGTTTGGTGTTAACTGCGGGAGTAACTTTAGAATTGAATTACGTTCTTGTTTGTATTGGTTGAAGTCATTCACATCTTCTATTTTTGTCTCTATTTGTTTTACTCTTTTTACCAATCTTTTTATATATTTTAATATTGCATCTAAACTATGGTTTGGTTCATTAGCATTTGAATATGACCTAAGCTTTGAATGTCTGTTAGGCAATACATCAACCTTGGTATAGCTATATAACATTATGATTGCTGCAGTGAAGATTAAAGTGATTGTCACAATCGTATACTTCATTGTGGTTATGGTGTGCAAAGAAAAGGTATTACAGCTGCATGTGTCCTTAGTCTCGATATTATAACTTCGGATGCATAGCTCTGGTGAATCTGATAACCATTTTTTGATGTTTGATGTTATTTATTTTTGAAGAAATTCATCCATTTTACAAGTAGAATGATGTACAGTTTCTATTGCCTATTTGATAAACTTTTGTTGCTCTCTTTGCAGCATATTTTCTAACCTTTTTTAGACACATGAATTGAGCTGCAATACTTCCTTGTTGGTGATACAACATTACTCGTTTTCTGTATGTTCATACTCTATTTCTTTCCTTGCTAAACTTCTTGGGTTTTTTCACTTGTCTTGTGTACCTTGATAATCCCCTCTGCAAAAACATATAGATTCTACTGACCTGAATAGCTTTCTTCATACTGTATACTCATTGCACATTGATGTATCATATAATTCTCTGAAAATTGGTAACTTGAAGCCTTCTACAAAAACATTACTGGAGCCCAACTAGTAAATGATTGCCTTTATTATTTGTACTCTTTTTTTAGGCATTTCAACAAAAAGAAACCTTTTTAATTCATAACCTACTGTAAAGTACTATTAATACCATAGCAGTGATAACTCCAATGTAGGAGAAGAATGTCTGGATATGCAAAATAAACAATTGGTAAAGTTTATTCAATGTTGGCAAGAAAAGTGGGGAGAGATTTTTTTGGTAACTCCTGGTCTTTTGCTAATTTTGGTGGTGTTGGGTGGTGTTAGAAATCATAAAAACTTATTCGTTTTATAGGAAAGAACATGATAGAACTTTAAACAGAAGTCTTGTGCCTTTATTAGTGAATGTTGACCTAACGAATAGAAATAAATATTACGTGCTGTTCTTACCTCGTTCAGTATTTTCTATAATGTCAAAATCAAAGAAAGTAGCCACAAAGAGAAGAGAAGCAGAAAAAAATTAGAAAAAACATTTTTAGATAAATGTTTTTACAAAAAAAAAAAAAAGTTGACACTTCCCCTTTTCAATTCAATTAAACAACCTACAGGTATGACTATAGAATTATTCAATTATTCAGCAGTGTTGTTGGAAATCTACATTTTAAAACCACAAGCCGCATTATGTACTACAAATATAAGAGTGTGCATGTTTTTAAAAAACAATCTATTTCGTTGAATTTTTTTAGAACACATGATGAAAACAAATTGATTACTTGGGATGCATTTATACACTTTTTTTATAAGAATGTGTTGATAGGGTATCGGAGGTTTTATGTTAAAAATTAATACGCCTACTGTTTAGTACAATCAAAAAATAAAAATAATGGCCACCCTGATTAGAGTACTGATATTCTTTTTAAAAATGTGTGTATTCTTAGTGCAATGTGATATGCATTATAAAGTTAATGAACTTTTTAGGTGGATTAATTTAGTGTTACTCTGAAATATTTGTTTACATTAGACTTTTTACATTAGATGTTTATTTTGCAGTTTGCCTACTTCGTGAATAGTATTCTTTTAGGACATGCTTAAAAAAACAGTCTGAACCTTGTTACTTTTTAAAAATAGACAAACTTCTTTGTTCCAAAAAGTTATCTAAGAGTAAGGTAGGTGCTTAAAAATTTTCCAAAATTATTTTTTTATAAAAAGTCCCAAAATGTCAGTGCTCAATTACAATGCCTACCAAAAGTTATGCCTAATCAAAGAGACTGTGGGCCTATTATGAGCAAGATACTCCGACATATGTCTCACATTCCCAAAAACTTACTACCAACAGTCCAACCCATGCTACCATGGAAAAAGGATGTTAAGCAGAGAGTGATGATGATGGTGTTTTATAATGGCAGAACAAGTTTTACAAACGATGCGTATATGTGTTTAATTTTTATATTTCTAAAAATCAACTGCAATAAATACAACAAAATATATATTCTATATGTTTAAAAATGTTTGTAACTCGAGCTTTTGTGCTGTAAATAGCCAGCCTAACATCTTATGAACTACCCCTTGCCACACCAGCTTCCTCAGTTAAACTGTCAAGGTTGATAGCTTTTAAAAATGACAATTTCGACAATGCTGTCTTTTGTAATTCTTTCATGCATGGTAGTTCCTTTACAGGATGCGTTACAATCACGTTGTCATGGTATTCACATTTATTGTTCCACATATAAAAACCGTCATTGTGTTTTGCATGTGTCCCCGATTTATACACCAACTTACCGATGTAAGCGTCATCTATTTTTAGTGGACGTTCCCAATCAAATAATGGTATAATGCTGTTTATAACATCGTGGGATAAAGTAAAGCCACCACCTGAGCAGTATGGATCATATTGTGATGCTTTATGCTCTTTCTCAGAAACACCATACCGTCCTGATCGCAATACTGGTTGTCCTTCCATTAATTGACCAAAAAATGTGTTTCTTTGGTAATTCTTTAAATTATCCACTAAATTGTCAACATGAACAAAAACGTCATCATCACACTTCAAAATATAATCATATTTGAAGTTCACGTGTGCCCATTGAAGTCCTATCATTACTTTTTTAGCCATGTTATAAAAATCCTCTGGTACATCTTCTATAATGATGTCTTTCTTTTTTTCTGCTTCGTTGTATAGCTTTCTCATCACCTTTGCATCAGGTGAGCCACCTGTGACGAAAAACACTTCCCACATATGACTCTTCCAGTGTTTTTTATTTCCCCACAACCGCCGTATGTTTTTCCGCCGTTCAAAATTCGGTGCGTTTGAGGAGACTAAAATAATAACCTTATATCTATTGCTGTAAATTTTTTTATGGACTGTGTCAACTAGAACGTGAAATGTCGTGTCATATGTGTTGTTTGTCAATTTAGGTAACAGTTTTATGATAGAATCTCTTGCTTGTTTGTATTTTTTAAAGTCTTCTTCTTCTTTCAAACGCCAATCAAGCTGTTGAATTTGTTTCATCATATTTTGTAGGAAAGAGTGTAAAGTTTTCGGGTTCATATCAGCGTCCCTAATTTCTGAATTTTTTATTTTTGGTCGACCAGCATGCAATCGTTGTTCTTTGTAGTATTCGTTGAACAGAACAAGAATAAAAATCACTGTGAAACCAATTGTTAAGACTGTAAAAACTCTGCTTGATATCATTGTGTGTAATGGGTGGTTATATTGATATACTAAAAAAAATAACAAAAAAGAAAATAAACAAGTAATTCAAAAAAACCTGTAGCAGCCTAGTTACAAAACCACCAACAACAATTTTGATATTAGCAGCCCATTTAAAAAACCAACAATAATAAACAACAAAATATTAATTGGCATAATAAATTACAGGAAAGAAAGGGAACTATCCATAAGTTTCCTCTTCAATAAAGATCAGCAATTAACCTTTTCCTCCTAACATCCAAAGTCTAATGAGGTCAAGGCAGGTAAAATTAACATTTTAACAAAACCAGTGATACAGAAACAAAACTTTTCTAAAAAGTGTGTAAGAATTTCACTGATCAATATTGCTTATACTTCTTACTGCCACATGTCATATCATTGTTGTGTGATAAACTGTTTAAACAGGACTCTATACAAGAAAGTTGTATTTACATTAATACATTTTGATTTAAGTGTCTTTTAAAATGGGTGAACAAATTTTTTACAATATTTAAAGTGTTGAAAACATCAATGGGGAAGAGTATAAAAGCATTTCAAGTTCAGGAAAAAAAAGAGAATTTATCTTAAAGTAGACATTAAAATTAAGTTATCCTGATATTTTTTATCTACACCAGACCAAAAACATAATAGTGTATAGAAAATCGTTGTAGTGAACAGTTCTATCTTCCACAAACACAGCCATAAGAAAACATCTACATATATGTATCTCTTGAAAATCTTCTTTTCTGCTTTAATGTATTTTAAATTACCTTTAAACCATCAGAATTGATTAAGCTGACAATTATACACTGATGGAATTATAAAGTTCTTTTATTACTCAAAGGAGTTTTGCTTAATGAGATTTGCCTTTTTATTTGTATAATGCATAACTAATAACTTTATTAACTACCTTTGTGTTTTATGATTCAACTATCTGTTAATGTGTTTATATGTGTAAGGTGTTTATATTATATGGAGGTGTGTTCCTTTATAAAAAAAAGAGTTGTGCTTTAAGCTTTAGTTTTTTATGAGTGGATAATAATGATTTTATAGAACTATTGTTATTCTGTTTATACTCTATGGAGGAGTGTTCCCTTATGCAAAAAAAGAGTTGTGTTTTAAGCTTTAGTTTATTATAAGTAGATAATAATGATTTTGCAGAACTATTGTTATTATGAAGTTTAAAATCAATCTTTTTTTAACTCTCCTCCTCTGTAGTTTTCTTTAAATTTATGATCTGTGATTAAGTGGTTGTTTATATACACTCCTCCACTATGTTTAATATTATTAGATTATAAAGTTTCTTTTGTTATACAAATGGTAAATTAAGACAAACATAAAAGAGTTTGTTTTAATCTTTATAATTTCCTAATATCATGGTTGCTTAGTTTCTAATTAGTTGGCCTGTAGTAATGCAAGTTATTTAAGGGTTCATAAACGATGTTGTTCTTGGTGTTTTTGAAAGTTTGTGGAAAGTCATGTTATGCATGCCATACTCAAGTAAATGTGGAAATAAGTGGGAACAGCAAAGGAAAAATGTTTGTCATGAAAGTACAGTTACAAATTCTTTGGTATTATTAATGTACTTGTTACATTATTATTATTAATAATCCAGGAAAACCAAAATGCTTTAAATTCTGTTTTATCTGATTTTGACAATTTGACATTGCTGAGTGTGTTGACCAGATTGCTTACTACCTGCTACAGCTTTTGTAATAAAGCAGGCTAGGTATCCGTAGCATTAAAGATGTTATCCAGATAAGAAGATTTAGTTGGTAGGTTGGGACACTTGGAAAGAATGGAGAAGGATAATTGGGTAAGAAAGTATAGAGACAGATAGTTCCTGGGGCAAAGTTCAGAAGTAGACCGAGCGAGACTTAGCAAGAGGTAATAAGGACAGACTTGATGCAGAGAAATTTGAGTTTAGATCTAACACAGTCTAGATCCGATTGGAAACAGGGTTATTAATATATCCCGTCCAACCCATGCTAGCATGGAAAACGGACGTTAAGCCGAGAATGATGATGATGATGATGATGACGAAGGATTAGATCTCATATATTTTTGCTATCTAAACATGATTTACACATATATACAGTTGTTGTATGTTTTTACTTTAACAATTACACCTTTTTTAGAAAAATATGCTTTTTAAGAATATTAGGCTAGGATTAACTCCAAAAAGGTATAATCCTCAGCCTGATTTTCCATAGAAAGGAGAATAAAACAACTTCTTATTACCAAGCTTTTTCTGTTTTTCCAACTGTGTATCTAAACTAATAAAACATCAACGTCAAACGTGTCGCCTTCTTCAATTACTACGTCGTATAAGAATATACTACTAATAATAATAATAATGGAAATTGATAAAATTTAAGAATATTTAGCCTGTTATGATTTTTACCAATCTTATAAAACAAAGGCATGTTAGCTGGTATTGAAATCCTCATGCTTCTCCAAGCATTCTCTATATTGTAATTTGAGAAAGATTGCAATAGCTTATATTATTGTATGCCTTTATACCATAACTTAATAATTGGAAAATGTCGATTCACTATCAGAAAAATCATTCACTTCGTATAACTTATAAATATCAACACTTTCAACTGATAAAAAAAATGAAAAAAATATGAAATAATTTATTTATGACATTAAAAACAGATGAGTTTAGCTTTGAAATGTATTCAGTCATAAACAGCATGATGCTATATTTTGGTCGAAATACATTTTTTTTAAGTTGTGCATAAGTTATATGCAAGTATGAAGTAGTATGTCTTCTCAGTTCCTACATGACCTGTTATAAGGGCCCAAAAATGTGAAATTAAAGTTCCCATGTAATCAATGGAAGCTGCAAAAGTGCTACTTAATAGCACAATGGCCTGATTATATTTGTCAACAAATGTTTGTGTATCTTTGTTAATACGTTGTTTATTAAAACTCGCTTCTTTTATAAGCAATACACAGTTCTGACTGAGGTTCAATGTTGATTAAATTTCTCTCTTTTTAGTCTTTTTAACAGGGATCCTAAAAAGTCGTAAAAGGATAAAATTCTCTTAAACAATCTTAAATCCTAAAATTTCTCCTAAAGACTTCTAAAAATCTCCTAAATTTTTAGGGGACATTTATCTGTCAAACTTTTGCAATGCATTTTATTTTGTCGAGTAAAAGGCCAAAATATTTATATCCTGCATCAATTAATGCGGAAATGAAATCTGAGGAATCCAATTTGCCTTCCTTGTCCAGTTCCTTTGATTCTTGATTCTTGTGATTCTAAGTTACACTTTCACTATTTCAAGCTCTCCTAAAATCTTCTAACTATTTGTATCTGTTTTCCCTGCTAATCGAACAAATCTCCTGACAAAAAAAAGCAAAAATCCTCCTAAATTCTTCTCAATATCCTTAAAAAAATAGCTGTTAAACCAGTGGTAATCCTGTTTGTCTTGGAGACTATTTAGAAGTCCTGAAGACTATTGTTTACAATCCGGTTTTGCCTCTCTTTTTTATTTACTCCATCTTGCTATATTTTTTGAAAAATTCTAGTTCCATGTTGTTTGTAAAAAATGTCTGTATATACTTTCTAGGTAAATATAATAAAAAAAGAGAAAAATCTGAACATTATAAAAAAAAAGATGGCTACTTCAAGTGTTTGTGGTTGCTTTGGAAACCTTCGACCAAGATACAAACGATTAGTGGATAATGTCTTCCCATCGGATCCGAGTCAGGGTCTTGTCAAATCAAACATGGAGAAATTAACCTTTTATGCTTTGCAAGCTCCTGAGAAACTCGATCGAATTGGCGATTACATGTTTTTAAGAATCAATAATCATTTATACCGCAAACGTATTGGGTGAGTGAGGCAAGGACAACATCACATGAACTGACTATATGCCCTCTTTTTGTAAGGAAAAATCGTGCATTTTAAAAGCTTATACCAGATATAAATATTGTCTGACTTAGTTGATTGGCTTTGTTTTTCTACATTAGGTATAGTTCTCTAGTTCCAATTGGCGTTTTATAATAAACCCTATAGAAGCAGAAAGGATTCAGTATTAAAATTTGATGTATCTATTAGGAATATTTTGGCCAAAACTTTTTTTTTTTTACTCTTCCTTATGGTTTTCGTCATAGTGGATCAAAAGTTTTTTAGTTTACTGTCTTGTAGCTGTTTTTATTTGATATACTATAATGTCTGTACCTATCATATGTCAATTTTTGTTACGTTTACTCACTTTTTTCCCTTTAAGTAACATCCAAAGAGTTGGGAGAAGTATTACATTGAAAATCAAGAATTTTGAAAAATGATGACATTCTCATATAATTATGACGTCAATTGAAAATATTTTTCAAATTTCGTTTGTCTTAAAGTATGTTTATCTAACAACAAATCGTCTGAAAAAAGCGAGGCAATTGATTTTTTGACTCGCTTAACCTTCGATATAGGTTACACCAAAGGTTTTGGTGATTACAAATAGTTAGAAAAAAACTTCATGACCATAGCTCTTATTGTATATGAGACTTTTAACCTACTTTTCTCATAAGCCTCATTAGCAGTTTGTTTGAGCCTATCTAAGACATTCTTCACCTGACTTTAGGTTTGTTTACATAGCAATGGAGGCGATGGATCACTTGTTGTTAGCTTGTCGATCATCCAGTTTGAATTTGTTTGTTGAAAGTTTCTTAAAGATGGTCTCAACCCTACTGGAGTCAAGTGAATCAGGTTTACAGATATGTGCAACAAATTCTGTGAGTGAGACGATTCCCTTGTTTTTATATGTTTTTCCTATTTGTACTGAGGACTAAGCAATATAAAGGAATATTTCACATTGTATTTAAAAAAATAACTAAAGTTGTTTGAGTAGAAATGGGCACTAAACGAATGATCCTAGCGAATTTCACACGCTCTGTACCTGGTCTATGTGTGCGCAAAGGTCTCAGTTTGTAGCCTGCTGTCTGCAGAATAGTGACCATTTCACGCTTTTGTCCGTGTTTGAAAAATGACTTTTTGTTTCATTAATTTTGTCCATGATTGTTTGTAGTGTTGTGCGGGTTATATATTGTGCGGGTTATATATTGTGCGGGTTATATATTGTGCGGGTTATATATTGTGCGGGTTATATATAATTTAATAAACAACGATTAAATTTGTAAAATACTTTTCAGTTGGTTAACACCCAAAAATAGCCTGCAATCCGAATTGTTCTTCTTATTCATTCACTCACTCACTCGCTTACTCGCTCGCACAGTCATTCACTCATTCATTCATTCACTCATTCATTTATTTTTTAGTTCGTAAAGTTTGCAAATATTGATGAAGACACCCCCTCATACCATCGGCGTTATGAATTTTTCATTTCAAGATTCAGTCAGCTATGTTATGGAAGTAACGAAGATTCTGAAATAGAAAAAAAGTATGATTTTGTTCTCCTCTTGTGTTTAACATGAATAAAGATTTGTACGCCTGACTTCTTGAAGCAGCTTGATACTTGATTTGATGTTTTTAGTGTTGTTGGTAAATCTAAGGTTTCAGATTTTTGAGATTTTGGATTTAATTTTTTTTCACTAGCTTGTGAGATGTGACGTGGAAGTCTCGAAAAAACACAAGTGTCGAGTTTTTAAAAAGTATATGGTTTTGAATACTTGCTTAGAATTTTTTTCTCTTTACTTTTAGGATTCGTCTATCTGGCTTACAAGGACTTCAAGGTGTTGTACGTAAAACAGTGAATGATGATTTACAGGTCTGTAAATATTACAAATGTTACGCCCGCACGACGAAATAATCCACGTGAGCCCACGAAGGCCCCGAAATTCGTGAAAAACGGCCATGCTGACGTCAGCAACAATTAGCAGATTTTAAGAGTCTGGACTTAACCAATCAAATTAAGTATCGTAAATTCCCAACTCATAAGCACTCACATATACTCTCCTGTTAAGTGTGTTGACTGCAGGTCGGTTGAAAATATTTTCTGTGTTAAAAAAAAACTCACTGCATGAGATATTTAAACGCGAAATAATTTACCCAAACCTTTCCTTCCAAATGTGGGATGACGTTTAGCACACTGATTTGGGTTTTCCCTCTAAAATGACTTCAATTCTAAAAAAATGGTATTTCAGCAATATAACACCCGATATAAGTTTGTTGTATTGTTTTTTCAGGCGAATATTTGGGACGATGTTCATATGAGTAAGATTGTTCCTGCTTTGCTCTTCAATATTGAATCCAACTCAGAGGCGTATGTTTTTTTTTTGATTTGTTTTTGTCTTAATGAAAATGTTACATATTCAGAAATCAAACAAGCCAGGGCTATTTGCGTTGCTTGGTATTTTGACTACAATACTGGACATAACATTTTTGAAAATTTTCGCGAAAAAAATGGTTAAACAGTACTATGCAGCCGTTATACTGTAAAAGTTCATTCTTCAACATCTACAATGTTTCACTTTCCACTATGTCCGCATTACGGGACTATCCGCTCCACGGCCCGGAAGGTCCGAAAAACCGGGGAATAAGGACATACTGGTGTCAGCCACAATTAGTACCGTTTAAGATTTTCGATCTAACCCAATAACCTAAGATCCTAAGTCCGTTGTGAATATTGACAAGTTGAAGTGCGTGTTACTTGGATAGAACTGACGTTACTCAATTGCTAATGCTTACAATCTGTAAAAATTTCTCAGAATTAGTAAGGACGTGTCTGATTTATAAATAAGTTTTATATTTTCTTTAGATTGCTTCGAAAATCTTCGGCAAGTATGTCTGCTCAAGTGGAGAGTCCAGATGACCAAAATGAAGACCCTGCACATCTTGCTGATTTGTGTTTACGTGAGCTGGTTACACGAGCAGGTTTCAATAACATCGCCGCCATATTGTATCCCTTACTTACGTAAGTCACCCGGGTAATGTATTGTCCCATGCTAGTTTCACGCAAGGCTTCTCTGTTGTTTGTTTTAGGTTCGTTCGTTCGTTCGTTCGTTCGTTTGTTCTTTAACTAACTGAAATAAACCACACATATTGTTTTTTCTTGTTTTCAGATTTATGGACACGAGAAGCTTGTGGTTAAAAAATGAATTTCCAATTCATATTTTCAAGATTATTATGTACTCGATCCCGGTAAATACTTTGTGTTAGTTTTATTTAAATTACAAATCCTAAGAAAATGTGCATATACTAGTTGGTAGCCCGTGGATAAATTTACAGGTTCACCCGTCCTTTTAAGTAACACGATTTTTTGTCACGCAGAAACAGACAAAATACGGCTATTATTATAGAGACTAGCCGGTAGCCCGTGGAAAAATCCACGGGGTCCCTTGCCCTTGTTATATCGCATTTCGTGATTCCGTAACACTACCCAACTTTGCGTATACCGACTACCGGTATTTTTAACATGGAGATAAATAATTGTTTAAAAACTAGCCATAGTTACCACTAATGCGCCCCAAATTGCTAATAACGATTTAAAAAATACGAATTTAGAACGGGATCGAAATTTAAAATGGAAAATGGTGGATGTTTCATGTAACTGCGTGATAACGGGTATGATAACAGAAATGCAGAACGGAATCGAATAGAGACTTGTGGATAAGCTTATTGCCCAGGGGAAAAATTATAAATAAGAAGCCCTGCGGCTTGAAGATTTCGTCATTAGCCTGGAAGATTCTGAAATTTGAAGTATAGACTTTGAAAACGGAGAACAATGGGTAAACAAATCATAAGTATCCTAATTCTCAATTATTATTGTCACTAACCTAAAATACAACGTAATAAATAAAAATTAAGAAATATTTTTTTTACATATATATAGTATATATTCTAAAAACTTTAACTGGATATTTTTTATAACTGATCTGAAAAATTCTTGAAATTCTAGGATACAGATTGTTATGTATGAACTTGACGATTCGAACATAACAACTTCTGAACAAGTTCAATGAATTATTACTCAATAATTTACCAATAAAATCCTTTAAAATTTACTCTCTCGTTGAAGATTTTTCGAAAATGCTGATGGTGCATGGTTTGATAACAGTTGATCTGAAAAAGAAAGTACATTTAAAAATAAGAAACAAGAATACAATTTTACCAGGAACTGAATTAATACCAGGTTGTGTAATTATTGTCTCCCTTTTTGATTTGAAGTGAGAATTTATTAAAAAGATACAAATCAATGCCACGTGATGCACAAGGTATATTATATCAATATATGTATATAAATTTAGTCAAGCTGGCTTTCGATATCATTGTTAAACAAGTAACATTTTAAGCAGGCGATACATGATTTTCAAACCTGTGGACAATACAGGATTTATTTTGCCGAAATCGATTTATTGAATTGAAAAAATTTGATCGTTTATTATCCTTTTTTGATTTTGAGGAAATTTATTGGTCATTGTTTTGTTTGACAAATTCAAAAAGTTGAACTTTTAAAATTTCGAATTGAATTCAACAAGTTGAAACAAAAAAGGGTAAACGCACAATTAATAAATTTGTCAAATTTAATAAATTGATGGTCTTTTCATGAGATTTTTAAAATCAAGTCTTTTCTAAGAAATCTTAGAAAAATATATTGTGATACTTTAGGTAAGGTCAAGAAAGTTTTTCAAGCAAATTAGGGTCCATTTTTTTCAACAAAATATCTGGCTATTAGGCACTCAAGGAGAACTGATAATTAGCCAGTAACAGAATGGTTAGCCGATGCAGAATAATTATATATAGGGTGCGTACAGTATAATTAGCTGCTCATACAGCTAATTATACGATATAAATTTTTTTGACTTAAATTTCCACACATTTCTTCGTTATCGATCTCCCCATAGCCATCTATATTTATATAGATCCACATGAAGTTGTACTTCAATTAAAACCAAAAATAGGATCAAGAAACGCTTGTGCCAAGAAGATAATAGTGTTACTGTAGCAGTATGTCATGTTATTTAACAAGACACTATTCTGATTTCAAGAAAAAACATGAAAAGTGAAAAACACAAAGAAGCCTGTAACAACAATTATACTGTGGGTAGCGTATAGTTATACTGCAACGGCTAACTGTCATGTTATTGGCTAATTATTAGTTCACCTTGACTGTTCAGTGCAAGCAACAATACATTATTGTCAGGCTTCGACAACTTTTCTGCAGAAGATATAAAAAATCCTGTGACGAATATCTTTTTACCTGATAGCAATAGCATCACAAAGGTTCCTTCGGAAGTTATTTTAGCCCCATTTTTCTCAAAAGAACAGGAGTCGGGTATCCAGCCCCTCATGATAAAAAGAGGGTGCCGATAAGCTGCAAACGCCCGCATATAAAAGGGTGAGTTTGGTGGCCTTTTGAATGAAATTATTGGTTGTCCTCTGAAACTGCACGCACTTTCCCGAACTCTCCCTAACTCACCCGGAGCATTCACGAAATGCAATTCCTTGTAACATACAATGCGGACAACAGTTGGAAGAAGGCGTTTTTTTCGGGCATCTTTTGGGCTATGCGAGTTTTTTCGAGCCAATACTTGAATTTTTTCGAAACGCCGGACTCGCCCTAACTTTTTTTACAGCGTATGCGGCTTATCAGCACCCTTGTTGATAAAATTATGCAAAGCAGGACAAAGGTTTTTTAAAGGTAATTAAAGCACTATTTTGTGTAGCTAGCTAGCTGGCTAGCTTGATATATAGCTAGTAAAAGTAATTTTAGAGGAATTTAAAAATAGTATTTAGCTCCCTAGCTACATCAGTAAAGCTACTACGACAAGCCAGATCAGGAAGGCAAGACCAACACAATGTAAGCAGTTTTAGTCATGGCCGTATATAGACGAAATCTTTAGAGATAATTGACATCATAATGTACCTTAACATCAGATAACAACCTTAACATGTAACATCCTTCTTCACAAGAAGGCAAGTATTGACATACACAGCATTAATAAAAAGTTCAAAAAATGTATCAACGGCACAAGAAAACTTTCCAGTTATAAATTTCGATGCATACCTAAATTGCGGCCTTTGGATCAACGCCAGGAACCGTCCTAAGTTTAATTTCATATAAGACATAAGTAATCCTTCCACTTACTTACCGTTAACAGGTTTAGCAACAACGTGGTTCAGACAAAAACAAATCTATTCTTGAAGATAAATTCACGTGGGCTGCAGCGACATTTAAGCACATTAAACGAGGCAAACGAAGCATCATATTACAAAGCTCCATATTAGCATAACAAAAGAATCTCGATTAACATTTTTTATCGCATTCAAATCTTTAGAGACAACAAGGACACCGAGACAAAAAAAGATTTGCTCGATGAGTGTTTTTTTTGTCTTGGTGGCACCTAACACATAGGTTGTGTTATATCAGAGCCGGGTTGGAAGATCGAGTAGAAGTCCCCCGCGAAGTAGAGAGTGGAAAAAAATTTTCTGCCATACACCAACACAAACACTATATACCCGCGGTCCACTAAATGTGCGCCCCTTCGGCGGGGCGCAATAATGGTTTTTGTAAATTAAGTAGGATATGTGAGCATATTTCGAAATTGATTTTTCTGTCGGATGGATTTTTGATACTTTGACCATAAACTATTTCTGTCGGAAGGATTCGATATATTTTCAATTTATGGTGCTAAATACTTAACTTGGATTTTTATCGAATTAGGGACAAAAGACATCACTATTTGAAGTTTTCTGGTATCATTAATATATATCTAATGAAAACAAAAAGACAAAATATACCATAGAAAAATGTTTATGGAACAAATATCATTACAAGGTTATACAATAAATCTGTCGGAAGGATCTGTCAGATGGACAATTTTGTTTCGAAATTTTAACATTTGAAAAATCGAGTTCTTTATGTCTTTGCGAGTTATTAACTGGATGTCGTTTTCGAATCAGTAAGTGATTTGAAGCTAAAAAGTTTTTATTTCTAGAAATCTCAAGAAAAGGTAAATTGTCCATCCGACAGATTAATCACTTAAAAATAAAGAATGTTTGCATCGATATGCTGAAATCACATTTATAAAAAGATGTTCACTTTTGCTATATTTTGCAAGGTGTATTTCCATGCTTGAATTATCTGATTTTCATTGATTATAAATCCTTTTTCCCTCAGCAGAAATCGTCACCGAATCTAAGAAAAGTCCATCCGATAGATTTATCATTACAGTTAAAGATTCGTAATAAATGTTTTGAAATAACCTAAAAGCAACTTTCATGAAACCATTGAAGGCATATTGAACACTTTAACCAGTCCTCCTTCTCATTTTCATGGTCGTATGACCCAGCACACAGGGCACAAATGCTCCTCATAAGAGATAAACTCTCATATTCTTTTTCTTCATGGCCACATTCTAGCATACGATTATCACTGTACTGTTGTATTTTGAATGGTTCTTTATCGTTAGACAAATAAAAAAACTTCAACTCACATCCTCCATTCACAACCTCCCGTGACCATTTGTGGATTTTCAATGTGTCTGGAATCTTCGGCGCTTTGTTAATATCTTCCGGTTCTTTAAGTAGATCTGTTTGAAAGAGTGAGTGCAGCATCACAAAATTCTTTTGCGGAATTGACAACGACTTTTCCCGATTTAACGTGTCGAAAAACGACGTTCTTAATGGTGCCACCGATGCCGTCCATTGGCCCCTTTCCATGGTGGGCCTCGTTGAAATGCCATTCTAGATCTAATCTGATCTGTATTGTGAAAGAATTTTAAACACAAATCTAGATCTGAACTGCGCGGCGCAGCCATCACTCCATAAAATAATCTTCTTCAGTTGCACAAACTTTTCAATTTCAACTATGATCATGTGTACGCAAGTCATCGATGCGATCCGTGAATGATCACTACTCTCACTAATGACTGTTACCGGCTTCTTGACCAACTCAGCAGAAGCGTTTGGCTTGAAATATACGCACGCTGTGAATATGCTGAATGAAGATTGTCCGAAGTATGCAGATTGAATTTCATCCTGCTGTTTATTTTTATAACTCTCGCTGTAGTCGACGTGAATTAATGCCGTCCCCTGCTCCATATTTTTCTTTTCATTGTTGTACGCAGAATTCTAAACAGGAAAAGGAAATAAATTTGAAAAATAAATCATACCTAATTAATACTTGATGACTTCAGAGATACTAAGTTTTGAGTGTAATTACTGGCAGCATTATATTCCTCACCTGTTCTCTTTTTCGATGGATATGTTTCTTCAGAGTTGAAACAGACAGTTTCCATTCGATATAGAACTCGTCAATGTTTTTTTGGATTGTGGCTTTTTTTATATGTTTATCTTCTCTAATCCAGCACTGATAATCTATGGTGTTTGTGTTGTTGTTTGTTTGATGGTGTTCTTCATCACTTTCAGGGTCGGATGATTCACTGCTTTCATCATTTTTCCAATTGCCTAAAATCTTCATGGTTTCACATTCCTCGCATTTTCCATAGATACAATCTGTGTCAGTTGAGTCGCAGCAGTATTGTTCCATAATTTTGTGAGGATCTGTAGGATGTCCAGGTTTGAATCTTTTTAAAGACTGTGCCATCAAGCAAGTGTTTTCACACACCTCACATAAGCAAGATGTGTCTGGAATGTCCTTCTGTAATACGAGTTGCTTTTGTGTTTTGATATATTTGTACATCTGCCTAAATGAAAATTGATGACCGTTTTCTTCCCCATTCAAAATCTCCAAAAGATCTCTCAATGTCCACAGAAGGTAACGCTTTTGTAGAAACGTTTTCTTTCCGTTAATAATGCCAACATACTTGTTATCCTTTCGACCTGGGTTAGTATATGTAATATCCGGTCGCTCAAAAAGTTCAGTAAGGTCAGAGGTCTGATCTTCAGTTAGGATATTTGCTTTTCTCCCCCTTTTGCTAAACTGAATCCTTAGCTTGTATTTGTGAGCCAAACCTTTGATAACCTCACATTTTTTTCTCGGACTCTTTGGCAAGAGCTTTTCAACTTTGCTGACACTTCGGTATAACGATTGTTTTGTTGTAAAAGCTGCTGTTGGTTCAGTTTCGTTGCTGTTAACAGCTTGGTCTTTCTTGTTTGCTTCTTCATTTTCTTGTTTTTTTCTCTCTCGGGCTTCCCTCTTTCTCATCCTGTCTTTTTCTAAATGTTCTTCATATTTTTTGGGCTCTACGTATTTCATATATTCAAGTTTATTTCTTTTTCTGTTCTTGTCTTCCTCCTTATATTTTTCTGCATTCTTTTCTCGATACTTCTTTATATATTCTTTGTTTGCCTCGCTCTTTGATCTATTTAGTTTTGGTCTTCCCATGATTGATAATTCGTTCGTTAAAAAAGAGTACCAAATGACAAAAACATTCCTTTTATACTTTTTTCACAACATTCGATTCTCAAAAACATTCGATTCCCCTGATCTAAAGCCCGTCCAAACGTTGAAATGTATAAAAAAGGCGTAGCACGGTAGCAAAACATTAGTAAAAGAATCATAAGCTTGAGATAACAACCAGGTGCCCTTTAGTAAGGTATAGTAGGAATAATAGAAAATCTGTCGGATGGACATTCTCATTTTCTAAATCATTGATCCAAACTTTAAACTATACTTTTTCTGGTTATTTTCTCGCTTTTCTTCTGACTTTACCATTTAGTTCTTTGATTCATTGATTAAAATTTGAAAATTACTCTAATATAACGAAGAGTAAAACGTCTTTTAGACCCCTATTTTGATAGAATTTATCTGTCGGATGGACTATTGGTATTCATGGAATTTAAAAAACAATGCCATATCAGGAGTTTCCAGATCAGCTCTCTCTGGTTCAAGCAATCCAAGATTTGATACTTTTGAAAATAATAGATTGTAAACACATGATATATCCATGGAATATTGATTTTTATGTAACGAAAATCTGTCGGATGGACAAGTTTGAACTGGATACGCTAAATTTTTTAACTATGGTTCTTAATAAAATTTGATTTTTAGTTTGGAAACTTATAACATATATCAATAGTTAAGAGACAATTCCAAAGCGATCTTATCATGACGCATCCCATCGTTTTAGCGCTGTAATTAGTTGTCCATCCGACAGATTTATTTAGTCACTCGCTCATACGATCAGGACCGTATAGGACAGAAGTCTTTGTTTGCAAAGAAAACCTTTTAATTTTATCAAAGTTGGGACATTAATTAAACCATTTTTGAAGAAATATCACACAACACTTCAATTTTAAATTTTTCTAGTAGTGTTGACCAATTTCGAAATATGCTCATGTACAAAATATATGTGTATTCTTGCATAAGAAAAATTTTTAATTTTTGTACATCTGACCTTTTTTAGAACCAATATTCGTATCGTGCGATTGAGCTCCTTCTCTCACATCTTGACAAGCACAAAAACAGTGAAGCGGAAATGCGTGCAAGTGTGGTGGAGATGATATCAGCTTCGGTTGGAATTGCTACTGTAGGATCTATAGGTACGAACTTTTTTGTTGTAGCATGAAGAAACCATGTCACAGTTTTTCACTATGCGTACATTAGGAGAATAGAAAATACAAAAATAGAAAATATGTCTTCTAGCAGTTTTTGCGCCTAATATATTTTACCCTCTGACTCACGTGTTTTTTACACGTGACTTTCTTTACATTTTCCTTTATTAAACTGCCACTAAAACCATAAAAAGATAAGTAATATTTTTGGCCTGATTCTGGATATTCTTTTTAAAGAGAAAAACTAAGTAAATATTTAGAGGCTTGTAAGTCTGTTATAGTGAAGAATTTTGTATTATACCTTACAAAGTTACTGATGTCCGCTAAGTGGTGTCTATTTACGCTGAGTGGTGTCTCTTCACGCTGGGTGGTGTCCCTTCACACTGAATGGTGTCCCTTCACGCTGAGTGGTGTCCCTTCACACTGAATGGTGTCCCTTCACGCTGAGTGGTGTCCCTTCACGCTAAGTGGTGTCCTTTCACGTTGAATGGTGCCCCTTCGTTTCTGATTTCTGATTGGTTAGTTGTTAATTTTTTTTAGGTCCTTCTATTCTGGAAGTATTTAACACGCTACTGAAACATTTAAAGATCTCTGTTGATTTCATGTGCACTAAAGACGGCAAGGTGAGACACGGCCAGAAGAAATGCATTTATTTAATAGCGTCACCTCATCTGATGTGGTCCGTATAATTTATTCAATCTTTCTGCCTTTTTTATTTTATTTTATTATAACTTATACTTAAAAGAACAGTATCCTTTTACAGCTAAAAAAATTCACTTAGGAGCGAAACGACGTTATTTCTAAGCTATTCTGCAAACGTACCTGAAAATTTCCGCTCAAACAAGTGATAGTGAAAATACTGATTTTTTTGCTTATTTTGTCGGAGAAAATTTGATGTGCGCAGAATATTTCGTTTTAAAATGTGCTTAAAAATTATATTTTGCGAAATTGGGAGGAACGAATTACGAGATTTAAGTATCGTTATACTTTTTTTCCGCTTCAAAGTAATCCAAAAATCGAATTTCATCGATAATTGGCGCTGTTTGGCGTAAATTCGAAATGGAAGCTTTCGAGCCCTAACTAGCCATACAAAGCGATCCCTCTTCCTATAAATTCGAATTATATTTATAAACGAAGCTTCTTTTTTATCTATTGCCCGTAAGAAATGGGCGAAAATTAAATGTGCGCTAAACGTAAATGTGCGAAAATTAAATGCGCGAAATATAAAGTGGCGCGAAAATTTGAAGAGAACTGTGCTAACTACGGAATTGATGCAAAAATCTTTTGTTAAGGAATTCTTTCTAATGTTGAATAAAAATAATATTCAGTTGCGCTGAGGTCTCACTATATCAAAATTTCGATGCGTATAGAGTTGTTCATTTGTAGGAGTCAGAGAACCTGTTTCATTTGCATTCATATATTTCTGTACACCTTAATATATTTCTGTACACCTTAAAGAGAAAATGTATCCTAAAAAAGGTTCATCAAAATAAAGCGACCGCAAATAATAATTTCTTTGTGAATTAAAAAAGTCTTTCAGGTAGATTTTCAGGTTGGTACTGTCGATAGTGTCAGTGTCAAATGAACCATTTTACAGCTCTTTTTTTTTTAAATTCAAGAAAAAATAATGCCTTTTTATTTATTTTTTGTCAAATTCAGCAAATTTCAAATTCATTTAATCTAAGGTCTATCCGAAGCGTCCATGATAGAGATATTAATTTTATGTTGTTTTACTATATTTTTTCTTACTTTCAGTCTTCATCGAGCAAACCCGAGCACAGTGAAGTATTGGTGCAAAATGCAATCATTAACGCAGCAGGTATAAAATATCTCGATGAGAGATGTATCATCGGATTATGTTTATAATTTTTCAGCGATACCACGAAAATTACGTCTGGTGAAACTCGTATTTAGTTTTCAAAATTATGGGTAGCTCAGTCGGTAGATAGATTCGTGTATAAGATGTCGTGGTTTCGATCCGACGTAAAGGCGTTGTCTACTTGGGGAGAAATTTTAAAAGAGGTTTCTGTATATCAAATGGAAGCTTTAAGAACTCTAAAACTGCCTCCCGGACACAACTGACAGGGTCCCCACAAAAAAATGACCGAAAAGGTGACAACATTTTGTCAGATAGCTACATCAAGAAACGCCTTCTTAAAACTCCTTAATTCTCCCCAATTTTAAAAAGTCTCCTTAAAATGTCTTAAATCTCCTCTAAATGTAGATTTTTTCCTCAAATTTCCTCGGTTTTCCATTTACTAAACTACATTTCTTTGGAAAAATATGAAAATATCCTTATATCTCCTTATTTTTTTTATGAAAATACCATCTTTTTCTCAAAAAAGGTTAAAACTTCTCCAAATTTTTCAAATTTCCTTAAAATTGATTCTATAAAAAGAATGGCCACCCTATAAAAGTCTCGTGCCTGATGATATTATAACAAATTCTGAGATATGTTTCGTTGGAACGTCAGTTACGATGAAAATGACCGGTAAACAAATGAATAAATTAATTAATAACGGACGGAGGGAGGGAGGGAGGGAGGAACTTTTCTATTTTCTTAAATTAAATCTTCAGCTTACTGGTGTCATCACGTTTGTTTTATCGAATTTTGAACTCCTCCTAGGTGCTTTCTCATCAATCCTAGCGGACTACCAACGTGTGGACGTGATGTTATTCATTATCATGAAAGTACCCAACTTAAACTCGACCGACGCGAAGAAGAAGCAGAGTATAGTGAGTGAAACTGAAGAAGATATCGGTATTGCTACCGCGTGAGTTTTTTATACTTGTTGGTAAAGTTATTGGCGTCTCTCTTTTACTTGTATTGTAGTAACGAAACGTATCGTGGATGTAGTTCAAATCTTGGATGTTTTATAAAAAGGTTTTTCTTACATAGCAATTGCTGATGTCAAAAAGTACGAAATATGAGGTTTATAGCCCCAATGGTTTTGAAGTATTCGCTTTTTTAGGGCAGGGATGCGGGGAAGCTCTTAACTGCACGGTCATTTGTTACCTCTGGCTAGTGACTTGTTTGTAATGATACCGTTTAAAGATATATAGGTTCTTACAGTTATATATTTTCTAAAGATTTCACACAATTATATTTTTTAGTGATCCCACTGAAGAACTTGTCCAGCTTAATCTGTTGAAATGTTTACTTCAGGTATAGATTTCTTTATAGCCACGTTAAACTTTTCAACTCTTACTGCTATCATAAACATACGTTATTTTCTTTTCTTCAGAAGTTATCTTTTCCTCAGAAGTTTCCCCACTATCTACTTCTTCACTTTAATAATAATAATTTATTTCCGAATTTCATGTTTTTTGAATTCTAGTTGGACTTTTTAATACGACTGCTTTACGGAATACTTCATGTCAGGGCCATGCTGACCTCAGCAACAGTTCTATGCCCGGCGTGAATATTGTCGTGTTGTGTAAATCTAATATGAAAAAACTATTTTTTCGTGTGCGGACTAACTTTTGCTATCTTGTCCCAATGTAGTTTGACTGAGATTGCTTTACAGGCGATTTATTTTTAATATTTTTGCAGGTCGCTGAAAGTCATCGAACCAAGCAATTTTCTTCTACATTTTCCGCCAAACTAATGGATGCTGTCTTGACGGGCTTGTTGTTTAAAAATTCAGGTGTGTGATTTTTACACTTCCATTCCTGTGACATTTGTTACACCTTATCGGTAAACGAAAAGTCGGCCTAAATGCTGGTAAAAAAAATCTCAGTCGGCAAAAAATCCAATAAAGTAAAATATTTAGGTAGGTAAAAATTATTATCCTTAGTGATGTCAATATTATTTTTTTAAGAAACCTACCCATGATAATCTTCTCTTGAGCTGACAGTACAGTTCTTCAACCATGTTTTTGTACCCAAGTATCAACATATCGCTACTTATGCTTGCTTGGAATATGTAGAATGCTGGATTTCCAAAAATAATTATTTGCAAAAAATCTGAAAATAGTCCATTCGCGAAATATCTGAAATGGACCAATTTCGCGACAATTTGTCTTCGAGATAAATCTGAAATTGACTATTTCGCGAAAATTAATAAGCCAAAATTTGGTTGCTTTATGCTCACTTTTTTACGATAAAGTAACTTATCAAAATATTTTTCTTCTTGTAGATGTTCGATTTTATGTTGGCAAATTATTAGTATCGCTACTCGATCGACACAAAAATCTAAAAGCAATAGACAATCTGAGGTAGAACCTATTGTTTCTGTTTAACTTGCTCTATTTTCCCTACCAGTTTTCCTTGATATGTGCATCACCAGTCACTAGGCCTCTAAAGTAGAGTATTCCATTTTCTCATGCCCAGTTTGATGTAGCTACCGGTCTTTTTGAGAATGCTTTTCGTTTTAGCTTGTATTCAACAACAGGCGAGTTAACTTTCAACATTGAGAAATGTTCCCGACAAGATTCAGTTTTTATGAAAAAGGTAAATGACGAGTTATTTCGAGTGAAAATATGTGTCTTTAGCTGATCTTAACTCTTCTACTCCAAAGAATAATTCATTTTATGCTGTGCATGCTTTTCATAGCAGACACGAACGGTTTCGGCAAAATGTATCCGCTATAAAGAGGTTGCCAACTTCGTTGTTTATACGATATTGCACGTTATTTGTTCGATACTACATGCAAGTTGCACGATATTTTCTCGTTTGTTTTTTAGAACAGTCAGTATTTCTACTTTCACTTGTATCAAAGTTGTCGTTTGTTGAACAATCGTCCATGTGACATCAAACTGCTGACAGATATAATTTGTTTACTGGCCTTGGAGTTTGGCGAAGAAGATGTCATTGTCGAATTGGTTGGTTTTGTCCTTGGAATACAGGTATATAATTTATTCCTTTACGCATAATTAACACAAACACGGCCACTGAGGGAACCGTGCTGGATTTTAACTTTTCTTTGAAAAAAACCTTAGAAATTCGTGAGATTTTTTTAGTAAAATGTAGCGGAAAATAAAGTTCGAAATGGATATTTGAAATGTACGCTTTGTCCTACAGACCTCAAATTTGTATTGTGGAAATTTTAACTGGAATTTGACCAGATTTTTTATGGTTATCATTTTTAAAGTGTGTTGGCGAACCTTTAACTAAAATGTAACCAGATATTTTTATGGATATCATGTGTGAAGAAGGTAGAGGGAGAGTGTTCTTCAATTTGTTGATGTGTCCATTTAATAAAATTTTTCCGATATCTACAATATAAATTCTATGCGACCCTTGTATGGCTTCTAGCATTTACAGGACCTTCGATGTATAAAAAAGATTTGCAGCCTACCAGCAAACAGTGATGGTTACACTGCAGTTGTTCATGGATAGAATTATTCACAGAAGTTAAGATTTTCGAAACTAATACAGGTTTCTTATTGGTTTTTAATTTCTTTTGTTTCTATGCTTAGAATTATGCAAGATCGAAAGATTGCAAACTAACGCTGACTCAGCAGTCCTGTTTACATTCCCTCACAGTTGTATTCTTCTTGCTAATCAGTGACTTGACAACCATACCTTCTATATTACGTCATTGTGAAGAGGTAAGCATCTGTGTTTTTTGGGAGAGGTTCACTGAAATGCAACTTAACTTAGATCAAATATTTATTGACCTGTTAATTGATGGTACCATGGCTATTTCACAAACCCTAATGAATTATAAAATGTTAGGATGCTAAATTCGTCTTTTCCGATGACGTTTGGCTGTAATGTGGTCTAACATCAAATCGAATCTGGTACAAAGTGTTCATGCTTAGCCTATAAAGTCATAGCCTAGTTAACTAAGCTTTTTTCAAAGATATTAAACGAGTTTTTCTCATACGAAAGCTTAGACGCAAAATAATTTGTCAGAGCAAATCCCTAAATTCAAATCCGCCACTAAACATAAAATAATTTCTCAGAACAAACACTTAATGAGCATAAGGCCAACGTGGCCACATCTTACCTTCTTAAATAATAGGGAATCAATCATGTTTGTTCAGGTGAGTGAGACCATTCTAGCACAAAACATTAAAGAAGAAAGGGTTTCCCAACGCTAGGTGTGGCTAATAAAGTTGTCGTATTGCATTCTTTTTGTTGACACTCCATTTAACTTACAGGTTCTTGCAAAAAGACACGAGCAAGCAAGATGGCTGCTTCCGTCAGTAGCGTTTGCAGCTGATGACGTTTTAATTGACGAGCAAAAAAATTCGACATTAGACGACAGTTTCTTCTTCGATAGAAATACAATTGTGAATGCGTTACGAAGTAGCAATTATGAGACGAATACCATTGAAACGCCATATGAACCAAAACCAGCTGGTATGTGGAATCGATTAATTACTTGCCAAAAGACAAACTGATTGCGCGAAAGTTTCTTTTTGAGATTAACTACGAATACTACTTCTCCTACGATCTAGTCGTATACTTTTATGTCAGATATTTGCGATTGGCGCTGTTTTCTCGGGAAAGACTTAATCGGGGAAAGAGTAACAAAATGGTTATCATTACCAAAAAAATCCTGTAGATAATTTTTATTTTTTCTATTCTGAGATTTTCTAATAACTCGATGTTCTTTTTAGTTCGTAGTTTATCAAATGCATCCATTCCTGAACACATTCCCATTGTGAAAGCTGACTCCCTGTTAAGTGTTGGGTCAAGCATATACAGGGTAGGTCAATGCTACAAATTGTGTGTGAGTAACATGCAAAATGTACATTATTGAATCTTTTAAAATTTACCAATTGTTATTAACGTGTGATGTAACCATTCTAGGTTGATGCTCCAGTACCTAAAATTACTTATGAAGATTTGAAAGATGCATTACGTAAGCGAGATTATTGGTGGTTTGTTTGTATTTCAATAAACATAGTTTCCATAATTAGCACAGAGCCGAGTTATCACCTTACCTTTTTATTAAGAAACCGAAATATTCTTCTAAGGGTTATTAGGAAAACAATGACAAGCCAAGTAGCAAATGTTGTGAAAAATGTTGATTTGATATGAGAGAGCTTGAAAAGTTGTCTATGAATCTTTTATTTTTTTGAAAAATCTTTATTCGTTTAAATGTGTTCAAAATATCAAACTGGATAGGCGAAAACTTTTTTTTTCGCAGGAGGTAAGCTTTATTTTTGCACAGACGACCCCACTTTTTAGACACTAGGTAAAAAACATGTTTCGAATTTTAGGTGGTGAAAATGTAGAGAAGAGAGATCATGTGTTAGATTTTCAAACTGTTCCTTATGAAGAAATAATTAACCACAACACAAGAGTGGTAAGTGTTCTTTTAACTTTCGTATTTGCAAAGCTTTGTGTTCTTCTTTTGTATGTACTGATGTTTGTAAATTTGACTTTCAGAAACAAGAAATCGAAAATTCGTTGAAGAAATCTCTCGATGTTGCTTGTCGGTAAGTTTGTATTTCTTATAAAAAAGATTTGTTTACTAAGTGTAACTTTGTTATCGAAAATGTATTATTGCAAAGCTTTATTTTGTAATCGTATTTTTCTAGAACTTTGGATACTCCACGAAATCAAGAACTTACAAAGAACTTGTTTGAAATTGAATTTCCATCTCTACTTGTGTATTAAGTGATTCATTGTACATATTTTAATTGAATGGAAGAACACTTTAGAAATATATAACATATATTATCAGCTTTCTGCAAATATATTTACAGCTCAGCCTCGTTCTCAGTACGAGAATAAATTATCTTTGCAACTAGAAAGAAGTATAAAAGTCTATATACAAAGCATAGTAATAAATTGTACAGTTTAAAAATATAAATAAAACTTGGTCGTCAAACGATAAAAATAAAAGATATTTGAATGTTTTCATCACACATCTTCCCCAAGGCTTTTTTCCAACCAGGCTACTATCTTGTTCTCGCTACCAGGAACAATATCATCGTCGAACAAGAGCTAAAACGCAGAACATTATAGGAAACTCTCATAACAAACCTCTGAAGTTATAAACATGGCAACAGGATGATCTTGCAAAAACATCTCCGTGGATCGAGCAACACATTTTATCAGACAGTGCTTATCGCAACTAAAAAACTTTAAGGAGGTTCCGCTGAATCCAATTTCATCGGCCTCCTGCAGTTGTCAAGAAAAAATTAAATACCTCCTCTCTGACGAACCCAAAATCTTTATCAACAGATTTGAAGAAATATCGGTAGTGTCCAGGTCTTTTAACAACTTGTTTAAAATCCCTGAGTGTGAAAAAGCCCAGCCTAAAAAGACGGTGAAAACCCATCTAAGAACCTTATTTTGGGATTCCTTTTTTCTAAAGATTTTGTCTGAAATGCGTACAATTGGTTTTTGAATATATTAATTCTCGCAAAATGTTCCAATTAGAATTGTCTCTCAGAATTTTCCTGCTATCTACAAAGACCATCCTATGCTGCCGTAAAATATGCCGGGCGTTCAAACCATAATAAATAATAGAATCAAAATAAACGTAATTACTGCTTACCCTATATCACTTGTTTTAAGTACTGGTGTAATTGATTTTCCGAGAAAATATACAATTTTCACTTGTTCTCCTCCTTCGAAGCTGAAATTTGCATTATGGTCATAACCTGAAACCAACACGTAAAAAATTAAGCAAAACCAATTTCACATAAAATAAAACTAAGAAAAGTATATTTAAGATGTGTGTCTAACCTGAATCAGAACTAGCTGGACTCTTGACATTGACGGTGCATGTTTTGGGCGCACTGAGTTGTCGATTGTCCTAAAAAGAAAAGAAAAAATCCCTATTACTTTTATTGTTTTTTTTTAAAAAAGACTAGGAATTGGCAATCCTTGTTAAAATAATGCAACACACCAGGTAAACAAACTTCTACTCGACTTTATAATCTTACCGTCTTTTTATTTTGACAAAAGTGAAGGAATTTTTTTTCCTCTAATTATCTACGCGGCCTCTATTTTACCTATTATTGTTTAGCGCGGCAAAGGTTGAATTTTCCTCTAATTATAATAAACTATCGGACATTTATATACCTAAATTTTCGTCAAAATTAACCTTTTTACAAGCTCGTGAGCTTGTATTAAAACGCAAATGTGTCCCACAAGAATGGAAATTTTTGCCTCTCTGAGCACCGAAACGGGAGTAGTCGTGTGTTCGAATCTCATCTTGGTAACTATTTTACTTTTTCTTATTCTTTGCTGTTATAAATTTTATTTTTTAAAAAGATAAGATAATTGTTCAAAAGCATTATTTAACTAACTGGTAAAGTAAAGGTATTTCCACCAAAGTTTATAAAAGTGAATGTAGGCAGAATTAAGGTCTCTCCACATGCCTGGAAAGTAGTCTGCGAAAAATAAAATTTCCACAACATTACGTAAGAGAGAAACGAAGACGCTCCACCCTTAAGCTCCACCATATCAATTTATTAAATACATCGATTTTACAAAATTTGGTTAAAATGTAAGCAAAATGCAAATTATATTGTAAATAATGACGAGAGCGGAATTCTTTTCGCTACGCTAATGACACGCCAACATAGAAAAATATGATTTCGGAAACACTCCGAAAGAACGTAAATTTTCCGATTCCGTTCTTGTTATTTGTCTCCGCGCCATAAGTGCACAGGATTCTTTTTAACGAAGTTTGCTGTTTGTGACAGTTCTGGTAATATATTTTTTTAACTACAACTATTTCCTTTTTCGAACAATTAAGATTTACTCGTATATTATTTTTTTATTTTGCTTTTTCTCACTGAGTGACTCTCTTATACCCCGTTCTTTTTTGGGGAGGTCTACTGAATTACTGAATTTCGCAAATTTTAGGTGGGGCTTGTGGTCTTTCTTCTTCCTGTCAGTCAGTTTACCCCAGACTGACCCATTAAAAATTGAAATTTCGAGGAATTTTCCGTTCAAGAAGATCTCACAAATCAATTTTGAAAAATAACTGCATAGTGTGTAACAAATATTATTGCCTATCTAAATAGCAAAATTTGTCGTGTCTAACTTCGTAACAGAAATCACAATCTGATAGACAGCTTTTTGTAAACTTTATTCGCGAGGTTGTTTACGTATATCATACGTCTTGTTCTTTTTGAACACGGAGGTACTTTGACAGTCAAAATTACGAGGGAAAGAAGATATTCTTACGATCTGCCAAATAGAGGCATGGAAATCCCGGCAGGATTTATTTATAGAACACAAAAAAAGAAGCTCAGTGACTAAATGAGAAAGAGAACATTGGAGGAGATAAAGTTTGAAGAAAGAAGAAAAGAAGGGATAGAAAAGAGTTTCTCAATTTAGTGCCGATTGGCTGAAATTTTCCTCTAATCATTACCGCGGTCTCGAGTTGATAAATACATCATAATTTATTTCCTCGTTATATCAGTACTTAAAGGGAAAACATTTTCACAAATATTTTCCCGAATCAAGGGTCAGATGTCGAGGCATATATCGCGGAATAATTTTTTGCGAATAAAGGACATTTTTATATATATTTAGGTCTTTTCGTTTTCAAAAATAAGTCAGAAGCTATTTGGTTGTGATCAGAATGATTTCTTTGGGAAAATGTCAATTTTCGCAGAATTAATTTTCTCCAATGAACATTTTTATTTTATTTCGCGGAAGATTTCAGGAATCGGGAATTATTGGTAAATTTCGTGAAATTGTTTCACAAATAAGGACAACATTCGCGAAAATTTCTTAAGGTAGTACAAATGTCTGACAGCAAAATGAAACCAAACATATATCCACCTTGCTTTTAACATTGCTCTCCATCATAGAGATTGTATCAATCAAAGATGACATACTCTATAACAAAAAACAAAAGAATCACCAAAAACTTTTCCACACATATTTCGAAGTGACATATTTTAAAGTTTTACGTCGAGTTTAAGAAACCATGGACGCAACCTTCTAAAACACACTTACATGTTCCATACTTTCAAAAGCATGTTGCACTGGGTCTTCATTTTTGAAATGACGTCGGATGTTATTTAACGTTGTTTTCATATTATCATGCTCTCGAGATATCTGTGAATCAAAAAAATTAGAAAGTATAAAATATGTTTCTCAGGCTGGATGGTTGACTTGTTAGAAAATTGAACTCTTAAAGTTCTCAATTACGCTACACCCCCAACCTCACGTCCCCTTCCATCCAACCACAATATTAAAGCACAAGGGAATTATTTTTAGAACACAATACAAATTATTAACCTTTTGTTTATCCTTTTGAAACTTTGCTTCATTGATTTTATTGGTAATGTTCCCTACGTTGCTTCCAACTTTGTTAAAACTCCTTTCTGTCAGCGATGACGTATGCATTCTCTCTGTTAACTCTTGCACTTGTAGGCGAAGACTGCTAACCATGGACTCACTCACCTCGAGTTTTGCATGGAGATTCGCCTGCAAATATAAAAACACCTTTATTAGCTAATAGCTGTAGTAGATACTGCTCATTCTATAAAAGCGATTGGCTTTATCGAAGTTTCCCTATATTTTAATTGCGGCGTACCCGATTATAAATTGGAATGAGACCGATATATAAGCAGCAGCTGGTCTGTAAAATCTATATCTTGTTCGTAAAAATAAAAGCCATTGCAACCAGCAACTAGCCCGTTGAAAAATACACGGGTTCGCCTGACGTAAATAATCCGGTCATCAGATTTTAACCCACGTATAAAATCTAAGTATCTTTATTTCGTAAATTTTTAGCACAAATTAGCATTTTTTAAACATTCAAAATTGCAGTCGAATCGATTCGGCTGCAATTTTAAACGTTTAAAAATTAACATACCTCGATTCTCGCTTTACTGACAACATCGTTACTCAAAGTATCGATTTCCGCGGTCTGTGTATGTATGATATCGTCTCGCTTAGTCAACTCTTCATGCAAAAGTTGTAGCTCTCGATCTCTTTCGTGCAGTAAGGATTCGAGTTGTTGCTCGCTAGTATTCTTCTTCGATATCTCGTAGTGCAGAAGTTTGGATTTTAGAGACAAAATAAGTTGCTCCTGTTGAGATACACGTAGTTCCAGGCCAGTCTAAAATTTAAAATAAATAAAATTTAATAGAAAGCTATATTATGTTGTCTAAAAATTTCTCAGTTCGTAAAAAAACGCATTTTCGCGTGAAATTAAATAATTTTATCAACAGTTATCGCAAGACAATAAAAGTGATATTCATGATACAATTAGGTTTTTTTCATTTAAGTCTAATTTAAACGATCATCAAATTTCTCATGTAATAGAATTATTGCGACTTAATTTGGAAACGGCACCCTTTGAAAGTAGTAAATTCAACGCAATGCGGAACATAGATTACATCACATCACTAATCCACGCATTACCTTTTCACCACTCCAAGTCATGTTGATTTCTTTCAACTCGTTTAGTTGAGCCTAAATATAAACAAAAGGTTGCATGACCGATAGTTAAACACCGTATCCAGCTTTTACGCATGTCCGTAATATATTCACTGCAAGAGTACCACCTTTTAGGGTCAGTTTAATAAAGGAGAAAAGAAACCTGGAAAACAACAATTTGAAATAGAATTACCGCAAGGCTACCTTTTTTGGTCATTGAAACAACAGTTAAACAGAAATCCCGCGCAGATGTACATATCGATCCATCTGCTTCAAAACATTCATAAATAGCAGAATGAAATTATGATGAAAAATAGAACGGCGTTGTTTGATGAAAGAAAGTTATTAATAATTTGCTAAATAATTTATATAGTCTTTAGGTACACGCCGTGGCAAAAGAAGTCATAAAAAACAGATAATTATAAACAAGTTAAATACACACCCTTAAGTCGTCGCATTCTTCGTTCTTGTGGTCCAAAATAATATTTTTCATAATCTATGACCAAAAAAATGATATGCCTACTAACCATGCTTTAAAGCACACAACCTGATAAAGATATCAAATTGAGGATTATTCAAAACAAAGACATCATCATCGGTTTCTACTAAACTAGAATCATGAATTTCAAGTAGGTCTGTCAAACAGGACTGTAAAATGTCTCAGTTAGGACCAAGCATTACCAAACATACCAATTGTTCTTGATAGGACTCGTCTTTCGGTGATTCCATACCGTATTCTTCCTCCGGTGTGCAACCATTTAAAAGCTGAAAAGAAATTAAATAAGGCTCATCTCTACCTTATCCGCGAGATTTTCGTTCTATCCCTAAAACTTCGAGGTACTCATGAGCTTCCTGTCGTACCTTCTCTCCTCCCCACATGTATAAGCCTCGCCCTTTCCCTCTCGTCCTCCCCCTACCCCCAAAACGTATTTTTCTAAAGAACAGTCTAATTTTTTTCTTCCTACAAAATGTTATTCATCACCCCAAAAAAATCATTCCCACATAAAGGCTAGTTTTATCCCATTTATCCAAGATATCCTAATGCTTCCCAAATCTATTCTAACCCACAATTCAAATTAAAAGCGTAATAAATACGTACTAAGTTTTGCAACTGCGCTAACACTTCTTTCGTCGCTCCCAAATCACCAAGCAGACAATCATGCCTCTGCAGGACTTCTTCACGTTCTGTTATTTCATCACTACACTCACTCTGTTCTGCGATCAACTTTCTTCTAGCATTTAAGTTCTCGTCTCTGGTTAACACAGAACTATTTTTTGGTCTTTCTTTTGTTTTCGATAAATTTCTCTGTGATCTTGCTGCGCCTGGAGAGTGTGGCAGGTCTGGTATTTCACAGTTACCTAACCGCAATATGTTTGACTTAGTTGATGGAGCTGAATATGAAGACGTTCGAGATGAGGCATTTGAAGATTCCGATGATTGCAGTTTGGTTGGTGTTGAAATTTGGCGAGATTGGTTTCTATAAAAAATGGATAAATTTAAAATTTGTGAGAACAAATTTGAGCTGTAAACACACCTATTACAAAGAGACAGAACTGTTGTGTACATCAAATTGGTTGTTGCTCTTAAAAACAAAAATTACCAGTGCAAACCAAATTGGCTATTGCCCTCAAAAAAAGAAAAGAAAAGAAAAGTTGACAGTAGTGTGGATAAACATTAAAAACAAATACCATTATAAAACAAATACCATTATAAGACTATCGACTCTATGCTAAAGTGAGGTGAAAACGCTTGGATAACTTACACTTGACCACAAAAATCTTTATTTTTGTTAAGCGAGGCAAAGAAGTTGTAGCTGAATTACACGTTAGGGTTTTTATCATAACATTGCACAGGCAAACCAGAAAAATAGTGAAAATCTACCTGTGTTTATAATGAAGAGACACTCCACCATTGGATGCATTCTTACTGGCTTCAGCCAAAGATGCAGCAGCATCAGTCACGAGTGAAGCAAGTGACGTGCCACGCTGTAGGTTGGTACCAGTCCCTCTTTCAGGTGTGTTTTGTAATGTTTGATACTTGAACGAGTCAGGTTTGAAATGAGCAGCAAGGGCGAGAACAAGTCGCATCGTGGCTTTCAAATTTCCTTCCATGATCTCTATAAGAAATATTTTATATCTCAGTACAATTCTTGGACAGTTGATGACACGTTAGGAAAAGATTTGGGCCAAAAAGATGCCTTTTTCAGTACCACTGATGAAAAGCCTAAATTCTTTCTTAGTTACTTGGATATTTCATTTCTTTTTTATCAAGCAATCTAGTTTTGAACCTGTTGAAGGATTTCCTGCATTTTAAATTATATATTTAAAAAAAAGTATTTTCTAGCACAAAATAGACGTATTTTATATCTGTATCAGATATCGTTGCATTATTCAACGAATCATATATACGATTATTACATGATGGCATATACGATGTGTTAATGATATATACGATTTGTGAATGATATATATGATATGTGAATGATATATAGTATATAGTGTATATAATATATACTATATATAAATGCTTATACAAGCTCATTATGTAGATCACCAGTTCGTTGTGCGAAATAACGATATATGGTCAACGAAATTATAGAGCCAACCAAGCCAACCCAATTCCGTGTTTTACAGGCATTCCTTCCAATGTTTTGCTTCAGAACACGCACACACCACCTAGTCAGGAATTCCTTAGAAATAAATGGAGATATAACTTAAATATCTCTGTGAATGTTGACTATAAATGTCAGAATAAAATTTGACCTGCCAAACTAGCACACGCTACGCTTCTTATATTTTTGGGTCTTCGTTTTTGCGCATACTCCTTTTTGTAAACCAATTTGGAGATATGAGCATGTAGCCGTACAGGGTAACTGTACTTGCATCCTTTTGGTTGGTCACTGCCTTTTCTGCGAAATCCGTTTTCTCAAACATTTAAACACTAGTCAAGCCGTTAATAAGACAGAAACCCCGTCAGTTAAACCACAGTCGTCATAATAGTCCTGCTTAACTGTCCCCTGGGCCTATTTCATGGAAATCAAAAATGCAATATAACTTAAGAAAAAAAAGGAATTTTGATTTGAAGGTTGTTTTGGGGCGCTTTTAGACCATTGTAATGGAATTAGTACAAAGTTTTGTTTTGTATTAGCTATAATTTCTGTGTTACAGAATTTAGGCATTTTAAAGGAGGCTTAAAGACAAAAAAATAAGAGATTTTGACCAAATAATGAAAAAATAGGTACAATTTTTTTATAAAATAACGTGATCAGAAGTTGTCCACATGATAAAAAAAATTTCAGAGCAACTAAATGTTTCATTCTGTTTTAGGCCAAATGTTGGTTAACCTCTACCCAACACATTTTGATCCCATGATCCGGTTTTAATAGGGTTAAATACCCTACATAATACTCCAATGTAACACAATTTATAGTGAATCACGTTTTAAAAGAATATCAGAATTAAGGTCTCCCAAATGCCTCAAAAATAATCTGTGAAGAGTGATACTTCAACTTTTTTAGAACTAAAACTTTGGTGATATTAGTATACATTAACGCATAATCAGTATATGTGTAGAATCGGATCATATATATGATTGGTTACATGAGCTACATATCATATATATGATCTTTAAAGGCATACATATGGTGAAGATATCATATATATCTCATTATTACCCGGGTAAAAGGGCGGCATCGATATTTTCGAAAATCGTGCAATGTGATTGGTTAGAACTTACGTCATAGCGGGCAATATTCCACGGTATTGCCCGCTACCATAGCAACCGTGTTTAAAGTTTAAATATGGTAGCATTAAATGTAAATAAACACGGAAAAAAGTAAACAAAATGCGAAACAGAAGTGAAACTTACTTTTATCTTTTAAAGAATTCAATGTTGTGGCTGCAATGAAAACCTGCTATGTTTACACGATATTCGATTTTAAAAAAATATTTTTTGTTCGAATGTACGTTCCACATGGGAATAGTTTCTATAAAGACGTGGTTTCTACATCCTGCTTTTATAATGTTATATTTTTTGTTGTAAAATGCAGTACCCGGATAATAATCCATATAATAACTGTTTATTTCGGGCAATACCTTCGAATATTGACCTCTGTCACGTATTGCCCTCACAAGCTCGGGCAATACTTTGACGTCGGTCAATATTCTCCGGTATTGCCCTCATAAACAGTTATTATAGGGTTAATATTTATAGTGTAAATATGGATCGTTGAATGTTGCTACATATGAGCGACCATAATCGGATGCTCTAGATATCACTGTCGCCTTTTGAATGAGTAACAAATTGGCAAAAATAATTATACTTTCTTTTTTCTCGTGTATAGTTTTAAGCACAGTTTCTCATGGATGCATTCGTAATCAGATTTTCACCATTTTGGAACAGAAATATTAGGAATAAAATTTGTCCCTAAGAAGGAGTGGACCTGTTAAATTTCTGATGTAAAGTAACAATTATGAACTATTTACAGTGTCTTTTACTATCGTCGGTTGCTTTTTCATGGTAGTAATGTGAACCTTTGTTTGATAGATAAATTATGTGTTGAGAATAAAAAGGAAACAACAGCTCCATTTTTTTTTCACTGTCACTTTTTATGGCCAAAATTTTGGTTGCTAAGAAATTGCAAAATGTAATATTCAAGTTTTACAGGATTTTAGCTTTACACTATTGTTTATTATGAAAAAAAGAACTAATCTTTTTTTCTGTTTTGTAGGATACTTGTAGATTACCCAAACTTTAAACCTTAGTTGCTTAACTTTCAAAATTTTATCCTGGCCAGTTTTTTGACACTTGCTTGGTGTTTGACATAAATCGAAACCTCAGCCCTTAGCAACTGTTGCTTTAATAAACACATGTAAGCAAATAAAATGTGAAAATCTGCTTCTGATAAAAATTGAGAACATACAATATATAGCATTGTGTTGAATTCACAATCTAATATTGTGCTATTAAAACTTGTCAATATACTTTTCGCAGTGAAAAAGAAAATAAACAATACCTTTTGGCATGATGTGGTGTATTCGAACATTATTTCTCGATAAAAATTCCAAAACGTTACTAATGTTATTCCTCATATCAGACAAGGAAGAACCATTGCAAATATTTTGTTTCCCTCTGCCTAAAAAAATTAAGAAACCATTATAGAAATATAGATAAAATACCTATGACTTGTTAAACAATTTTCTTTATGGTGATTTCTAATTTCTAACTTATAGAAATTAGAATAAAATAATAAAAAAAATATGTAATAAATTAAAAAAAAGTAATAAAATTAAGGCTGGAGGTGGAGCTCTCATTTGAGGGATGTGTTTTTTGACAGGAAATGCTCCTTAAATATGTTTAAAGGACATTAAAATAATTTTAACATGGCTCTTAAATAAATATTTATTTGAGTAAAAAAAAAGAAAAATATAAACATTTAAACCTAGAAATTTTAAGCTTGCCTGAATATTTCTGCAAGACATCACATGAAACCAAAAAAATTTTAAACTAATTTGATTGTATTGTTAAATTATAGTCTCACTAAATTATAATCATATAATTCCAAACACTATTCTACTAAAAGAGCACTGTTCATTGAAAATAGAAAGGGTTGCTCAATCAAATAAGAGGGTCATGAGATATTTATATTTAAAATTAATTAGGGGAACTTGTAAATACGATATTCAAATACGATAAATTTGAGTATAGTACATTGACTAAATCTACTGGTTGTATTTCCAACTTGGGAAAAAATTAAAAAAGGAAAAAAAACACAAAATACATAAAATACAACTAACTTTCCCTAAATTAACCATGAACAACCTTTCTAATTTAATTTTTGTGACGTCGCAACTTATTGCTGCCCTGAACCTAAGTTGAAGCTTTATCATGTCAGCCTTTGTCTCACCATTTGCCTACTGCAGACATGAATTAGGAAGGCTAAAGAAATACCAGAATAATAATTCAACTTACTAATTACTTCGACGAGTTGTAACAAAACAACACCATCTCGTAAATCTTGTGACAAATTCAAAACATGACGGCTGTTTGATCGCTTTTCCAGCTGACTGTTAATCCAACTAACGTAAGTATCAACCTGGTGAAGCATCTATAAACAAATTACACTGATTATTTATTTGTTTACTCTGAATTATATTGTTTCATTGTTTCAAGAATAAACCCCCAGATGAGCTCCTTTTGGTAGCCATCCGTGGGAACCATGTTGGGAAAGCGCCAGAGAAGAGCATAAATCTGAGTTAACATGGTGATAGAAATACAGCATCTCAACTGCATCAATCATATTTTATGTTGAGTGTAATTAAAGAAGGTTGATTATTGCCATCACTGCTGCTGCTGTACATGCACGGATTATTTCTTTTCAGGTGCAAGAAAATTAAAAAAAGTGAAACTAGAAAAATGAATAATGAAATTTAAAGTTTGGTAATACTTTTCTTTCACACAAACCTCCAAACTCAATAACATTTTACACAGAAACAGTTTGAAATCTCGCAATTTTTCTTTTAAAATTTCTAATAAATTCTCGATCTTTTTAAAATTAAAAAAAGCTGGGTGGTTTATGGTGTCTTTAAGTTCAAAAGGTTGTTCCCATGAAGAGAAAACTGCAAGGTTCAGTTGAATAAACACAAGTTCTAGACTTTTTTCTCTATCTAAATTTAATAATTGTTCTGGGTGTTTTTTTTTTAACTTCCCCATTCTTTTTATTAAGTTAAAAGATATTGAATAAGTGAGTTATGCATATATTTTTATCTGTTGTGTAGTACCCCCTTTTCTCTTAATGTTTTATTTTTATGTTTCAATTAACACCTTTAAAAATTTTTATTTCTTTTGTTTTACCATGCACCCAAAACGCTATCACACAGCCCATTTTCAAACATTTTCTTTTGCTGCTATCATTTTTGTCAGAGGGATGTCAAAAATATTTAAACAAACTTAGAAATATTCTGTGAAAACGGAAAAAAAAACTTTTGCTAAAATATATATTGTGATGATTTTTTTATTAAATATATAAATATTTTGACATTTAGTTGTTATAGTTTGCTTGCCATTAGCTATACAGCTATGGTTGATGCTTGCACTCATTCTGTCAATAAGAAAAAATGAAATAAATAGGAAACATCTCTTTAAAAATTTTATAATACACCAGGTGTGTTTTCCATAAGCAATAAAAAAATATACAAATAAGTGTGTCTTGCCATGCAAAATGATTCGTTTATAAAAACAAAAGTTAAAATTTTATAAACTATTAACTTTAAAAGAAGTGCAATACATTTATTTATTTATTTATTAGTTAATATTTACACAGGATGGCCTAACCAGTTACAAAATGGTACTGTTATCTAATAGGGTCCTGTTGAGATGCACATAAGGATTCTCATCTATTACTTGTAGAAACTGTATGAAAATTAAATGTCTGGTAATATTAAGTGTGCAAAAATTTAATGTGCTGTACATTTAATGTGCTGAGTTTACGAATAAGAAAGGCAGTGTTAGAATACTAGGAATGAAAAAGTCACAGTAAATAGAAAAATAGATGAGTATTATATATATTTAATTACATACCTTAATTTAAACGCTATTTTTAATTTACTTAGCATAAAGAATTCTGTAGTAATGTTTGGGGAGTGTTGTACCTTGACAAAATGGCACATAAAAATTATAGAATTTAAAAATCCCAATAAAACAAAAAACAAAAAAGCTGGTGACTTTACAGACACACAAAGTACAAACAAGCCAACCTGCATTCGTATCTTCTTTTTCTTAAATTTCAGCATCTTCATAAAAAAGAACTACAAACTCACAAAACAAGTGCTTGAAGAAGTTTTAAAATATTTATTTCTGTTCTTTATTTCTCAAGACAGAGATTTATGAAAATTAATTATTCAAAGAATAATTACAACAGACGGTGTATATAGTATATAAGAAAAACAAAAATAACATGGAACCATGTTACAATATGAAGAATATTTGTCTTAACAACAGACTTGCATCTTGAGCTTAAGCATTATTAGATATTAACTAAAAGAAAACTAAAAAAAAATTCTTTCTCCAATTTTTTAAGATTAATTTGTTACACTTGCTAAACGAGCATCAATATTTTCAAATATAATTTTTAGCAATCACAACTTAATAATTCACAAGTTTAATTCTGTTTAGAATTTAAATCAATTTTTGTATTAAATTGGAATCCCTTCAGGTTATTGAAATAATGTAATTGTATATATATACATGTATATATTATATTATTAAAACAAATGTTAATAATAAGGTTCTTACCGAATGACTTTTTGACCTCAATTGTATCATTTTAGGTGATAGTATTGCTGGGTTAGCTGACCTCTCACGAAGTTGTTTAACAGAATTCGAAGTTGTAATTGCCATTTTTTATTAGTTTTTTAGTTTTTCCAATCCAATTTTATTTTGATTGCTTTATAATACATATGGCAACATTTTTTTTACATCTATACAGAGATTAAATACACAAACAAAAGATACAAATAAATAGAAAAGAACTAATTTCAATTTACTGGAAACAACTTTTATTAGTTGCTGGCCATATTTAATTGTCAACACAGAGCACAATATCAATTGGCCATATGTTGGTAAAAAAGACTAACATTATTTGCTGACGGCCCTTAGAATCCTAAATTAAATAGTCCTTTACTCATGGAAAATTCACGGTTTCGTCCAGCTTATTTATTCTGGTCCTCAGATTATCACCTGTCATGCATTAGGCATCACAATTTCCTGCATTCTTAACATATCAATTATTATAATTAATTATTATAAAAATATAGGTTCCATCTTGATTATCTGCTTGATAACTTAGAAATTGTTCACAAATGACATCAACCATTAGGGAAGAGGGGGTTATGCTAAAGTTGATGGGGGAGGGAAGGGCTAGTGTTGACGTCAACCTTCCAGTCATGGAAATTGACAACTGCATTCAGCAATGCCGCAATAAGTGACTTCAAATGAAATAAATCCAATTTCACTGTGAAATTAAAAATAATTTCAAATGTTCTTGTTTTTATTGAAAACACGGTGTTATTTACAAGCTTTGTAACATATATACAGGATATTTGGTAATTTTAAAACACAGTACAACAATGTTTAACGCTTATATATATATGTTTTTTTGTAATGGAGTATGATGACTTTTATGCTTAGTATGGCCATGTGATCATCGTTTTACAACAAAATACAGTGTTTTTCAAAGAACCATTTGTTTAAATTTATAACAAAATATATCAAAGCCCCATAAGGCTGTGTATTTGTTATTTTAGAACAAAATGTAGTGATCTCTAAGCTTTACACAGCCATGTTTTCATTAGTTTAGAACAAAATACGATGATTTCTAAGCTTCATACGGCCTAATCTGCTAAAAATTATTGTCATACTTGCTCCCAATGACAGCAAATTTTCTGCCATCGTAGTGCTGTTGTCTTTCATTGTCTTACAAAATTGCTGCACCATAATTTTTGATTCCCTTTCCTTGACTATTTTCAAACTTCTAATTAAACAAAAGTTTCTTATGAAAATACTTACACTATGGTGATGATGATAGTGGTAATTTTAAAGTTATCAGTTTGTAAGATGCTATGCTGCTGTTGTTGTTGTAATTAATATCTCCAGTTAAATGAATATCTTGACACCAATTTTGGGGGGGGTCTCTTTACAATAAATGGCATCAGCTTTAGTAGGGGGAGGGGTTAAAGCAAGGTTGACGCAGTTTGAAGGAGGAAGAGGGAGGGTTAAAAATCTTGAAAAAGTGTTTGACGTCATTTGTGAACAATCCCTTATAGAAAGACTGGGGTATAATTTCTCTAAGACCCCTGTCCTGTCAATTAAATTTACTCTTTTAACTTTTACGATATTTCACGGGTTTGCCAACAGAAGCATCTATAATCTAAGGCTTCTGTTATCTAAAATTGTTGTTCTTGCAAAACACGTATTTACTGTCTATCAGCTACGCCACATAAAATCAACTTGTTTTTAAGTGGGAGGTAGCTACGCTTTAACTTTTGACCGTGGGACCCCTTCTTGCTTATCCCTCATGCCTTACTTGTATGTCTAACTATGCCTCTGGCTATTCTCATTAGTATCCAATCTATTATATATTGCAATGGGTAACGTTAAAAAAATAGCTGAACCAAAACACCCATTACTGACCCAAACACACACATTATTGAAAAAAGCGATTATGGCTTTTAAAAAAACCGCCATCTTATATCGAATGTAAATATTTACAAATCCCAATGGATTTAAATTTGAGGGTCAATCTTGTCCCCAGGGCTTCCTTGTAGGTCCGGCCGCGAGGTGGTTAGGTTGTGTGTGTCACTTCAGCTGTTCCAGGCGTTCAACGAACATTATGTGCGATCATCAGACAAAAAGTCAATTTAGCGAAAATTTGTTGCGCAGAATATCTAAGATTAATCTCGCTAAATCAAACAAGAAAAAAATAAACTTGAAAAACTTGAGTCCCCAGGTCTATTTTTTTGATGGGGATGAAACCGCGAAAATTAGTTCTCGGAAAAGGTAATTCCCGTATTAAAGCACTTCATAGCTTTGTTTTTTTTTAATTTTTATAATTTGCTAAACTAAAAGGTTTCCCTAAAGCCAAAATAATAATTATTTTTTTATTTTCGTCCACGCCGTGGTGTTCTTTTAAATCGGTTAAGAGCTGTGTCAGAGAGAGATTAGAAAACAACGAAAATTTCGCATTTCGCCGTTTACCAATCTCGTCCCCAGCAGGGCCTAATCGAAGCTGTTTTGGTATTTCGAGAAATAACCAAAAGCTGTTGTAGGCGTTCGCCTAGTCAAGTTAGTGTGTCGCACTTAAACAGCTTCTATAGCTTAAAATGCACTTAGACTCCAGCCTCGTTTCCAGGGCATTTTGCCTTTTTAATAAATTTCATACATGGGCCACAAGACCCTGGGGACGAGGTTGATAAGTCTCCCCTTGCAAAGGAGGCAGTATAAAAAAATGAAGATCTATCTTCCTTCTAACGTGTCAGTCGATAGGTATCACCTGTTATGATTTTGCGATTACTAGACAGGGCTAGATAATTATTTTTTGCCACTTTTGGTCACTAGCCTCTACGACACAGTTCTTTTTTAATGCCATCCAAATCATACGGTTGTACGGTTGTAGTGTATATAGAAATAATTTATAGTAAAAAAGAACAAAAGAATGGAAGAATAAAACAGCAAACCTTCTTGTTCAAAAACTGATTAGTGGATTGATTTTGTTCTTCGGACACATTCTCTTTAAATTTCTTTATGCTTTCATCACTTTCAATATTGTCAAACTTGTCAACGTCAATTTCAACGTCGACGCCTTTAACGCCGTCGCTCATATTACCGTTGTTATTAACGTCAGTATTACTCGTACTATTCCCAACTGTTTTGTGTTTGTTGTTTTTCTGATTGTTTTGGTAACTTTTATCGTGAAACTGTTCTCCTAAATCAAATTGACGTCGAAACTGTTCATAAGCTAATTTCGAATCTTCAAAGTCTTTGTATTTTCGAGGGCTTTCTGTTCCTATTCTCGATGTGTTATCTTGCAAAGAAGTCTTCGGAAACACATTAAAAAAGGCTTTCCTGAATCTTTTTGTTATGTTTGGAGATTTAATAGATTCAGTTTTATTTCTATCCTCATTTTCTACTTTAATTTCCTTAAAGCCTTTGGTTGTTTTATTAACGTTCTGTGACCGGTGTTGCGATTCATCCGGGTCATATGTCCGGATGCGATTGCGTGTATGTGACCGGTATTGTGAAGCCGCCATTGACATATCCGTATTCAATATGGCATCCGTGGCTGTTTCCGATTGTTGCATATTATACTGATTAACCAGCGGTTTTTGTTTACCTTCCGGCTGCCGTAGAAATGTTTTTGGTACTTTAGCAACAGATTTAACTCGCTCAACCCTATGGGATGGCAAGCTTAACGATCTCCTAAGTTTTGGTTTCGTTTCTTCCTGGTTACGATAATTCGTTTGTCTTTTAATAAATTTATCGAGTTCATATTGGGTATCTTCTCGAAAGTTTGAAACGTCCATGAGTGTTGTATAGGATGCTTCAATATGTGAGCTCATCTTTGTCTTCCAAAAAATTTTCAATCCTAATTTTTCGAAATAATAAAACAGAAATTTTAAAAATGCAGAATAGAATATCACGACAATTCAAATTTTTATGTTCAACCCACATGGATGGAATTCGTTGCGTGAAACAGTCATACTCAGTCACTAGAAATAATCTCAATTGGAGACCTGCTGGTTTCAAAACCACCTGCAAAGGAGAGTGTCTTGAATATTGATAACAACTATAGGGTCTCCCTTTTTAAGTTATTCAGGTTTGGGCAATGGAAAGGGGCGGATCTTACCAAGATAGGAGTAGAAAAATTGACAATGGGAGGCGCCACTCAGAAATGCTAACCAACCCAAACAATCTATAATGTGTTATATTATCCACAATAATTAATACATAGCTTCTTAACTTTTAATAGTGGGGAGAATCAACTTCTTTCCCAGGGAAATTCGCATTTTTAATGAATGTGATGGCTGGCAGTGTCGGCTTAGGGCAAAGATACCTTAAGCAGTAGGTATCTTTGGACTGAAAAAACACTGTTCAGGTTGCATAAAAAAATCGGTGTTTTTTTTTTAATTAGCCAATCAAATTAACTAATTCTTGCTTAATTTTTAAAAATGGCTGATTTGTTTAGAGCTTTTAACTAAATTTTAAAATCATCTTTACTGGAAGACATTCTACATATTTGGCGTGTTTGCTAAATAAAAATTGTTTCCGCTTTTATGGAAATTCGCTTTAAGGAATAGAAATTTTGAAAATATATCCATAATTAAAAAGAACCAAATAATAATTAACTTAACCTCGTCCCTAGGATTTATTTACACTTTTGGCTGGCAAAACGAGGTTTGGTGAAGCTTCCTTCTCTCGCCAAACGATTTCGCTTCCTACGGTTCTCAAAAAGAAGCTATAGTGAAAATAAAGTTACCTCAACCTCGATCCCAGGACCTATTGTCTCTTTATGTCTATCTGACGGCAAGACGAACTTGACATACTTGTCAATAAGCGCAGCGCCGGTGAGAGACAAAAAGCCTTGTTGACGAGGTTGAAGCGACTCATAACTTTGTCGCCAAGTTTTATCTCCAGCAGACGTCACAAAAACTAAATAAATTAATTACCTATAAAAAGTAGTCACGCTTTTTTATAGTATCAAAATTCTAATCAAACTGGTCAATATTCTTACTTCTCTATTGTTCTAAACAACAGACCCATTGTCTTTTACTTAAAGACCCTGCCTGATATTCTTATAAAAGATATTCTTGTAAAAAAAATAGCGTGCAGGTATTTTTTTAGAACCAGATAATATTGAAATACAAAACCTTTCCAATAACTTTGTTATCTTGTTCACTTCGTTTTTTCAATGATATATCAACAAAACACACAAGAAAAGATATAACATTCAAAGAAAATAAAAATTATCAATTTTATACAATACGTTACGTAAACTGATTAAAATATTTAACAAGAATGTTCAAATTTTTATCATAATAAAACCACGGCAAGTAGAATGTCGAGAAAACCATTTTTTAACACAGGGCACTTACCATAATGGAACACGTTTCCAAATTCTTGCGTTTTGTTTTTTACTGTAAATTATAAAAACAAAGCTATTTGCAAGATTTTTCATTCTCACTTAAACTTAATCGCAAAGGTGTGATCTCAAGTAATTGCTACACAAAATCTTGTTTTGTTAGATTAATAGCTTTGCTACTAAAGTTACATATTTTGAAAGTCGTTCTTTCGACGTCATTTTACTTTAGAAATCAATAAAAATATTTTACTCAGTTTCGCCTTCTTCGTTATGTTATTAGCCACATTCACAGCGAGTGCTTTTGAGGTACAGCCGAGCTTGTGTGGGGAAGAATTTTTGTGAGTCAACCGTTTACAGATGAAAGTCGATGTAAACCGCATGAAAATGAAGTTACATCAGCCTAAATCTAAACTCCTGTTCAAAAATATGATCATCCATGTTCCCAGGGTCCTTTTCACATAAAGAATGGCAAAAAGAATTTTCGGAGCGCGATAGCTTTGGGATTTTCGGTTGGGTCCTCCACAGTGAGTCGTGTGGTTGCTATAGACACGGAATGGTATGATGATATTATCTTCCCCATTGCAAATTAACGGGAGGATTAAAGCCTTGGCGCTTTGCTCTAAATATTTTTGTGCAATGAAATTAGAAAAAATTTCTTCAATTATCATCCTTATAATATTTCACTAACGAAATTTTTTAAGCCTTTGAGGTTGTTCAGGGTCGCTTCCCAAATGATCTTCTCTAACAACCACTAAAGTAGAGTTTCCATGGTTCCTTGATGTTTTATCTCTGCGTCAATTGACTTTTGTTTTGGCAAAACATTTCTCCAGAGACGTGACAATATCATTGAGAACAAAGACTGCTGTATGTAGCCTACTAATAGTTGCTAAGTAACAGCAACAAACAATTCATGTTACGTACACGGCACGTAGGAGTAGTGCTACAAATCTGACAAAAGAAAGATTACTTTTTTTTGTCGGCGAAAAAAGAAAAACTTCGAGAATGTCACAAACTTTAACCTCTCTCGCGAAAGGGCGCTGTTTTAGTGCGTCATTTTTCCAAATAATGCTGAGTTGTGTATATTACCAATTTGTGAGGATTTTGTAAGGCGGAAACAATAACCTACGCTATCCTTTATTGTTGTCAACTAAGGTGTTATCATTGGATATTCCCCTGTGTGGTCTACTAGAAAACTCTGGAAAAGTGACGAAAAATTTCCCAGATATCAGTTAGCAGACACATTATAAATAGCTGCTTAATTAGCGGCTCTAAATGGATTTTACAAAAAGATTTAAATCTTGTTAAATCTTTATTATGCAATCTCCTCCCCAGGGCTCCCTTTTCGCTTTCTAATATGTAATTAGCGCGCCAGTAAGCATATCAGAAAGTGAAAAAGAAGCTCTGGGGACAAGATTGCTTTATTATGTTTATTTCTTTTTCTTCAAACATGAAAGCGACTGACTGCATTGTAAATTTCCCATATTGATTCAGTTCATAATTCATATAATTATGTACATCATGCATAAAAAGACAACAGACACATTGAATTTAGTTATGTTAATTACACATTAATTAACGTATGGAAAGCTCATAGCGACATGTAAAACACCGATTAGGCCCCCCCTTGACCAGCAGGCGTTCTCGTAGGCAAAAATAATTTCAATGATATGAGATAAATATTGTGTCTTCTTGTTTAAGATTATCAGAAGAGTAAAAGCTTCGGCGCTTGATATTTAAACCAAAACTTTAACTGCTTCGTCCAAACCAACCTCGTTTCAAGGACTTTTTCGCTTTCTATCACAGCGTCAAAACAAGGTAATTTATGAATTAAAATCGCATTTGTTTTGATCCATCAGGGCGGCAAGAGACGTGACATTCATTACAAAGATTATTGTCTTCTGTAACGCTTGTTGAGTAATTCAAATGAGTGAACATCGAAGCAGCACGAACGAAATTGAAGAATCAATTAACAAAAGAATGCTTAATAAACAAAAACGGAAAAGGGGGGAGTTATTTGCTTTTTTATGACAACTTGGTCTTCAGGTCTTGCCCGGTTTAGAAAAATGGAAAAAATATAAATATCTAAAACACCCTGGGAGCGAGGTTGTTACAAAAAATCGTTTTTGTTAATAAATTAAAAGAATTCAGCCACGATAATAAAATTCACGTGATGTTTGTTGTTGTAACATGTAGTTTTCTTGTTGGCACAGAAATACCTTTTAATAAAAAGCTTGATAATGAAACCTTGTATCATTTAGTTTAAAGGTTCACCCGCTCGTGGCAGGATACGGAACCCCGACAGTTTCTCATATAAAATGCGCGTACCTACATAACAGTAGTAACAATCACGTCATCGCACGTCAACACACGCCAACACACGTCAACGCGTGTTTATTTGAAAAGGTTAATTAATTAATTGGATTTCCGGCTGCTATGATAGGAATGTTTCAAATGAATGACGAAATGTTTGAAAGTTATTAATTACGTAAAGGGATCTGGGGTAGACTTTGAAATTTGATTAAGATACAAGAAACTCTATGCCAGTTTACTGGAAATCAAGTAAACAATATACCAGAAAAGAAAATTCTGGTTAAAAGTCGATAGGGCTTTGATTTATTTGTAGCTAGAGTTAGGAAAAATAACTCTCGTCCCCAGCAGAGCTTTCTTAGGAAAACCTTTTTCGAAAGATATATCCAGATATATCTCGAAAGGTATAGGGACGAGAATAAGAAAAAATGAGAATTCTGGGATCGTTTCGTTTCGAAATTGTTACTTATGCTGCATTTTTAAACATGTCAATAAGCAAGCTTTTAAATTGAAGTAATATCGCGAAAATCATGTTTGTTCACCTATGTTGACCAGATGGCTTGGTGACGAGGTTCGGTGCTATGTGTACCATGTTGTAAGTTTTAGCAACTTCGTTCCCGGGACGTTTTAAGGCCCTGGGCAAGAGATCTTGAGAAGTAAATGAAAGTGATATGCATTTTCCAGACAAATATAATCATAAAAGGTTATGTCTAGTCAGTAGAAATATTCGTCAAAGGGATTAGTCAAATTCTCTCTTTTATATGTAAATTTCAAATGGAAACTGAAAATATCCGAATATTTTGAGTCATTAGGTTCTAATGACAAAAATGGGGAAAAAAATCGGCATCGACTAAGTTAGTCGGTAAAAATGGTTGAACGGTACAAAATATTAGTCACTAAAGTTAAAATTTGGTCATTTTTACCGGCCTTTTTTTTAAATAAGGTAAATGATTAACTGGTTGATACAAACGATTATAAAAAAAATGTCTTTACAAATCTTCGTTTATCTTTCAACATGAAAGTTTACACTCTATATTTCCTCAGATCGAAAATGACAAAAACTTTCCCAACAAAATGAACTATCATTTTATAAACGGCTGCTAAATCCTCATAAATATATATTTACTCCTATCTCTTTCTCTTTTAGCATAAAAGTGATTAGTGGCACTGTATATGGATTCATTTACTCATTCACATATATATTGGTGTACACCATTACACAATTCAACAGACATTTCTTTGCGAGAATTCTTTTTATAAGAACCAAAATCAAGGTTCGATTTTATTTTAAGAATATTTTAAAATTCATTTTTACATTTATTTCTCTTGAAGAAATTGACATTTAATAATTTAGTCGATTATTTTTAGCAATTTCTCAAGGATCATTTCAAGAATTATTTAAGCCTTATGTCTATATTTTTAAGAATCACATAAACAAAAATTGATAGTTTGTAAAATCACCAGGCATCAGCTGGATAGACAGATGTTGCGGTGAATTAACAAATCAAACAAATTGGATACACATGCGCAAATTAACGATGACATGTGGCATTTCATAAATGGTAAACCGCGGAACAGAGAGAAGAAAGACTAAGTTGTTTTAGAAAAAAAAGATCATTCACCTCTTCATATAATATACAACAGTGCGTTAATATTACGACAACTAATAATTTGATCGCATTTCAAACTCAAAAGAATTACCTAGGTAATAAATACCACTCATGCTTGTTATTGTGTCTTCATAGCTAACAAAGACCTTTAAATAAAACTCGAGTGTTTAATAACAATCGGGGATTACCAATTCACTGTATTTGTTATAGAATTCAATGTTTCCACAGCGACAAACTTATTAAAATGGTATACCACATTTATATTGATCATGAACAAGTTCACAGAGTTCGTAAACAAGGCGGGGCATGTCTCGATAAATGGGGTTATTTTTATCCAAATCAGCTATGAACACGTAAGGTGAACGAGTAAACAACCTTTCACGATTAATCAGATTACAAAAAATCAGTCAGTGTGAATCGTCTTCATATACCATAAAAAATAGCAGTGAAAACAACCTCGTACCTAGTCTACTCAGTGGAGTTGTGTGTATATTCTACCGGATGAATTCCTGTTCCCACTTCCTTGAGGCATTGGATACGAGGTTGTTACGTATTAGAAAAAAGAAAAAGAAGATTAACAACATCACGCTGTTTTTAACACAAAAAAACACATTCAGGTTATAATTTAGACGCGGAACAAATTTTGTTAAAATTCCATTACCATAGAGATTTTTAGACATTCTAGAAACTTAAAAACGCGAGTAGTGGTCAAACTACCTTAAAAAGTAGGTCAGATTTTTTTCGGATGACACTGTTTTTAAAACGGGTTATATATAGAGAGATTTAATAACGCTACATCTTAAACTAAAATATATAAAAATCGCCGTTTAGATTATAGTACATTAAGATATATAAAAGCACCAAACATAAAAGAAAAACATTTAAAAAATCGAAATTTCACAAATAAATAAGGCAAATATAATTTGCAGTTAAAAAAAAAAGTTTCTAAAGTGCTTATAATGTTTGCTGTTTGTTTTTTTTACAACATAACGTCCAACGTTAGTACTATCGTAGTTCTTAAAGAGCAAATTAATAATAAAAGAATTTGTATGTTGGATTCTCGAATCCATTCTTTTGCATTTCCACCAGATGCTCTCGCTCGTCGTTGTTTTCAGCCAACACGACTCGTGTAGGTGTCATACGTCGACGTCGGACAGCCAAGACAACGACAAGGAGAAGGACGATCAACAAAACGACGCCGGTTAATCCGATGACGACGTATAAAGCAACAGGTTTTACGCCATGTCTCTTAACGTCTTTTACGACTTTGTCGGCGCCCAATTCTTTTACGTGACCACGGGTATGGTGGCGGTGGTGCTTGTGATGGTGGTGCTTGTGGTGGCGTTTGTGGTGTTTATTTTTTGGAGCCTCCTCTATGATCACATAATCGAAGTTCTCGTTGTCGCTATCATCGTCATTATCACCATCGTCCGCAGCAATCAGTTTTTCCATTGTTTTGGTTTCTTTGGGAGCAGCAGTAGTGGATTTAGTTTCAATGGGTTCAGTGTCGACGTCTTTCTCGTACTCACCGATATCCTCCTCCTCCTCCTCATCATCATCGCCATCATCATCACTGGACTTTTTACCTAATTCCACAGTTGGTTTGACTTCAGTTGGAACATCTTCTTTAGCCTACAAGTGAAACGAAACAATTGAATCAATTTGGTAATTACTTCAAGTAAAGCAAGTGTTTTTAAGCGTGATACAACTGTGTTAGCTTGAAGAAAATTCTTTAAATGATAATTCCAATTTTATGTCACCATTATTGTCACTAATGACAAAAAAAACCCAACATTTCACTTTAAGTTTAAAAAATACTAGACATTCTAAGAACTTACTGCTTTTTTGGTTTCTTTAGTTGGCACAACACTTTCCTCTCCATATTTTTCATTGGCAGATTCCAGGATTTCCTTAACACGGTCATGGTCATGTTCAGAGTGGTCATCTGTTGGTGTTTCCAACTATGAAAAACAAAAACAAAAATAAATTTGTGACACTTGACATGCTATTTTTTTATACTTATACAGTTTTTGATTAACAACATACCTTCGGTTTCAATACAGCACCGCCACTGATACCGAACTGTTCAGCAATTGATGGTAAATAGTTCAACAATGACATGCTCTCGTTGACAACTTTGTTTAAATTCCTCAAGTGCTGCAAGAGTTCAACACGGAGGGTCTCGGCCTTTTCAGGATCTCTATTTCTGACATGTTCAAAATGTCGGAGGCTGTGCACTCTATCATGTTCGCAGACTTGAATAAATTTGCGAACAGTTTTCAGTATTTTTTCAGCATTCACAGGCTTTTCTTCAATAGCACCCAAGTATGCAATCATGGCATCCCGTTTATTTTTTGAGATTTGGGTGTTAATGCAGTCTGCATGTTCATGTCTAAGTCTTGCCTTTTCTTCCTTGGATTCTTGTTCTAGTGCAGCAAGTGTCTGTCTAAATACCTCCAATGTTCCTAAAAGAAAACAAATTTCAAATAAAGCACATGTTCAATATAAAAGTAAAAAAAATGCAATTTTTAGGCACATACTTTTCATTTTCTCTTCGGCAGCAACAGGATCGGTGACCTTTAATTTGTTGTATCTTTTCTCAGCTTCATCCCATTCATCCACAACAGCGGCAATTTGATTACGATGATGTTCCTCCATTGCTGTCTGCTTGGTAATGTAGGAGCTTCTATCACATCCTTTTGTCTCCAATGGCAAATACTTCTGAAACTTCTTGATGGCAGCAGACAAAGCTTTGCGGTTAACTTTCTTTACAACCTTGGTCTTTTTCGAATGCTTTTTGTGAGATTTTTTGGGGCAACATACAAATTCGACACCTACAGATTAACAAAATTATATAACAACAAAGACAAAAGAGCAGCAATAAAAAGGGCATGCTTAACACAAAATAAAGCAGTGCCAAAAATGTTTAAATTATGTAGATAAAATACCTGTGAAGTAATCAGTTTTGCATGACAATAAAATTCCATAATCTCTCAACTTCATGGAATACTTTCTCTTGCACTCTCCTACTGCTTCTTTTTTCCACTCATCATGTGTCATGCACTTCTTCTGGTCATGTAAATGGTCAAATTTACAACCATCTGGTACCATCAATGCATCAGCTTCGTACTCGTTAACTAAAAAACAAAAAATTTCATGTCTAATGTCACAAACTTTTTTGCATTTTTAACTATTTAATCCTATAAGATTAAAAGCTTAACAGGATTTCCTAATGGCTTTAGTGGGGGAGAATTATGGAGAAACTTTACCATACGAGAATTTCACAACAGTCATTAGCATTAATGTTTGTAAGTTCAAAATAAAAAAATTAGTTAAACTCACCTAAACATCTGTACGGTACAACTTTTTTGGCATCTGTGCATTGAACACGACCAGGTTCACACCAGTTCTTGAACATGACACCTTTGTTGGCTTCAACAATGTTCGTAATGTTGAGTTTGGGGTACTTTTTTTGGCAATATCTGAATGAAAAATCTCATTAATAACAACCATATTACAGAACTTACAATTTGTGCAATTTAAGCAAAAATAATGATGCATATATGTACCTCTTGACTTCTTCCTTATCGTTGTCACAAGAAACTGCCCCATCACTGTCAGCTAGCCAAGCCCCAGTTTCTAAGTCAATGTAAAAGGGGACTCTGTTGCAGTTTATAGCAACTCTTGGTTCGTGCCCATTTGTTGCTTCAAATACATCTACTATAGATGAATAAGTTGTAGATACAAAAAATAGACACAGCACGGTAAGTATTGACTTCACCATGATTAGTTTAATTTATCTTCTTGTTTAACTTCTTTAATAACAAATTCTTCAGTTTTTATTTCAGTATATATAGTTTTTCTAAAAATATTAAAACAAGAAAATCAGTAATATATTGTATACGCGATAAACTAAGCCATATATATTTGAAAACTTGACAGTGCTTTTAAATAAAATATTTAAATACATAAAATATCTATACAGAAATCTGATAAAAATTAATAATTAATAAGAAACTTGTATGAACATTTTCTTCCACTCAAAGCCAACACTGAAATACTTAAACTGTTGAGCATTTAACATTTATAAAATATTAAACAGGAAAGTTTCTATATTCTTGGTAGTATGGACAACATGATGTCACAATACCTTTCAACGAAGCATGACTTGTTATTGAAGTATTAACCAATCATATCATTCATAGCAATCGCAATTACAAAATTAATTTACCGACATCCTGTATGTCAAGCCCACATACCAAGTTTTAATTGCTTTTTCCAATTACAAATAACAAAAGGCATAGTTCATAAGAAAGTTCATTCAACTATAATAAATTGTAGCATTTTCTGGCCTTGAAAAGATTTGAAGCGAATTTTCATGATCACAAGCTGAAAAATTTTTTTACATTGAAAAATTCTCAGCTGATAGCTTACCAGGTAAATCTCTAGATTTTTTAGAAATGGAAAAGTCATGTGACAACCAGGTTTCATATCGCTCTAAGGAGAGATCTATGATTAATGATCCTATTTAAGTTATTCAATAAAAGCAATGAACCATTTCAATAGAATTATGACATTTCACTTCAAATTAGGGAAAAAAAGAATGTAATGTTAAATAATTAAAATCGTTATAAAGTTATGCTCTGATGAACTACCTTGTGACTAGTGGGGGGAAACTACATTCTTATTTGAGCAGAATGTTTTGTGTCCCTGAAAAATAAAGTAAAACTAGGATTCATAAAAATATTAATCAATACTACAACTAATGCCATTATTGAGTTTTGGGTAGCTATAGTACCTTTAAATTTCCCTGCCTTACTGGGAAATTTGAAAATTTGGTACTAATAATATTGAAAGTTTGGATATATAATAATAAATATTTTAAGTGGCTAGCCAAGAAATTCACAAAAACCTATAGCTAGTTAGTGGACGTTTCCACTGGGGGACACTGAGAAATCTATTATAACCAGATGTTTTCTAAAAAAACATCTGAAGTAAAGATCTAGCTAGTTAGCTACCTTGGAACTATGATATACAAGAAAGTAATATTTACTAAAATGTTGAAAAAGTTTGACAGAAGTTTTACAAAACTATTTTTGTGATGATTTAGCTGTTTTTAGGGTCAAAAGTTGAAGGACTACCTATGATTGTAATAACGCTCCTAGATAGTTAGAGTTAATAAACATTAGCTAGACAGGTTTTACTTAAAAACATATTGATCGCCAAAAAAAATACCGTAGTTATCTTTACTTTCCTGTTGTGTGATATGAAAGTTTGAACAACAAAGGTAAACTACAAAGGACAAATCGACTGATGCATGAAAATTTAATAAACTTGCAGCATGAGTCAACTTTTATGTTTTCAGTCTGTCAGTAAAACTTAAATATTTAAATATAAACTTACCGTTTTATAAAATTATAGAATAAAAAATATATACATATATATTAATTAAAAAGTATATTGACAAATATTTGTTGACTTCCCAAATCGATCTTCGACATATATTTTCCTTCGCTTGATTTTCATTCAGCAACGGAGCTATATAATATGGCTTCCAATGAGTTTTCAGTATAAGTGATACTTATCACGTGACATTTTTAAACCAATAAAAACGGTAGCTTCGAACACTTCGAAATTTTGATTGGCTTATAGAATCTCTTTAATTATTTTGTGACGTAATGATCTTTCGGAGTGATTTCTAGCGATTAAAAGAATCTCCTTGCCCTGTGCGCTTTCTATCTCCACACCTTTTGAGTTACCTTTAGGGAACTTCTGATCTATGCCTTTAGGAAAAATTCCCCTAACATTTGGCAATAGCTCCCTGCCTCATTTTATATCGAAAGTGAGAGTAATTGCGCTCCGCAAAAATCAAACACAAAAATGAATCAACAGTCATAGTGTACACTCTGCCTTTAGAGGGGGTGCGATACACGATCCATCTTGTTAAATCCACTTTTCGAATTCGATATTTTAAAAGTTGGCAATATGTCCAACTTTTCATATTTGTGGAAAGAAAAGTCGACCCATAAGTTTTTTCAAAAGTGTATCCAAGAATTACAATCAATCACACTCCTCAAAAATAAATTCGATTAGAATTCGACAAAATCGATCGCGAATCCTCATTATTTTTGAACGGAAAGTTCGAATTGGAATAAATAGATAATGTATCACCCGCATTACGTATCAAAATGGTCTCGTGTTCTCAGACGAATCCCTAAGGCTTTTCGTGTTACAACGACCCTTTGTAAAGTGTCTCACAAAATGTAAGTCAAGGAAGTTGAGGATGGGGGGTAAATCCATTAGGTGTTTCTTACCATAAAACATCATTTTGGAATATTTGAAAACGAAAAGTATTTTCAAAGACGTGTTTTATTATTTTTTGATTTGGATCATTCTCGTCCGCAGACCTCTTTTAGGTGTCGGCTCTGATGGATGAGAATGAATTGTGGACATGTTAGAGGTCAACTTCAAAATGACTCGTTTTTAATTCCTCCTTGCTCGTACATTTTACTTCACAATGATGCACTAAGAATATACATCCTTTGACTAACCTCGTATCTAGAGGAGTCGCCGAAAAAAGCACTGGAGACGAGGTTTATTTGACTAAATACAACAATGTTTTTTTGCTGCATAGAATGAAGGGTCTATGGAAACCCCTTCTGATAGAGAAATACTGATATGATTTTACCAATAAATATCAACTCTCCCATTTTGAATCTCCACTGTAACAATATCTCGATTTTATGAATCAAACTCACTTCCTGCCCTTAAAAGAAATTCTTATTAAATCCTTCGGTATAAGGAAATCATGCTCAAAGAAAACTTTGTTGTGTCCTTCCAGGTTTGTTATATCGAGAATTTGTTGCACTTGGCCACTTGACATAAAATTCTATATTACAATTCCCAATCTCGTTCCCGGGGATTTTGTCTCTCACTGCGTTACGCTTATTGACAGACCTGATGATGAGAAATGTTTGTCGCGATCAAAACAAAATCACAACATCTTGAAATATTCTTATTCTTTCTTATAAATAATGTGTAAGAAACTTCCAGTGTCGTAGGAACCAGGGGGAGATCGAGGGTTGGTCTTAGCACCTCCCCCCCTCGATAATTTAAAAAAAATATTTTTTAAGAAAAAGAAGTACGAAATAAGAAGGTTGTTTCCTTCTCCCTTTTAAAAACCATCCGCAACCTCACTTTTTAGGTTTTTATATTGGGACGGAACCTGAAAGCCGGTTCCGACCAAATATGAAAACCTAAAAAGCCCTGGGGACGAGGTTGAACCATCCGTTGTACTGGATTTGCTGTTTTTCTTACTACATAACAAAACAGTAGAAAGAAAGCCATTTTTAACTGAACATACTGTCAACCTCATCCCCGGGCTCTTCTACGCCTATGATATTCTTACGAAGACGTTCCGTCAGAATATCATAATAAGTAATTAAAAAAGATAATTTGAAATTTTAATGCAACGCGTTTTCTAGTAATCATTAACCATCATTAGATAGATCATGATATCATTAGATAGATTTAAATGAAAAACGAAGGCATCATTTCGTCTTTTCTTGTACATAAATTAAGAAACTTGTTAATAAACTTTTTCTAGTAAAAAGTCCTCATTTTAAGAAACTTTTATTAGTTGGCCATTGACTTGGGTTTTTATTAAAACAGTGTACCACAGTATTATATACCTTATTGGCTCTTTCAACCCTTCTTAGACGACGGCCCTTATTCTGCCAACACCGAATTTCGACTTAACGTGGTTTAGGGCCGTAACACGCTCTTTAACAAAATAAGTGTAAACCAACTAACGCTTTTTGGTCAAATTTTCTTAATTTTTCGGTTCCTTTCTACGCTGCCCTAATTCTGCCACCCTCCAAAAATTAACGCCAGTTAGGGCCGGCATTAAAAGTGCCGATAGGATAATGAAAATGTACACTTGTTAGAAGATCTGGACACACACACATTGGCGGTAATTGAAGGAGGCCACACGTGCGATGTTGTTAGAAAAAAAAATGAAAATAGTGAGTCGTTTTATTCTCACTTCTCTGGAAAATCAGCGTCTAAGGATTATTCCTAAGATATTCTTAATTTTTTAACAAATCCTCGACTAATATTCTTAAAATCCTTTTCTCATACAAAAGGACGTGTAATAATAATAATATTTATCAATTGGAAATTCCTGATAGATAAAAGATGTTTCGATTTGATTTCATTTTGAATATGCAGCACACAATCCGGAAAATTCTTTATAGTTCTAGAATTTTAACAGTAGGAAATTTTCCGCATCTTGCTATCTCCACATCATCCTATTAAAATGTCTTTAATTAGATATCCCTGAAGTTTTGATAACATCAAAAAGTGCTGTATAAAGAGTTTCTTCTGTTGAAATAATCTGAAAGTTCAACCAGGTAATTTTTTATGTCGCAAGTTCAGATTATATAAGTTGAAGATAATGACTATGGGATGAGTGACAGATTTGTCAACGAAACAAGAAAAAGAATGACTTTAAATTAAATTAGGAAATTTTCCGCAACTTGTGCTTTTTACGTAAGTTTCATATGTGACGTAAGCAACGTAAGTCATTAAGTTATTAAGTAAGATCAACTAAATTCCAGGATTCTGGTTGCCCTAAACCCTGTAGAAGTTTTTTTTTTCATCCGCATATCATAAGATGCTACTAGCAAGATGCCACAGGCCCGGTTATAAGTTGGGTTTTCTGATCTTAAGCTTTTTAAGTTAAGGAGATACCGCTAAGTTTATTTGGTGTCCGTAGAAAGAGGTTAGTGACAGATAGGATCAGAGCTGGGTTATGAATATGGAAGTTGGTAAAGATGAATTTTTGCAACGACATTTGATTCAGCTTTTGATAAACTCTTGCCGAAAAAAAAGTGTTGGACAACATATTCATTACCCAGAAAAATTTCGTCTCTTTTATCCGTTTTTGAAGTTTTCTGTTTACCTTTTTTTCGGTCACTTATGACAAAGAAGAAAAAAGAAAAAAATATTCTAAACATAACCCTTCCATAAGGTTTCGTTACCCACGAAAAATTTTGTCACTTTTGTCCGACATTTTTGGGTTCGATATGGCAATGTTAGCTAAACAGGAAAACTGCTAGTTCAACTCGCTGCTGAAAGTATGCTGAAAGCAATATTAACAGGTGCTTAAATGTAAGTATAAAAATTTGATTCTACTCAAGACTCGCAGCCCTTCTTTCTATATTATTTTGCCATTATAACGGATAAAGTCTCGAGGGGACGAGGATGCGAGATTCGGTGTGACGTAGTCACGATGTTCTTCAGGTAGGAGGGGGGGGGGATTTTCAGGATAAATTTTAGGCCTCTTACGCTTTTGTGGACTCATTATTCTAAAATGTATATGCCATATAATTACTCGAATAAACGCCCGAGGCGTTTATTTAATTTAAGACTTTAGTTTTACGTGAATCAAAGCAGAAAAGAGAAAAATTCAAACATTGGGTTGGGCGATGGTGGGTCATTGCGGCCATAAACATTTGGAATGAAGTAAACTAGAAATTTTAGGTTCTAGTATGTTCCAAATGTGATGAAAGAATATATCCCAATTTGCTTGCTAGCATGAAAATGTTTAACGCCCTGGAAAACAACGCCGTATTGTGAAGTGATGACATCTTCAAAGGCGCCAAATTTGGAATTTGAAAAGTATGCGCAGAAAGTAGATCGTGAAATCAAATGCGCGTCGCAGTTATAGTTCTCTAAACACTGCTCGTTCCCAGATCCTTAGATAGTTGATGTGATAGTTCTCTCAACAAACAATAAATTCATCAATCTCGTTCCCAGGTCTACTTTTCGCTTTTTGATAACGTGGCTTCGCCTTAGCACGCAAAACAAAAAGTGAAAAAGAAGCCCTGGGGACAAGATTGATAAATTTATCGTTTGCTGAGAGATGATAAAAAGATGTGTACAAAGAGAATATTGGATTACTTGCTTGAAGAATTAGCGTGTTGGTTTGTACTAACCTTGTTCTCAGGTTCTTGTGGTCCCTGAGTCGTTATTACGGTCATCGCTATCAAATTAATCAAAAAGGTAAAATGGGAACGAGGTTGGATTTGTACAGCTTACAAGAATCCAAGTTTTCGCCCAATAGGAGCTGTTAAAGTTTTTAAGAAGAATTGCTAGAACATATTGTATTTAGTGAAGAATGGTGTTAAAGGTAATCCATTGAATATCCAGATGCGTTGGATATGATGTGTTCAGGACAGGGCAGCAATCCATACGGTGTGTGATGCGTTTCAAAGAGAAGAATCGAAAGCTGCATTATGATGTGGCGAATGTTTTAATATCTTTATGCGCATTCTCGTCCCCGGAGGTCTTTGAGATAAACCTCAAAAGCTTTCGACTCACGTGATAAACTGTTATTGTGCGCCCTCATGTTTTTGTGATTGGTGGTAAAGGAAATCTTAGTTTCAACTATTTTCGGAGACTAAATTGTTTGTATATGCATGCTACTCTGCTTTTCAAAACAACATCCTCATCCCCAGGGTTTGTTGCCTACGTCAAAGCCGCCGACCTTGCCGATGTCAAAAAGGCAAAAAGCCCTGGGGACGAGGTTGTTCAAAACAAGTTCTCATACCTTCTGAAAACAACTGAAGGATTAAAAAATTTCCCTTGCAATTGTTGAAAAGGCGATATGCCATCAGTTCTGCCTATATTATATCTAGTTTGCTCAGATGATGAACGCATCTTCTTGTTACTACTTAAAGGCTACGAAAAAACATTAAAACTTCTACAATCGCGTGGCTGTGAGAAAAAAAGAGGAAAGGAGAATCGAATCCTGTATTAACTGGCTAACATCATTGTCAATAAAAGAATTATCATAACGAACGTATTGACGAAGAAGCAATGCATTACGTTTACGGTATAACTGGTTGGTTCCAAAGGTGTTATCTAAGTGTGTCTGGGTGCGAAACTGACTGTTAACTATCCACTCTCATGAAAAAAAAGTAAATTTCACCACCTCGAGTCATATCGATTTTTTTCAGTGGTTAATTTTTCCTATTGGGACGTTTTCTTAAAAAATAAAAATCAGAAAGAAAAAGCGAATATTGCAGATCAAGCCGCAAAAATGGAATAACGATAAACAGGATAATTTTCAGTTGTTGCCCGATATTCATAGATCTTTTTTATTGTGTACATTTCTCGCGTTGACCCCTCTTGACATTCACAATTACGTGGCAGGCAAAAAAATGCGAACTAGGTAAACTGAGGTTTTTATTAGGGTCTAGAGTCCGAGGTCTTTCTTTAGGACTTTAACTGAATATACAGTAGACTCCCGTAAACCTGGACCTTAAAGGAGAATGGGAAAAGTGTCCAACTTATCGATATTACGAAAAAAACACTTAAAACAATCTCATATGCATTAATATGGTATTCAGCTTTCTTTTACACAACCAGCACTCTCGACAACTTGATAGAAATCTTTCAAAACAACAAGCTTCTAGACACCCGACGCAGATTTGTTTTAAATGTAATTTTACGCAATTCAACGTTTTTGTTATAATTATGGTACTACTGGTACATACCCATGACTCTACACTAGTCGTCTATACTTGTCTGTCACTTGTGCATACTCGTATGATTCGTCTGTTAATTCACTGTATTCGTCTGTAATTCGCCTGTGATTCGTCTGTAATCGTCTGTTATTTGCCTGTAACTCGTCTGTGCAAGTCTGTGGTTCGCCTGTAACTTCTCTGTACTCGTATGTGATTCGTCTGCAATCGTCGGTGATTCGTCTGTAACTCATCTGTTCTTGCCTGTGATTCGTCTGTAACTTCTCTGTACTCGTCTGGTATTCGCCTGTAACTCGTCTGTGCTTGCCTGTGATTCGTCTGTTACTTATCTGTACTCGTCTGTGATTTGCCTGTAACTCATCTGTGCAAGTCTGTGATTCGTCTGTAACTTCTCTGTATTTGTCTGTGCTTCGTATGTAACTCGTGTTTACTCGACTGTGATTTGTCTGTAACACGTCTGTACTCATCTTTGATTTGTTTGTAACTCGACTGTTTCTCGTCTGTACTCGTCTGTACCTCATCTGTGCTCGTTTACACATTCGTCTGCAATTTTGGAACAGATCAATTCGAGGTATTGGTCGGGCCGCAAAACAACGGTATGAGTTAGCGAATGGTCCGACTTATCTGGGCGAATTGTCCGACTTAAGTGAATGATTTTAGCCTAAGGGTGCTTTCACATGAGAAAAATCAGCTCGCAAAACGGGTTGTGACTAAGCTTGAACTAGACTAAGCTTGAAATTCTTCTTACATAAAAATGGAAAATTGAAAAAGCTTTAACCTTGGCAAAAATACTACCGGAACAGCACTTCCTGATGACACATTGTAAGGCTAAAATCTAACATGGTAAAAAAAATAGTATGATTACAACCCGATAGCTTTGTAGTTTTGGACAGGGGTGCTTTTCGGCTTTTTTAAAATCTCCGAACAACACTTCATCAAGAAGAATTATATATGATTTCACTTTCAGCATTACGACTTCATTTTTGCCAGTTCGTGCGCATGCGCGCGTGACACTGACGTATTCATCATGGAAGAAGAAGTCATAAAGAATCATTCATAGGTTGGAGCTTCGCATATTTCTAAGATTTTTAACAGCAAGAAAATCTTTCACAACAAGTTAAAAACGAAAACAAAAATACTTTTTTGCCCTTAAACGCTTTCTTAGTTTCCTTCAGGGCGAAATGAGGCTCATTTCGAAGTATAATAGTTTTCAAATAAATATTCCTCTGTCCCACTTTGAAGGACGATTTGATTATTTTGGAGTCAAACATTCTTTTTCTTAAGGCATTTCATAGCCGCCTAGCGCCTCAATATTAAAATGTTCCACTTCCATTTTTTCCGATATTTTTATCCAGGCTGCTGATCCTTTTTATTTGCAATGACGACTCTTCTCTCACGAGCAGTTATTTTTTCTGTCAGTAAGCTTTGTAAAAAAATCGTTAAATTATATTACGGCTTAGCTAGCTGGACCTTAAGTAAAGTAGATAAGAGTCTTTTTAAGACTACATCTACGTTAAAAGCCAGTGGACCCATAATTGGATGGATAGGCTTTTTACCAGCTTGGATTTTGCGCAAGAACCAAGGTGAACCTGTAACCGAGTGATTCTATAATGGCGTGGGTTGTTCGATATACACTGATTTATGTGTACCTTGCAATGATCAACCTCGTCCCCAGAGGCTTTTGCCTTTTTGACATCGAGGCCGTCAAGTAAGCTTTGACATAGGCAACAAACCCTGGGGACGAGGATGCGCAATGATAAATAATGAATTTTTTTAAAAAAACAATGAAGCTGACAGCTATTTTTTATTTATTTTCTATAACTTCATTATATAGCCTTAGAGGCCTGTTTTCTGGATGCACTACTGCGTGATTCTTGATTACTTTAGAATTTACACTGACCGTCGAAAATTTATAAGGCAATGATGATTAGTAAGGACTTGTGTTAGAAAGAAATTGTCAGTTACTGTAGTCAGGTCAAGTATCTCTGACCATCAACATTTTTGGACCTCATACCAAGACAACTCCAGCGCATAAAATTCGCTGCTCTATTAATTTCAATTCGCGTTAATGTATAGCAAATATTCCAAATATTCCTATCGACGTCGTTTTTACTGATGAAAAAAAATTAACACGATATTAAATAATGTCTTCAATAACGTCTCTTCATAAATATTTTTGCTGGGTCATCACGGAGTCTGAAACTCAAGTAAAGACGTTGTTAGTACCATAAAAGATGGAATGATGCTTGTTTATAATGGGGTGTCTCGTCTTTAGGGTCTTCTTTTTCTTTGACGGCGAGAAAATAATTTATTATTTACTTTTTTGTCATTTTCTTTCCCAGACTCTGTTGCCTATAGCCGAGGTTGCTCTTTTGCAAGTCATCCCGCTTTATAAAAGAGCTTGTTAACTATAGAACTAGAACGTAAGAAATCTTAAGTTTTTCCATTATATCATATAGAAATGTCAAAAAACAAAATAAACGAAAAGACCGGTGCATAAAAACGTGCACAGCGCCAAATCCGGACCGCCTACGATTATCTCCATTATAGCATGTAAACAATTACCCCCGTAATTTACTGCTTGCCTTTTTGATTAAAATGAAGCTACGGGCTATCAATTTCGCTACTGATTTGTAAACAATTGACCTGATGATCATTTGCGGGAAGTGAGGAGTGGAAAAACATAACGCTTAGATGAATAATAATCTCAGTTCATTCAAATGTCTTGTCTTCACTGATATGCTATAGACCTTTTTGAATGTTTACATTTTCCGCGGTAAGCCCTTCTGGCTCTAACAACTGCGTGGCAGGCAGAAAGATGCGGAAGCTTGCTGAAGAAAGGTATTTTTTAGCCCATTTCTTTCTACGGAAATATTTTTGAGGCTTTAAACTATTATCGAGTGTAGATGGGTAACTTCTGACTGACATATATTCATATAAAGTCATAATGATACCTTTGTGCGAAGAAACAGACTAAAAAGGACCTCACTTCACCTAGCGCCCCCATCTTTTTGCCTGCCACACAATTGTTAAAGCCGAAAGGGCTTACCGCGGAAAATGTAAACATTCAAAATGGTCTATAGCTATATTATAAATAATACATTGCTAAACGTTTATAACGTGGACAAATCCTGTTGATTTATGCGATAGAAAAGGTTGGCAGATAGCAATGAACGGAGATCTGAATGGCACAAAAAGTCCCAAACCTGCACAACGTTCTTCACTTAAGGGACGAATGCAAGTGGCTCTTTTAGATGATACTGTTGTTGCCTTTGATGTCGAGGTAAGTCCTAACAGCAATTATATTGTAGAGTTTTCTTGCCTAAATATTTACATAAAAATGTGTTTGTTTGATGGGGTATCAAGTTTAATTCAAAAAATGCAAACACGATTATTTTTTTATTTTACTGGCTACATTACATTATTTCTCTCTCAATGTTTGTTTCTTCTTTCTTACAAAAGATAATTATTTACCACAACCAGTTAGCTAACAGTAATAGTTATAGCCAGCTATTAAAGAACAATCATTTTGTTTCTTTTTCCAATTAATGTTTAATGGATGTTTGTGTTATAAGCTGGCATAATACATAAGCAAACCTTGCATTTGTTATGAAATGTTATCTATTCAGTAAAACAAGAGCTATTATTTTTATTAAAATTTAAATTTTTAAACTAGCTATTTAATTCTTTTTTTCATTTTTGTTGTTCCAATCATTTTTTTAAAATTGAAAGACAGTTTTCAACATTGTTAAAAACAGAAAGGTTTTTTTAAAAAGTATATATTAAATTTAAAAAAAAATTTTAACAAAGTTTACTTTTTTTGTAAAAAAAAAAGATTTCTGAATGGCAATTTTTTCTTGGTTTGCATTCTTTATATAAATGATAAAACTAGTTTGCCAGGTATACCGTAATGTAAACGTAGTGTCTATATGCCTGCCAACCGAACAACCTACAAGTGAAGCCTATATCTCTGGCACTCATAAGAATTGCAGGAAAAACCGCCAGACCACAAGTAACAAAACCCAAATGCACTACGTGTCAAGCGCAATCTTAAGGCCTGACAGTTTTAAAAGTAACAAAAAACATTGCTTTTTGAGTGAAACAAACTTTAGTTTTCATTTTTAATTTAAGCTTCATTTGCAATTTTATAGAATGTTGGGTGCGTAATTTCCATATTATTCACACCCGGCAATGTTATGTTTATTTCAAATATGCTAGGCGTATATATTTTTCCTACCATTTGTAACACTGCTGGGAATATATTTAGGTTTTCTTATAGTTTGGCTAGCTGCTTGGCATATAGACACTGTGATATAAAATATAACAAATCATTATGTATACACCAATGAATCAGTAGAACACACTTGTGTAGACAATTGCCATAACTATGGAACATAAATTGGCACAACACAACTTTATTTGTAGAAACTATGTTAGAGAAATTTTCACTAGGTGAAAACTCACAAAATTGGTATTTCAGAGAATTTTGTTATTATCGTGAATGGATGACTTGAAAAAACTTGTGTGCATTATTTTTTTCAATGTTCAATATTTTTTATCTTATACAACTGCATACGCAGTTGACTTTAAAGATAAGACATATGCATGAATGATAATCTTTAACCCACATTTAAGCCACCTAAGCACGTCTTCTGGCTATTTTTAACCCTTCACAATGCTGCAATGAGTTTTTCTCTCACAATATATATAGTCATCACAATGTTGGTGACCATATACCTGGTAAATTCTTAACAACAGACATTGTCCATAGTTATTATAAAAATTGTTAAAAAATCATATTGATCTTAGTTTCTTAATAAGAGCGTGGACTCCAACATACTTTGTAATTTGTCTGTTAACAATTTATTAATAATTTGAAATCATAAAATCATAATTTTAGGTTCCTGGAAAGCAATATTTTCACTAAAAATAAAATTATTTGTCATGCAAACTCAAGTTTTAATTAGAAAAACAAATTTATATACAATAAATATTTCACTACTCGGACACATCCCCAGTGCTTTTTGCAGAATGCTCTTTTCACGTATTTCTCTTTTTGGCGAGAGTCATACCAACTTGTGTGTTAGTCCAAGATTGTCTTGTGTCATATATCTGCTTATGATAAGAGTGAAAACATGAAGATTGGGGCTGACAGACTATCTTGTTTTCTTATGAATAAAATCAAGTTAATTTACAGAATAGCCTAAAATTTAGGAATCTTTTGAACTTTTGTCTTTTGTTGTTACTTTTTTTCAAATCTATATACCAAATCCTCAGTTCCCAGTAACAACTAACATGGTGTTATTCTAATGTCTGATTTTTTTCAGCCAAAATCGAAAGGTGAAGAGCTGTACAAAAAAGTCAATGCTCATCTTAACCTAGATGAAGCAGAATATTTCGGCCTGCTCTTTGTTGATGAAGATGAAAATCAAGTAAGTTTTTAATGCGTTTTAAGGTTGCTGCAAGGTTGGTGAGTAAACCTCCTACTTCCACAAGTAACTGGCTTTATATGTACATGTAACTGGCTTATATATGTACATTTTACTTCTAATGTTATAAATTAGTATTAGAAATTTTATATCATACATGACTTGTAATATAATGTGTTCATGACAAAGTTCAACAGTTTGACGTAAAAAAATGCCCCTTACAATCAAGTCTGTTCATATTTTCTTACAGTGTTGGCTAGATCATTTAAAACCTATCGTGAAACAAGTCAAAGGTATTTGCAACACTTATCTTCCTTGCTTACGTGTGTGTATCATTTAAAAGAGACCAATGTGAAAATATGAGCTTTCTGTATGTTTTAGAACCGTCAAAAGTCACCTTTAAGTTTCGTGTTATGTTTTATACTCCTGACCCTAACAGTTTGCAAGAATACACGAGGTAAGTATATACATAAGGGGTTGTGCTTTGAAGATCTAAAACATGAGTTTTCTTAAAATACTGTAAAACATCTGCTGATGTTTGTTTGTTATATATAATTTGTAAATACAGTTGAATGTAAGTAATATTTAAACACTGGTTTGTGTAGAAAAATATCCAAATGTGAGCCTGTAACATTATGAGTAATTCATTGAACATGATTAAAAAAATACTCTTTCAAATAGAAACCGAATAGTAAACTGACAAGCACTGATACTTAAGTGTTTTAAAAAATCTTACTGTTTTTGCTCATAGGTATTTGTTCACGCTTCAAGTAAGGCGAGATCTACTTGATGGAAGGTAAAAGAAAACATATCATATTTTAAGATGAGTTTTTTTATAATATGTACATATTACTTATATTGGTAATGTGGATGGGTAGTGTGTAATCAGAAAAATGCATTTTTACACTTGAATTTGATTGAAATAAATTTTAACATCACACCTTATGTATTTTTACACGTAAATTCAATTGAATCAAATTTTAACAACACACACCTTGCAGTATTCTTAAGTAACATATACTACATTAATGATACAATTCATCAACTTAAGCATTTTCCCCTTTTTTAGACTGCATTGCTCCGAAGACACTGGTGCACTTTTAGCTTCATATATTGTTCAAGGTACCATGTTATTTTTGGCTCTCTAAACAAACCTTTGTTGTTGTTGTTAGTGTCAGCGCAATTGTATTTCAACTATGCTGAACCACATGTTCTAACATTTTTAAATGTTTTTGTATTTACCCTTTTTTGTTGTAACATATTTTTTCCAAATCTATCACATTTAAAAATAGCTGCCTCACAGCTGCCAACATTTACAAGGGTTTGAGGCTTTCTTAAGCTATATATTGTAAACAAACACTTAAAACCATTCTGAATTGTACTTTGTTTTTTTCTGTATGCCTGAATAGTCTAGACGTCAGCGATATATTTCCACAAATCCCCCTTCTGTGGTTGGTAAAAGTCTTAATATACAAGTTTTCTTAGTATTAAGAAAGGACCTTTTGAATGCTTTTTAATTAGTTTATTAGTTATTTTTATCATTTGTGTCCTAGTTATACTTTTATGTTCTTTTCCTTCTTTTGTTTATTTTTCTTAACAAAGGGGAATATGGTGTTCCTTATGAAATAATTTAAAACTTTGATATAAAAATTATTCACATCGTCACCAAAACTAATAATTAGACATTACAATTGTTAAAAATTTAATATTAAAAAAATAATAAAAATTTGAATATGCTAAGATGAAAACTTGTATGTAATTGGTAAACAAATCATTTTGACTTTAACTTTAGGAGAACTTGGTGATCATGATCCTATGGTACATAAAGTTGGTTACTTGGCAGGATTTCAATTTGTGCCAAATCAGGTATATCTTCTGTCTATTGTTTAAAAAATGTTAATGTTGATTGTTTGGGTTTTTTGATCAAGTTTTTGTAAAAGGTTTAAGTTGAGTGAATTTGCACTGTGGAATATTGTGAAATATGCAACAGAGCGATATTAAATGCATGGGGTGCAATACAAACAATACACTTTTAGTTTGGTGTAAAATAATCTCAAGTGAAAAGCCTACTTTAAGACTACGACAAAAAATTAGGAAAACTTTTGTTTTTATAATGATATCGTTTCAATTTATCATAAAAATATTGTTTCAGTTTTATCTCTCCAGCAGGCATTTAAAAAATGTACTTGTATAAAAGAGATGTACAAATTTTCCCAGTACTTATCCAATACTTATCAGTATGATGTTAATAAAATTTTCTGTATAATTTTTCAGATAAAGAAAAAATTTAAAATGGTTATAGCCTTTCTGTATTATTTCTATTGATGTCGTATAAAATCAGATAGAATATAAAATATACTATCAAATCAGATAGAATATAAAATATGCTATCTTTCTCTGCCATCTTTTAAATCTATTTGATTCTTATTATTATGTTAACTTTATCGTCATAGTAAGTCATGCTGACGTAAAATAAAGATGTTCAGAGACATGCATGTTCCATTCCCTTTTACTTTCATTTGATTTCCATTACAAACTTAACATGCAAAAAACATTACCCATTTCCTTGCGTATAGGCACTTCACCCTGCATATAGTCAAAATTATGTGACCTATAAGACCACCTTTAATTGGATACCTTTCAATCAAGAATCTATTTACTTTTTCCCTTTTTAATGTGGAGAAGATCAACAAAGATTTAATTAGTCACTTTTTTCTTTTCTTTTTGTATCTTTTAAGTCGATACTTCAATCTTTTCTGGATATAATAGCATATTCAGTGTCTCAAGGGTGCTCTTTTGTGGAGTGCAGGGATGTTTAAATTATTCACACCATTCCTTTTGGTTTAAATCTGTTATGAAATTGTAAAATCACAGCCCAGAAGGACATTATAAATCATTGTTTCAGATTATTACCCTATTTAAAAACTTAAATTAGGAAGTAATTTATTTCATTGTGTTGAATTAACTGTGGGAACAGCATGTAATATACATTCTCATTTTTCGTAAGTGTTGAGACAATTTTCAAAGTATTGTTGCTTTCACTAGTCAATTAAAATTGATTAATGTCTTTCAAACAAAAAAACATTGACTTAATATCTACTTTGTAAGATCCAAAACTGTTACTTTTTATGACTACATAATACAATGTTTTATTTAATATTCCATATGCGTATCATGATGGAGATAATAATTATAATTTTGTTTATGTAAATTGACTTTAAACATGTGTTTTGTTTGTAAACAATGTTTATTTAGCCTCTCTATTGGATGAATACTAGATTAAAATAACTTATTAAAATAACTTATCAGAGAAATACAAAACAAAGGCTTTTTAAAATCTGTCATTAAAGTTTGATTTGTTTTTTGCCTTTCTAACCAATAGAACTAATTTGATCCAGTTAATTATTGATCAATATTTTGATATTTTTTCGCTCCCTTATTAAAAGTTGTTAGTTTATCTGACCGGAATTTTAAAGAACTAAAGAGCCATCTTTATTACACTAAATCTGTTTGGTATATTGGCCATTTAAAAGGGAACCATTTAGATTTTTTTTAAGATTTCCCTGCCTAATGCTAAGCAAAGGTAAAGATTGATAGAAACAGTAAAACATTAAAAAAGAAATAAATGTTTGAGACAGGCAAATGTTTAAGTTATCTGAATGTTCAAAAACTTCTCGGAAAACATTAAAGAAAAAAGAATAAATTTTTATCGTTTTCAAGATCCATAAAAACTTTTACGTGCGCCTCAGATATACCCATAGGTATCTTTTAATGGTAGCTAGCATAGGTAGGGATTAGGTGAAACACCGTGGGCACACATTGTTTTGAAGGAACAGTTACTTTATTTTCTTACATAAATAATCTACCATAAAATTTTATTGATTTCATAAATCACTTAATTGCATTAGGTCGTCTGACTTTTTTTATCCTGTTAGGGAAACGATGCCATCCAATTTTAAAAACAGTCAACTGGTAATTTTTATTCAGAAGTGATTTAAGATTAATCCTAATATTTAATCTATATTGTCATTAATGTTGTAGCATAAAGCGGTCATGAGTGCTTATTATAACATTTATCCCAAAGGGACACAGGGCAACGTTTCAGACAAAAGTTACAAACAAACAAGTACAAGTTACAATCGATTTTGCATCTTGTTACTGGTAAAAAATGTTGCGAATTGACTAAGTAAAAACTGACACAAATAATCTTTCTTTTCTTTAATTTAATAAAAAAGTGTCCCTTTTTGCATTGCTGGATCTGAAGATTTTTTAAAATTATCCCTTACTAACTAATGCCTCTAAATGAAATTCCATAAACAAAATTAATATACATATATACAATGCTAATTGTGATTATTGATATAAACGAGTCTTAATTTCCAGCTTATTCTTTTTTTATCAGGTGATTTGAGCATGAGCATCATTTAGTTGAACCATTGTAGGCACACTCCACTCAACATGTTTTGTATGTTATTTGATTGTGTTAACTTACTAAGAAAGTTCTTATTTAGACTCCAGACATTGAACAAAAAATAGTTGATTATCACAGATCTCACAGGTATTTTGCGTTTTTGTCACAAAAATATACACACGGTCCTAAAATGTTGAACATCATCTATTTTTATTTGTTTCTAATGTGTTTTCAGAGCAATTATTTTATCTGATATTTAGAGGAGAAAGCCCAGCAGAATCTGATCACAACATGCTCGAAATTGCTCGTAAACTGGAGATGTACGGTATCACTCTTTATCCTGCAGAGGACAGCGATGGTGTACACTTGAGTTTAGCTGTATTTAATATGGGCATCCTCGTGTTTCAAGATAAACATAAAATAAACACCTTTTCATGGTACGAAGAATTTTTTGTGACACATCTGTTCATACTCAATTTACTTGATTTGTTTGTCTGACCTTTCTTTCTTTGATGTTTCCAAATTTGAAGTGAAACAAATAGAGTCAAGTAAATAAAAATGATAAGATCTTTTTTATGTTATGCAATTATATTCGGGCATCGAACAATATAATAATTTCTTTTTTAGCCTACACATACATAATGAACCTTTAATATAATCCAATGTTTTTAAAAACAGGATTTTTAATATTTGAATTTAAGAATACCAGAACACTCATACTTTGCAACTTTTTTATTATTAAAATAGGATATGACATCGTTTTCGAAAAGCTTTAATTCGTGTACAACTGCACATATAATTTTGGGGCTATCGTAACAAAATCCGGTATCACTTTTTTTTTAATCAATTTATTTTAAAATTTGCTTGCAATGCTTTTGAAAATATTCTGACAAATCTGCTCCGTAAAAAGGCAATTGCTGTAGGGATGTTTTTAACTAATCTATTGTAACTCGGATTAGCATGCTAAAATTTTTTTTTTTAGCCTAAGTTACCGTAAACATATTTTTGTATAAAAAAATTAGTATATGTAAGTATATGTTGCTATGCAGAAGCCATTTCTACAAACATTTTTTTTACAATGGCAGATAAAGATTATATATTTATCCAGAAGATGGTTGTATTTTCCATTCGCCCTCGTTTTACAAAAAAATTCAAATCTAGGTCTCTTTCTTTGATTTTACCTTCTTCTTTTTTTAGCCACAAAAAAATCCATAACAAAATGTCCTCCTTCATGGTTTCAATCGGTGTTTATTTTACTTGTAATGAAAACGACCCATGCTAAATACTCAATATTATAATTCTGTGGTTAGAAATTATCGCAGAAAAATTAAAAAGAATTATAACAGCAGATAGAAAACAAGCTTAATAACTAATAAGTTAGATAATTGTACTTAAGAAAAATGAGAAAGTGTGAAAAAGACATCAAAAAACATTGATTCACAAGCAAGTTGAAAATGATTCTATTATTTCTAAGTTGACCAAAAAGATCTATTTGTCCAGCAATAATAACCTTATGTAAAAACCGTTGCCATAAATAATTTTATCATCAGTGACATAGATAATGTTCGTTATTTCGTGAACGATATAAGATGTCACTGTGCACACAATTAATTTAGACCTGATGACATTGATTAATTAAAATACAATTCATTGACAAACAAAAGAACATGTCAATACTATGTGTACTTGTTGAGCATGTACTTTAAGAACTTGCAATTCTTACTAATGCATTGTGCTTACATAAATACATAACTTGATAATATCTGCTGTCAGCCTAAATTTTATTAACAGGCATATTTCATTGAATGGATGTATTATTTTTTTTATTTCAAATAATTTACAAAGCATAAGCATTACTTAAACTATAATCGAAAATTATATTTGTTTTCAGGGCTAATGTAAGAAAATTGACGTTCAAAAAGAAAAAGTTTTTACTTAAATTGCACCATGGCGTAAGTAAAACATTTGACATATAAGTCGCCCAGCCAGTTAAAAACATTTGTTTGTATTTTATTATTTTTCTTTTTAGGCTGGTGAAGATGGCTTGTTAGTTGCCTTTGAAATGAAGAGTAGGAATGCAGCAAAAGCATTTTGGAAAGTTTGTGTCAACCATCATGTTTTCTTTAGGTAAGTTTATCTTGTGTTAGGTCCCATACATGTGTACTAAGTTGAGCAGTTTTTGCACATATTTGCCAAAATCACGAATTTATATACCTGGCGGATATTTTCCAACACCATTCAGAAAAGTACCATGAAGAAAATAACAAAAAACCAACAAGTCCTTTTTATTTATTACAGAAATTTATTATGGAAAAATTAGTACTATTTTTAATGTCTTTCCTTCCCTGTTTTTCTAAATTTTTTTACTGTTCTCGATCCTATGAAAGTGTTTAGATTTTAGAACAGTTTATGCTTCTGTTGTTATTAGTATCAATGTTTCATTGATTTTTTGTTTTAGGCAAAAGTCTGCTGGTACTCTTAAAAAAGGAAAGTCATCATTTAGAAGAGGTTCCAAATATAGATACAGGTTTGTATTTGATGAATTAGAATAGACAGAGACAAAATACGGGTTTTATTATAGCAACATGGTTCTGAACCAGCTTCTTTGAAAATATTAATGCCAACAAAAAACAAAAGATATAAATCTTTACAAGTTGAAAAACTGTGATATTTTATGAGATTTTTCGTTCAGCTTGTAAATTTTTGGGATAAAATGTTTTCTAACCATCTTTTAAGAAAGAAAAACAGCAGCAACAATAAATTTAAAAAAAAAGGAGTTTCTTTAATAACAAAAGTAGTTTTAGTTGTTAAAAATTTCCTTCATACATATAAGATTTGTATGTAGTCGTATCATCTGGGCTATTACATTTTGAATGTACCATGTTAGCACCTTAAGCCTCCAGTGTTAATGATTTCAAAGGCTATTCTATAAAATTTTATGTGTACCCTGTTTTTAGTAAGGGTTTTAAAACAATATACTTTTGTAAACAATAGTTTCGTCATAATGAAAGCTTCGTGCCTTCTTAAACTCCATTATAGACTTCTATTTTTGATTTTCGTCCTTTAGGTGTACTTCTCTTTAATCAATTTATTTTACTGTCATTAGTGGGCGTACACAAAGAGAAATTTCTGAAGAAGCTGCAACAAGAATTGGAGTGTCACCTGACATGGACAATGATAAGTATGAACATTTAGGTTGAAGAGGGGGGGCTGTAATTTTGTTATTTTGTAAACTGAAAATAGTACTTTTGTAAACTGAAAATAGTACTTAAGTCTGTTAAACAATTTCTGATCTGAAATAATCTGTTTTAGGGTATTCTATGGACTAAGTAAGAATGTTGTTACATAGACAAATTTTTGGCTGTATTTTAAGCTAACACAGGTCTGCTCATGATAACATTAAGCTATTGAAGTAACAAAAGAGATGTTGGTAGTGTGAAGTATTACAAAAATTGGGGTTTACTGTATTAAAAAGAAAAATATTTGGAAACATTTTTCTGCTTCTGCATATAAACCTAATGCCCAATCTTCTTTAGGACTGGATCTGAAAAAGCTAAATATCAACCTCCTTCAATTTCATCACAACCAGATAGTCCTCAAAGTTCTGGTCCACTACGATACACAAGTCGTCAAATATCCGAAGATGAAGGTAGTTTCAGCATCTCAAGTGAGGCATATGGCTACAAAAGGGATGAATATAGACCAGAACTTGAGGAGGACAATATTATACCTGCAAACATGACACAGCAAAACGTTATAACAATTAGACACCAAGATACTGTAGACTCTGTAGGTAACGACAGCTTTCTGCAAGCTGAAAAGACACTACTGCCACCCTCATACAATGAGGTTGTTGATGTTGAACCAGTTATTCAGCAAGAGGCATCCCATGAACTTGAGACATTGCCAACTTCGTCATCTTTTGAATTCGATTACTCACCATATACAATAGGCGACTCCTTTAAAGCAGAAAGTTTGCTTTATGAAACAGATGATGCAAGTATAAGTATGGATGAAACCAACACAGACCTTGATACACCAACATATAATTTTGACACTTCTCTCACAAATGGTGTTGGTGACGGAGATGATCTTTCTCTGGATGCCACAGTTCATGTTACCAGTACAGATCGTGAGATTGAAGATGAGGTTTGAAATATTACTTGTTTTTTTTTAACTGCGAATCTAGATGGGAAAATTGGGTTGCAAAAGACAGAGCTATTTACTACTTTATGTATTTTGTATATCTTTTTTTTAAGCAAAAAAATAATGCAGATTGATTTGCAAATTAGGGAAAAGTAAGTCTATATTTAAGGCTGGGAAAATCAGATGTTAATGCCCTATTTCAAAATTGACAGCACATAAATTCATGGTATTTATTGTCTTTGGTCCACAACCAACATTTTTCACAAGGAAAACAAGTTTTATATGTGATTTATGACGGATCTTTAAAAAAGTGATTACTTTGATCATGTTATCAACAAAAAAACATTTGGAAAAGGGAATGAGCAGAATGTAAAACTGATGACATTTTGATGAAATTTTCAATGAAAATAACTGTTGAAAATTTTAATTTGTTTAGGTCGAATCGATGTTCCAAAGAATTAACTCTGAATATGGTGGCATGACAAGTGGCTGGCAGTATAATATTTCTTCTATCACCACAGAAGAATTAAAAAGTGATGATGAAAATGCTGAACATAGTGATACAGAGGATAAAATAGCTACTGCAGTTCCCAATGTTTCAGAATCTACAGAAGTCGATGCTGATGAAGCGCGGAAGATGGAGGTCATCCAGGAAGAAAAAAGTGAGCTGCAATCCGATAAAACTGAAGCAGACGAAGAAACTGAAGCTCAGCTACGTGAAAAAGTTAAAGGTGACTAGAATTTATTTAATTTTGCTTACTTACTCTGGTGTTTTTGTCATGTTTTTAGTTGTTAAATTAAAAAAAACTCTGTTGAGCATCCATTACATTTATTATGAAAAGATTAAAAAGATTTTATTTATGAAAAGATTGAAACTACTAAAACATACTTTCCAAATTTAATCATCTTTGTTCATCAAATTATACCTTAAAATTTCTTTTGATTAAAAAAAAAATACCAAATTTGTGCCAAAATTTTTCCAAAGAAAAATAATAACTCATGTCATTTTTATTTGCTTTTAAGTGCCAGAATCAAAAGCATACTCAGTAATTTTCGTGTCTTTCCATTTTTTTTTATTAAGGGATGAAAAAACAGCTAATCAATAGAAAAATACATATTTTTATTATATCTTTTATTCTTGTAGTAGGAAAGATAAAAATTATTCTTCACATCAGGAATAAGTCTTATCCCTAACTGATAAAAATACATTACTTTTATCTTCCTTGTTTCATACTTTTTGTCATTTTTCATCTTCAGTTTTAGATCAAAAACACATTTTTAGTATTTTAGTTGATTGTTCATACTTGGTATGAACTTTCATTAAACAAGCATGGTCATTCATAAATAGTATCCCTCAGTAGGATAGAGGGGGATAACCAAATTCTAGATGTTTTTAGATCAGGGGAAGGGGTTTGTGTCACCCAGCACATTCCCCTTTTTCATTTTTTGTTTTTCATTATTTTGTTAAAAATCTCTTTACTTGTGTACAACTAACTGTCTGTAACTAACTAACTGTTTTTATAACATAAAAAAGCAGGAGAGGGTTTGAAAAAGGGATGGGGGGGGGGCATAGTTGTTTATGATGTCCCACTAGAGTGGGGATTACTAGCTTTCTGACACAAAATCAACACGTTTTTGGTGATGTGATATTTATATTTACTTCCAAGTTGATTATTTTTGTCTTGGTAGTACCTTTGAAATGTAGCTTCGAAATTTGTATAAAGCACTGCATGTAGCAACTGCTCAAACTAACCTATGATGTAGGATTCTAATAATTTCTCTATTAATACACATATTTTGTATAAAATGTTATACGATCGCTACTTTGTGCTATGGATTCACAAAATAGCAATGCGGAAAATATATACGTTGAGTGAAAATACGAGGACTGACTCCTACTAATACCCGTATTTTGTGGCACAAGAGAAATGTTGTGCTACGGATATATTTATCAACTTGGTTGCAATGGGTGAATTTTCGTTGATTATTCGTTGCCTTGCAACTTGTCTCTATAACAATAGCCGCTGTGTGTGTATTCAAATAGGCTGCACACAGCTTAGTTATGCCCCCCTCCTAAAAAAACAGATCTTTCATGGGCAAACAACTAGTACATAACATACATAATTTAAGATACATACAAGTAATATGTAAATTTGAATATAACACTATCAACTAACTAGAAAGAAAGAACCAAGTGTCTAATTGAGACCTTTTCTTCTCTTTGTAGGCCTCAATTATCTTGAATTTCAAGGAGAAATTGCAGTAAATTAACTTATGTGGCATGGCTTACGAGCACTTTGTGTTTACTAAAAGTTGGACAGGATAAATTTCGAAATTGTAAGGTCGAGAAAAAGGTCTCAGTCAAGACACAAACAAACCAAGAAGAATGCGGATATCTGTTAAAAGACTAAAGCGTATTATATATTAATTCCACCAACAATGTAGTGTTTTTCAATTATGTTTAACAAAAATGTTACATATTTTTTATGCTGTAATTTTATGCATGCAAACGCATTAGATAAACTAGTAGAACCGATCAGATGTGTTTCTTCATGTGATTTCCTTATAGTGATGGCTTGAAATTTATTGCAGTTATATGCTATTGATACAACATTTTAGCACCTTTTAAAGACCTTAAGTTAACTGTTGTATTTTTTCAGCTGTCTTGAAATCTTAATTGATAGGTTTTGTTTACAGATATATTACATTTGTTATTATCCATTATATTTTTATGCATTTTTTAATATTATTTTTTCTATATTTTTTTAAAAATCTAGTTTATTTTTACAGACTTTATGCTTCATTTAGTTATTCATTATCACCACCGAGGTCGGTATCCAGAGAGCTTGATAGTTCATAATAAAAATAGTATTTCAAGTTTTTTTGCTAAAACAGGATAAAATTCTGTCCCACAAGTTTCTTTGAGGTCTTTTGTATATGTTTGTTATGTGCATTAGCTTCAGCTATAGAATCAATTCATGTTCCTTTCCACTTTTTGCAAGTTTAAATTAACCACAAGTGATCAAAAATCCTTTTAAAGCTTACCACCCACGAAAAATCAAGTTAATTTCAAATGAAAGAGCATGAAAAGTTGTCTAGGAATTTGTATATATTTTTCAAAATGCCTTTTTTAAGAATTAGGACTTAAAGTTTCACTAAATGTATGATGTCACAAATTAGCTCTGCGTGGGTTTTGTTTTTAATAGTTTTGGCGTCTTTTGGCTGTTCACTTTGGCGTTTTGAACATTTTACATAAATTTCCATATTTAGTTACTATAATTATGCTCAATAGCAACATATACATGTTTTAGAACTAGTTCATGACGTCATAATTTCGCATAATTAGCACAACTTTCAAGACAAATATCTTGAGAACCAATGAAGATTTTTGAAAAAATAAAAAGATTTCTAGATAACTTTCAAACATCTTTCATATGAGCCAAACATGTTTTTTTGCGGGAGGTAAGCTTTAAGGATTAAAAAAAAATGATAGTTGAATATTTAGTTTCAATATTTCTTTTTATACAACGACAGGAGCTAAATATTTTCCCTTTTTGTCATGCATTTCAAAACAATCTTGATAAACAGAAGTATACCACCTAAATATATAGTATATAGCTGCTTTGTTTTTAAAATTAAAATATAAAAATATATATTTCAAATTATTTCTATATAAATCTTATGAATGCTATTTTTCCATGCGTATGATATATTATATATATATTATTTTTCCCTGTATCAGCTACTTGATGAGTTACAAACATTTTTAAAATTCAAAGGTTGTTTCATTGGTTTACAATGATCTTTTATTGAAAAAACCCCAAGCATGCTTTAGCCCCATATAAATTCAAATATATTTGTCCTAATTTGTCAAATCGAAAAGATTTAATAAAATTCCCTGCAATACTTAATAAGATCACATAAATTTGTTATTAATGAAAGTTTATTTTGGAATATTTTTGTCACAAAATACATTTCTTTTAAGCATGGACAAAAAACAGTCAATCCTGTTTGCTGCCAGCACAGACTGGGGTTGGATACATGAGATTTTTTTAGCTCACCCAACAGATCTTGTTAAACATAGCGAGAACAAACAGGCTTTATCACATTTATTACATTTTACTTTTTTAAAAAATATTTGATAAACTCAAGATTTTTGCAGAACAGATCAGCCCTGTTAACTGGATCTTGTAAGATCATGCCCATAACACTATACCTTAAATACTCGAGTAAAAATAATTTTTAAATCCCACTCTTTAATAAATATACCCCTCTCAAATGAACACCCAGGGTTATCTGGCTAAATAATTAGTTGCTTATAATAGTTTTTTTGTTGTTTATACATTAAAATTAAATTAATCTTTATAATATTGTCCCTTTTACTGTAACAGCAATCATTAATGGACACCCAGAGCAGTCATTTACACCATGCTACTGATACTGATACTTGATAAAGGCAAAAATGTTGCACACAACTTGTAGAATTTTTATTTACTTCAAGAAAAAATATTTTATTTATATTTTTTTTACAGCTTTATACCTCCAGAACTGTCCTACAACGCATGCATACGATTCCGATTCTGATGCATCTGCCATTACAGTTGACGATGAAGGGAGCGCTTTTGAAGATGACTTGTCTCTTCCCCGCAGCTCCAGTAGTAGTATTAGTAGCATACACAAGCGTGAAGGATATATGAAAAAGTTTAAAGAGTCTGGGCTGATTTATAATATTGCAAAAGAAATTCTGTTGACTGAAAGAACGTATGTGAAGGATTTGGAAGTACTGACGGTGTCATTTCGAAGCTTGGTTGAGCAAGATGGCGCCATGCCCGAGCATTTACTTAAATTGCTTTACGATAATATCGATCCTCTTTATGATTTCCATTGCTCTTTACTGGCAGAGTTGGAGGAGCGCATTAGTTTATGGTACTTTTTTTATAGTTTTTAAAATTTTTATTTTGTTTAAAATAAATTTTTAGATTTTCTTCAGAACTTTTGTGTAAAATGAAAAAAAAATCATAAGTCGCTGTCAGATTTATGCTGTTTCTTGATTAGCACAACTTCTAAGATGTTTTTGAGCACGCAATTGTGTGTCTTTCAGGAGTAACCATTTTAATGTTGTTACTTCCTGCGTTTATATGTAACTCTTTTTTTAAACTTGTCATTGCCTAATTTTGTTGATATTTTTTTCAGGGAAAATGTCTCGACAGCAGAATCAACTCGCGATAGTGTTCAAAAAATTGGAGACATTATGCATCGAAATATGAGACATATTAAGGTACATGTATACACAATTAAAATGTTATTATGTATATACCTGTCGGAAAAACCCTCAGTTGAATAATTTATGACATTCTATCACTATTATTTAATAAACAAAACTTCGCGCTACTTTCACTTTTGTGTTGATTTTATTTGTGATCAATTTCATGTTGATTTCAACCAATCAAATCGTTCATAAATTAACTTTATATACCTGATTGCTTAAAATACTCTAAAATGATTCAGGCGGGAATTTCGTGAACTTCTACGAACTCATTTTTTATTTCTGAAAACACAGATTTAATGAGAAACAAACACGGATCAATTGAGTATAATAATAATAATTGCATGGCCATTCTTAGTAAATATCAGGTTTATCTGCTGCACCTTGCGAAATATTGCTTTACTTTGAGTGGGTAAATCTGGAAATTCAATGAGTCAGATGCAATATTTGTTTAATATTATCAATTATACATCTTTTTTTTTGGATATCAATAACATTGACCATATTTTGTGAAGCACACCTCTATCTACAACAACAAATTTAAATCAGATTCTGTTTGCAGTCAATCCACTGTAACTGGTTTTGTAAGAAATCGGTATCTTAAGCAATTATAATAATCATTTCTCTAGATTTATCCATTTTTAGTTTTTTCTTCTTCTGTAGTTGTATACAAGTTACATTAAAAAACATGGTGATATATTGCTTAAACTGGAAGCTGAGACGAAAAGATCAAAAAGCTTTGAAAAACTTTACAAAGAATTTGAAGTAAGATTTTTTAAGTTTAAAAGATGTTCTGTTGTTCTGTTGCTTGCAACAAAATATATAAAAACTATTCCTTTTTTATGTTCTATTTTTTCTGTTGCTATGTTCTTATTTTATTTTTTAGATGGGGAAAGTGTGTTATCTTTCATTAAACTCCTTCTTATTGAAGCCAGTACAGAGATTGCTCTACTATCGATCCATTCTAGAACGTAAGTAGATATTTTCTCCTGCTATAACATTTTCATATATTTTATTTTAATTGTGATTTGAAGGCTCGTTGACTGCATTTACCACTATAGAGAAAAAAGGTCACAAGCTTTTTTGTAGGCACATGCGCATGTGGAAGAAATCTCTAATTACGAGCTGAATCTACAAGTCTTTAGCCATTACTTTATCGCGGTTAATTTCTTTTTTGTAGTTAGAGAAAAGTCGTATCATGCTAATTTTAGCTCTATTGTTGATTTTCTTTGTGTCATACACATCTTTGTGTCATACACAAATGCGAGAAACTCTGAAAAAGTAGTGAATACCAACTTTTTCAACCGACACAAATGCTAGTCTTGTGAAATAAGCCTAATTGTTTTATCTGTGCTTGTCAGATATAAGAACTATTATTATTGTTACTAAGTGGGATGTAATATTCACAAGTGCTCGATTTTTCACACGTTCTTAGGGTTGAGAACGCATTATGGTAAAGGTCATACAGACGCGATAGATGCAAAAGTTGCACATGAAGAGGTGGTAGAGGCGTGTAAACAAGTAGAAAGCAGCATGAAAAACTTGGTATAAAATTAATATTTAGGTTTGACTGATGAACTTGGCATGAGATTAGTACTTTTGAGTCATAATTTTGTTTGAAATTGATTTTAAGTTTGAGTCATGGACTCGGTATAAAATCAATATTTTTGTTTGGATTGTGAATTTGATATGAAGTCAATTATTAAGTTAAAGTCATGAACTTAGTGTCAAGTCAATATTTTAGTTTTAGTCGTGAACTTGGTGTAGGATAAGCATTTTAGAGCATGGAAAATATTCGTATCTGATTAGCCTATCAACCAGTTGACTTTCTTAAGAATTTATCATGGTGACTACTGCTACCCTAAAAATGAGGAAAAAGATATATTTTAAGTAAATTTTTTTCGGATAAAACCAATTTTTTTTTTTAAACTACTTCAAATAAAAAACATTTTTACATTGAATCGTTGACAATAAACACAACCTTCTTTTATTTGACTCACAAGAAGCTTATCTTGTACCTTATGCCAGTGGTCAAACTTATAACATTGTTCAGAAAGATAACTTACTATTCTTTTAAAGGAAAATCTTCACAAGTTAGTTGAACTTGAACGCGACCTTGTTGGTGTGGAAGATCTGGTTCATCCACAGCGAGTAAGTAAAGAGACGAATTCTGTTATGATCACAGTGGTGTATTGTAATCTTATAGTGGATCTGGTTTCTTTTCTAGGTGTTCATACGTGAAGGTTGTCTTCATAAAATTTGCAGAAAAGGTCCGCAGCCGAGAATGTTTTTCCTGGTAAAACTTTTCGCATTTGCATTATTGATGTCATGTAAAGCGTTTAATTTCAAGTCTGAAATTGAAAGTCTGATTCAAACTTTTTTGATTATCAGAGTTGTAACCAGAAAACTAATTTTAAACTCACAACACCGTTAGTATTTGTCCTATTCAGACCTTTTAGTAACAAAGCGCCTAGACTCTGAATTTTTATGGAGATTATGGTGGAGGTTCAACGCACCAAAGCAGTGTTGTTATTTTCCTAAAATAGATTTCGGTATTTGCTCCACTCTTTCCATTGCAGGATTAACGATAGAAAGGAAGAAGGGTTTACTTGAGAGGCGGGAGTATTAGAGAGGGGGTGGGGATTTTTTCAAAGCAAGAAAATTAGATCAGTGTTGTTTTCAACGAAAAAACTCTTGGAATTAGCATGCCTAAAAAGCATAAAAACGCAAGTAGGTTTAGCACAAATCTGTCACGTACAACTGTTATATATTATATTATATTATATATTATATATGTTATTATATATGTTATTATATATGTGTTCAAAATTGTTGTAAAAGCCTACTCACACCGTTATGCTTTTGAAATAATTGAGAATTTAGGTACGGTACAAGCTCGAATACCGCATATGGCATTATTAGTGGGGCGGGATTATTTTTTTAACCATTGCCATAGAGGCGGTTTACTAGGACGGTGGAAATAATGGAGATGCGGAAATACTAAAGTAAAATACGATTTCTTCTTTAATTTCAACCCTCGCAGGAATACTTACACTCCACCAATGTTTGAATTTACTTTTCAAAACTCTTTGTACTTGTTTTCTGTAACAATCTTTTTAATCTTATGTCGTAGTTTTTAATAAAGATAAACAAATTGACGCGTGCAGCTTGTTTTTTGTTTTTAGCTGTCAGATATCCTGCTTTACACCAGTCAAGGTGTGACAGCAACAAATCAATTTCGAGCACGTGCCCAGATTCCTTTAAGATCAATGAAGGTAAAAGATTGATGTTGTAGTTACGTTTGGCCAATTACTCTCTTAGATAAGCTATAACAATCACCCAAGCTCCGTCTGTTTTTGAATTGCCTTTCTGTTGTGAAAACCTTGTCGTTTTTGTCCTAATAAATCCCAAAGATTCTTTTATTTCCCAATCAAACATATTTCTCAAAATGATATATTTTTGACAATTTTTTTTAGATTGAAGAGGGTGGCGTTGACCTGCATGGTTTGTATGCGTTTACTGTTGTGGGTCCTGGGGCCAAATCCTTTGTCGTCGCTGCTAGTTCGCCGGAAGAACGATCTAAGTGGATTGACGATATGCAAAAGGCCATTGACGAGGCAATAAAAACGGTAAGAATTTTCGTTAAACTAAAAATCAGGAAAAATTGGCAGAGGGATTTTCAAGTCAGGAAAATCAGGTAATCTTAGTGATTTCATTTGGCGAAAAATCAGTGAATAGTTTTATTGTTGATAAAGTGTTGATCTAAGTGTTCGTCTAAGTGTTGGTGTAAGGCGTCAGCCCCAGAAAAGCTGTCACTGGAAACCGGGAAGTTTGAAGTGCGTGGGTTCGAATCCCATTTTGTCAGAAAATTTAGTTAACATTTCGGAAGAAGCACACATTGATAGTCAATAGTTTCATTGGCTTATTTTATTGGTACTTTGATGCAACTTAAATCCACTACAATCATATATAGTGAAACAGGACGGTTTATTTCGAATATCGCAGCCACAAGTGATTACATTGATTGTTTCTATATTAGAGTCGCTAATTTAGAACTTTTTAAAGTTTACTTGTCAATGTACTTTACGATTGTAGTCACCTATGAAAACTATTTAAATATACCGATATTTTGGTTGATGCCTGGCTTGTTATTCATTATACACGCCTTACATTGATTGTTTCTATATTAGAGTCGCTAATTTAGAACTTTTTAAAGTTTACTTGCCAATGTACTTTACGATTGTAGTCACCTATAAAAACTATTTAAATATACCGATATTTTGGTTGATGCCTGGCTTGTTATTCATTATACCCGCCACCTTTGAAGATTTGTGTGCAATGTCTGTTTATAACTGTGTGTTTTTCGTTTCGTTTTTAGACAATCTGCAGTAGATGTCAGTCAAATAAAAGCGAATTCATCTTATATGTGGGCCAAGATAATTCCCACATGTGCTATGCGTGCAAAGCAGACATAACTAAACTGAGTAGGTCCTACAGTCTTTATTTTATTACCAACTCTGAATAGTTGGTCACGCGGTAAAGGGGTCACGAGGCTTGAAAAAAAACAGAACAAAACTTCTAAGTTCCTTTGCAACATTTTTAGCTTATGGTACTTCTTTGAAGATTCTTCAGGACTTGAAAATACAAATAATTTTTTTTATCTAAAAATTTTGCTGACTATAATTTTAAAGAAAAGATAAGGTACTATGTAACTTAGCAAACATATAAACCTTTGTTTCTCAAATCCTCTTTTCAGACCCCCTTTCCATTTTCGTTATATTTTTCTGAAATTTATACTATCTAATATCTCGTGTTGATATTTTTTTTGCAAAGGCTCCATGTCTCCTGATGACCGACTGAAGTACTGGCAAACGAACTACCCTCCACCGCCCGTGATAAAACGCTCCACCTTAGATGGAGATTCTGACGACGAAGGTGCTTACACACTGAGCGAGCAGTATTCCTCGTTAGATCGACGGCATGCTCATTCAAGAACAGTCTCTACACGGAGAGTGTGTTGGCATCGAAATGCAAGTATAAGTATGAAGGATTACGCAATGTCCATGCAGGTGAGGAAACCATTAAATTGAAATTTCTTTATTGACCTTCATGATATTTTTTCCTCCAATACTACTGATGCTTTTCGAGGAAAACACTTTCTATAGACACCTTTTTTTTAAGCAACAGAAAGCTCAAATCCTTCAAAAAAAGAAATTGATAGATATCAGCGCAGCCCGAAGTTGGTAAAAAAAGGAAAAAACAGAAATTACAAAAAGAACAGTTTCCGAACTTTTTTAAAAGCATAACATTAATAAGCACATTCAGGTTCGATATGGGATTTTTTAAGCAATATGCGAGCCTTGGTGAAACCTGCTGATGTGTGTTTTTCTTTTGTCATGTGTATTTTCATTACACATAGACTGTTCTAATTCCTTGTACACAATAATACTTAAGTAACACCACTATTCTGTCTGAACTTGCTTAGTGTAATCATACCTTTAGTTTTGTCGCTGTTCTTTTTAAAGGTAAAAACGGCACCGTTTCGTCTATAGGCAACGTTTAAGTTTTTAATTTAATTTTTAACATACTCATGACCGGAGTATGTAATATGGGCAAACCTGTGGATTTTTCTACGGCCTAACGACTGTTATTCTTTATAAACTTTATTTGCACACTTGCAACTTTAAGTGTAATCAGGTGGATAATTACTAATGTGGGGTGTTCTTATTTTTGTAGAATAGCATCAGCGGTAGTCTACAACGTAAATTCAAGAACACGAACAAATGGCAGAAGCTGTGGGTTGTGTTCACCAATTTTTGCTTGTACTTCTTCAAAACTTACGAGGTGAGACTTAAACTTACTAGGTGAGATTAAACTTACGAGGTGAGACATAAATTACGAGGTGAGATTAAACTTACGAGAGGAGACTTAAACTTACGAGGTGAGACATAAATTACGAGGTGAGACATAAATTACGAGGTGAGACTTAAACTTACGAGGTGAGACTTAAACTTACGGGGTGAGATTAAACTTACGAGGTGAGACTTAAACTTACGAGGTGAGACATAAATTACGAGGTGAGACATAAATTACGAGGTGAGACTTAAACTTACGAGGTGAGATTAAACTTACGAGGTGAGACTTAAACTTACGAGGTGAGATTAAACTTACGAGGTGAGACTTAAACTTATGAGGTGAAACATAAATTTACGAGGTGAGACTTAAACTTACGAGGTGAGACTTTAACTTACGAGGTGAGACTTAAACTTACGAGGTGAGACTTAAACTTACGGGGTGAGATTAAACTTACGAGGTGAGACTTAAACTTACGAGGTGAGACATAAATTACGAGGTGAGACATAAATTACGAGGTGAGACTTAAACTTACGAGGTGAGATTAAACTTACGAGGTGAGACTTAAACTTACGAGGTGAGATTAAACTTACGAGGTGAGACTTAAACTTATGAGGTGAAACATAAATTTACGAGGTGAGACTTAAACTTACGAGGTGAGACTTTAACTTACGAGGTGAGACTTTAACTTACGAGGTGAGACTTAACTTACGAGGTGAAAGTTTAACTTACGATGTGAAAGTTAAACTTACGAGGTGAGACATAAATTACGAGGTGAGACTTAAACCTACGAGTAAATATTGTGCAGAACGAACCGTCCCAATGTTGCCACGACAATGAAAACCGTTACAGACTGTTATATTTCACGTGAACTTTTCTGCGATTTTGGTGTTTGAAAGTTTTTTTTTTAAATAGGATGAAGCGCCTTTGGCCAGCTTGCCTCTGATTGGTTATAGTATATCCAGACCGACTGAGGTACTAACAGTTTATTTTCTTGAATATTTTTGTTGCTCCTTTTCATTTCGATTTTTTTATCAGTCACATATGAAACAAAAAACGCGTAACCGTGTTTCTTTTGTTTATATCCTAGCTTGAAGTACACGAGGAGTTGGCTTTCAAACTACAATTTAAAACGCATATCTATTACTTCCGTGCGGAAACTGAATACGCGTTCGAAAGGTACGATTCATTAATTTTTTATTATTACTGTCGATTAAAATTAAAGTTGTCTGTCGCTGTACCGGAAACTTTTTAAGTGACTTAAACCGCGTTGAAGGTGATGTTAGGCTTGTATAGTAGTACTGTGGATATGTCTAGGCCTTTTTGACAGCTCGATACGAGCTCTCGTAAACCGATTACATCATGTCGTAACAATTACGATCACTCTCTATTTTCAAAATGTCTTTTCACTTATCTGTCTCATCGCTGTTTGTAGATGGATGGAGGTTATTACGAGCGCCACGAAAACCGGCAACCGATCACGTATACATAGCCGTCGAGCTGGATCAACAAGCTAAGATGTGTTTGTTGTATCAGAAGTAAGCGAGACGAAATATCCACCAGCTTGGTGGAAAACCAATAACCAGTAGTGAGTTCTTTCTGCTAATGGAAAATTTAACAGAAAAACAACAATACCATAAACAAAAGTCACAAATTTTAAATTTCCTATTTTTTTTAAGAAATAAAAAATAGTTTTGTAATTCTTTATATATAATTCTTATATTTTTTTATGGATTTATAAAACACATTTTAGATTACGTTTTTAGGTTTTTATATGTATAAATTATTTCTGTTGATTTTAAGGGGATTTGTGTACTGTGACAGGGTTGTGTAAGACTCCTCTATATATAGCCATGAATATGATGCGTATATAATGTGTGTGTAATCATTGGTATACGGATCATGTACATATTCCTATGTGCAGTTATGTAGCTAGCGGGTGAAGTGGGAGCGGGGGCGGGGACTCGGGTGCATAATTTTCTCCCAAGTTGTGTTTTTTTGGTTTTGAGTAAGGGAAGCCAATGTAACTACAGTTTATAGTTACACGTTTTAAAATAATTATTTCATAAAATAAACTTGAAAATTAATTAAAATCTTCACGATTATCTCTTTGACTAGTAACTCAAACCTTTCCCTCCTCTGCACCCACTCTCTCTCTCTTCTGCTCCCCCCTCTCTATGGCATTGATGTGATACTTTGCACTATTTAAGAGCCAAAATATCTCTTTTTGCTATTGAAAGCATTGTCACCAAAAGTGCTCAGCATTATTTAGTTTCTTTTCCAAAGGCTTTGTGGAGCAGGTATATAAGTTATTTTTGTATTAAAAAAATGGCGAATTGTTGCTATGTAGTAAATATATATATATAGATATGTATATAAACGAATTCCCTACCTCAAACGAGCATTTTACAGGAAGTTAGCTTCAATCGCGGAAACTCTGTATCTTTCTGATATGTTTTTTACCTAATGATGTAAAGCTGGCTTTCTAATAAGTATGTCGATACCCGTATCGTAACAAAACCCAACCTATCTGAAAATTTTGATCTCATAACTTTTTATGTATAGAATGTATATCTTTTCGTATATATTTTTGTATAGCTGACGTTGGCTGCCAGTTCATTTAATGAATTGTTTCTTTTTATCTTCCATTTCTATGATTTTTATGATTTTTTTATGAAACTTTCAGACATGTTTTTTTTTGAAAGACAGGGTTTTTTAAGGGGTATTTTAATATGGGCCCAGTACTGATCATTTATTAGCAATTCGACACAATTTTACAAATAACTCAACAAAGAGCCTAATTTAGCGCCTTCACAACCTCGTTCCCAGGGCCCTTTCCGACAATCTCTGACGGCGAGAAGAAAGAGAAGAAGCCCTGGGACCTGGCACCTTGTCTAATAAGCTGGCTTATTATGACTTGGACAAGACGAAGTCCAAACCGATGTGTTGTAGAAAATGTGAAGGGGTGAGTACTAAAACGTATAGATTCATAACGACGTTTTGAGACACTGTTTCCCCTGTAAAAGAGTGTTTATTTAAGTCAGGAAAAAACTATATCCGTTAAGGCTTGTTTTGTGGTTACACGAATGCGGTCGAGATTATAAGCGGATCCTAACCTAAGCCCAGTTCAGAGATCCCCTTATCTTAACTTATTGGTCGTAGTCCCGATGTCAGAATATACAAATCCCCCCCCCCCCCCCTCGCCCGGTGTCAGGATCCTAAATATCGCGCAGAAAAAAGTACTGCTTATGTCACAATACATTGAAAATTCAATCTTGTTACCAGCGGAGTTACATTAATCAAAAATAGGATTCACGCCAACTTCGTCACTATGGTTTTCTAAATTTTAAAATCCTAAAAATCCTGGATTTTTAAAATCTAAAGACCCTATAAAAAATAAGACCTGGAAACGAAGTTGAATTCATGCCAGTTCTTGCCATAAGTCTCGTGTTTGCGGGCAAAAGCGGTTTTATGTTAATTTCTGTGATATATGATATATGAAATGGGGAGGGGATTAAGATCGACGTTTTATGTAAAGTCACGAAGTAGCTATTCCTTCTGTAAATCGTTTTAATATTGGCTAAGCTTATTCACGCTCGAAATTTTCAACCCTGGCGTGGCCGTTGCGCGGTGTTAGACCTCGCATGTTTTTTATATAGTTCTTTATTGTACGTGTGACCACTTCATTAGATCGGCTACAGCACGTTGTGAATAGTTTCGATTGATCCCATGTTAAAAAGACTTTGATGAAGATTGACGCGTTCAGGTAAGTTGTCAGTCAAGTTATTTTTTAGCCTGGCTCATAAAATTTTTTTATGATTGTATACAATCATCGCTAACAACCACTTTGAAACATTAATGAACTGACCCTTTACGGATTATTAGTTTGTATAGCGTCCTGCTGAAGACTATTTGTGCATAATCAAAACATTGTTTGTAAAGTTTTAATCCTGCAATAAACTTCTCCCGCCGCAAGAGATAGAGAACAGATTAGAAACAAAATGTTCTTGCAAACGTCTTTTTGCCCTCAACCTAATTTTAGGATGAATTTCTTTCTTTTAATGGATTACAGATTACTTATTAAATGGAGAAATCTGCAGAGGTAAGACCTGGATTATGCATGCACCAGTTACAACATGGAAATCACCCACAACAGACACCACTGCAGCAACAGCAGCAACAATGTGTTGCGCAGTTAAATCATGCAACTACAGCAAGTATATCTGCTTCCCAACAAACTAACTTGCAATCTCACCCTTTTGTTGTGTCACTAGAACAGCCAATGAATATTGTGAATGCAAACCCAGTAACTTCTCTCGAGCAAAGAATTTTGCAGTTTGATTCAAATTTAAATGAAACTAACATGTCGCAAATTATGACAGTGCAACCGACTGATCTTCAGGCGATTGGTAATATAGTCAATGAGAAAGTTTCCATATACCGACATCCTTTATTTCCATTGCTTAGAATTTTGTTTGAGAAATGTGAAATTGCAACAAACTCCATTGAAAACGTTAATTCGATAACATTTGATAATGAAATCAAGTCCTTTATTACTCAAATGGCGAAGGAAAACAAACCGTTTTTTACAGAAGATGCCGAAGTAGATGGATTGGTAAGTGTTAACTTTGATAAGATAATGTATAAAAATGCTAAATGTATAATATGTGCTAGCTACGATTTTTACTGTGTCCAAAAACTGGCCTGGTCAATTCAACAGTACCAGCAAATTCGTTTTTTGTGGTGTAGCTAAATACCCCAAATATGATTTTTTAATGTGCCTAAGAATGTTTGTTGGGTCTTGCAAATAACAGAGCTTGTGTGGCACATCCCTTCTTTAAAATCTAAAAGGTGTCTGAAGATGGGCCTGACATGGTCTCTTGCCCAATCTTGTGACGCTCTGCCCGGTCTTAAGACTGGCGGCCAGTCTTAAGACCGGGCATGTTTATGTCCAAAGATTGGGCAGTGTCCTAAGTGTCCTAAAATTTTTGCAAAGACAAATTTTTGTGAATGTGAATGAAAATTAGCGAAATTATATCTTCGCAAAAATTAATCAACTTGTATGTGACACATAGTAAAGTACATTTTTTTAAACAAGATGTATAATGTATATGTATTAAACCATGGCATACATTTTGACAAAAAACAATGTTTGTCAACGCACTCTAAATCATTTCTTTGTGTACGGAGGTATAAATTTAGCCACTTTTTATATGTATATATATACATGCCGTATACATGTAACATTATAATAATTCAACTTCCTTAAAAAAAAAAAAAAAAGTCAAAGTGTCATGTTCAAATGAGGTACCTAAATAATAAAAATTACCCCCAGCTATTACTGCTCATCCTCCATTACAACCTCGCCCTTTAATATTTCTTGTCACACTCTAAATTAAATTCGGCCAATTCCACCAAAACATTTTTCTTCCCACAAGAACAATTTTCTTCCAACAAGAAAAATATGCACAGGAATTTCATTTAAAATATATGTACCGTTTACTTGTTAAGAATTGAAACAAAAAACAAACATTATCCAGGATTTTACTGTTGTAGGGGAAGAATACATACATAATGTTTATTTTTTTAGATGCTGAAGTCCTTGCAGGTTTTAAGAATTCATTTATTAGAACTTGAGAAGGTTAATGAATTATGTAAAGATTTTTGCACTCGTTATATATCCTGTCTAAAGGGCAAATTAAATAGTGACAATATCATGAGAACATTGGATATAACAAATACTCCACCGGCTAGTCCTACGGTTCAGACACCGCCAGTGACGAATGCTCAACCAACACCACCAGAACAAAGAACGCAAACTTCCTCCGCCAGCAATACATTTTCAATAACTGAAGAATCTTCTGAGAACAAAAGTTCAATCAACAAAAACTCTGAAGTACGTTCTCGCAGTTTATCAACTGGTTTTCTTAACGTTGAACCAGAGAATGATTTGACTATAACACGTTCTGCATCTACTAGTTGTGAAACGCCCTGCGGTAGTTCTGTTAATCCAGAGCCTATGGGTAGTTTGTCGGTTAATGATTTGACCAGTGGATTTTTGAGCAAGAAAAACAAATGTGGCAAGCGAGGAGTGTTACCAAAACATGCTACAAATATATTAAAAGCTTGGTTATTTCAGCACCTCGTGGTAGGTATTTTTGTTAACTTGATATATGGATCTTATTTGCTAAAATACTTTTGCAAAACAAAAATATTCAGTATATTATAGTGACACAATGCAAGTCAAATAAGTGTCCAGGCTCTTACTTAGATTTCTCTCTTTGAATTGTGTTAAGGGGATGCTTATTAAAATGGTTTTTGCTAATGCACTTATTTAAGGGGGTTTGGCCACTGCTAAAGAGCCTGATAATGATATTTGTAATAATATTTCTACATACAGATTTTCTCGGCATGGTGTTAATTTGGTAAAAACATGCTAGCTATCTAATTAAATAAAACAGTATTAAGCAAAACGTTTGTTGGAAGTACCTGTCATGAACACTGCAATTACTACATTATAAGATATAATTCGAAACCAAATAATTAAAAAATTCTAATTACAACATTTTATATTTCATAAGGGTTTAAAGAAATCTCTGCACAGGATGAGAAAGTAGTTTGGATATAAATATAAAGTAAAGGAACAAAAACCACTTTAAAAGAATGATATATAAATGATAAAATAAATGATATACTTCAGCTATACTGTAAGGAAAATCTGTCTGTTAGCAAATTGCTTACCCACCTTTTCTAACTTTGTGTGTAATAACTTGACCTAGAACTATCTGCATTTTAAAGTATCCATTAAAGTTTCCAACTGTAGCTTGTTTGAGTGTCTCTCTTCAACCCCCAAGCGGTTTAAATTGCTTCATTAGTCAGAAAGAGTTAACAATAGAACCATTACTTTGTATTTTACTTCTAGCACCCCTACCCATCAGAAGAAGAAAAAAAGCAACTAGCTGAACAGACCAATCTTTCCAACCTTCAAGTCAATAACTGGTAAGTGAATTTCACAAAACAGAGCTAGTTTGGTTTTGCACAATTTAGTGGGAGCCATTTTTAAGAAAAAGAGTGGTGTTGTACCTAATTCTTCTTGTACGTACTTCATTGGATGATGCAGAAAAGAATAGTTGTTTTTTGTAGCATAATTCGTGTTAAAATTGTTGGTTCAGATTAAGCTATTTGCCATTAGGTTCACCATTTTTTTATTTACTTTTAGGATTTTTATAGTTACATTCATATTTTCATATTCAGGTTTAGGGATTTTTATTTAGTATCGTTTGTATATATTTGTATAGATCTCCACACATTTTCCAGAATAAAATATCCCTATTTACATTGTCATGGCGGCCACCATGGCACCCCTTGACCATGAGAATCGTAACAGTTTTATATTCACACTCTATTGAACAAGCGGAACTTGTTACCAATAGTTAGTTCCATAAACACATTCTTGTCACAGTTCAACTGGGAAAGTTGTTCAGGGAGTAGAAAGTTTTCTCAGGGGAGGGATGAAAACACTAAGCAAATCTCTTATTAATAACATACAGCCGGATTTTCACTGTCTATTCAGAATTCCTCAAGTTTAAAGTTGCACGAAATAACAGTGCCTGGTATATGTACGACGGACGAAAATCTGAAGTCCGGAAGATAACAACGGGTCAACTTTTCTTCGGTCAAATCTCTAGTGGTTCAAGAATTGTTTATAATTTCAAAAGATTGTTTAAGAAACGTGTAGCGTCTCAGCACTTGCAAGCTACATGTAGAAAATATTTGTGCCGTGCTTAATGTAAAAGTAGATCTATTAACAGTACTCGCCTTTTAGGTTTGGGTCTCGTCCCCTATTGACCCCAGATGGGAAATAGAAGATTATTATCTATCCCTGTCTTTTCTTGGCGTAGTTAATTTTGAAATACTCCGTATTTACATTAATAATGGCACCTTTTTTATATGGACCTAAATTTAAGGACCGTCTCATGAAATATTTTTTAATGCTAGTTTGTTTTTTTGCAGGTTCATAAATGCTAGACGAAGAATTTTGCAGCCTATGCTGGAGACGACGAATTCATTTCTAAAGAATAACAAGAAATCTAAACAACAGCGAAATGCTGCACAAAAGGACTGGACGAACACAATCGGTGTTTACAACGCTTATCGAACAGAGGCCTTACAAACCCACACATCAACGTCACAACACCAACAAGTCGGATTGGTAGTTAGTCCAACCATGGTACCTCAATCCACCACTATGTTAGTCAATCTCAACGACGGTCAATCTCAACAAGTTATTATAACTCAACCGTTGCAGTTTGTTCAAGTGAATCAAATGCCATTACAAGCAATGCAATCTGCGTATCTGCCACTGCAACAGACAGCTTCTACGCATGCGCCAGTAATGTCAACAGCCCACCAGCCAGCTGTGATGATACCTATGCTGACCGATAAGTCTCATGAACTTCTTGCAACTGGTATAAATGAAAATCAGCAACACACTTAGTTTATTTTCATTCTTCGAGAATCGGTATGCTTCGGTTGCTAAAACACAAGTAATCTCGAGATGCGAAACGCTTACGCAGTCATTGTTTAATTCATTACTTTGGAAAGATATATATATATATTTAATGGTCTTGGTTTTATGAAGACTTTTTTGTTTATTTTCTACAATTTTATTTATTGTTTTTTCACCACGAAAAGTTTAAATCGTATTTTTCGTTGGAATAAAAATGTATGTAAATGTAGTGGTTTTCTTCTTTCGAGCGTTGGTCGCACAAAAATCTGTCACAAGAGGAGAGTAGTGTACTCGTAATTACTATTTCATTATATATATTTTTATACATGTATATACGTATATATGTAAAAAGAATATAGACTTTTGTAAATAGAACGACATATTTTTAAATAGAAAGTTTTGACATATTGTTTCTTAAAAAAAAGTATAAATTCTTGACCAAAAAATGTTGTTTTGTTATCAATGAAATATTTTAAATTGCACATCGTGTCTTGGGTCGTGGTTGTTGTTGTTGTTGTCAGACTGATAAAAAGAGATGCAATTCTGATAAATTTACGAATCTAGTATTTCGAGACTGTGGCTCGCTGACTCGAATCCTTACTGCCTTACTTACAATGTTCTCCGAACTTTTGCTAAGATTTCGGATGATTGCTTTCCTTTTTTATAATGTAGCTTGATCCAAAAAAGAAATAAAAAATATCAAGGTTGGGTATTTTTAGTTTGCATTTTGAGCTGGAATTGTTATATAGAGAGGAGAGGTTGCTAAATTCCTTACATATAAATATTTACGCCGGGAAGGAAAGTTTACTTTTTTGCGACTAAGCGACTTTGCGGCACTTAATTTTGCGATTTTCACTTAAAAAGGGAAATTTTGCGATTGGTCCAAAAATCGCAAAAATTTCTTTCTTCAGCAATTTCTTGCCATGAGGGATATAAAACCAAACACACAGCTAAATTTAAAACAATATAGAAAAACGTAGTAGTTTTCGTAATATATTTCGTTTTATATTATTTGTCGTAAAATCTACAATGTGAATAAATATGCGAATGTGAATGCTTTATACATGCAGAATTGTTGCTTTGTTAGAATTCTTTAAAAATATGTGTATTTGGGTATAATTGATAGCGCAAAGTATACGTATTGTAAGAACTCCTTGCTCTGAGTTAATAAATGTCCCTGCTTTCTTCATTTTTTAATTCAGCTCTGTGAGAAAAGTCATTTTTCACTGCTGTTAATATATCTTTTTCGTGTTCTTTAACGTTCTCACTACCCTGAGGTTCTGGGCGTTTTGAAACAGGAGGTAAATCCGCACTAACGGGCTTGTTGTTTCTCCGAACGCCGGTGTTCACTCTTTTCTTTGATTGCAAAACTTCATTTCGCCTTTTCTCTTTCTCTTCCTGTACAATGCGATTCTCGAGATCGTCGTAAAAATCCTCCTTTTGTTTGTCTTTCCTTTTGGCTTTATCTATTTCCTTTTTTTCTTGCAACCAATCATTGTAGGTTTTCTGTTTCGACTCAACAACGTCATTTTTATCGCTAGTACGATCTCTCTCGAAGGATGATGATGAATGCTCGCGTTTCTTCATTCTTGCATCTGCGTCAATGCGCGAAGATGTTGTCTTCGGTCTTTTTAAGCGTGTTTTTTTTATGCGGATATTGCGTTCCATTTCTTCTAAGGCCTCCTTCACTATAGCCTCTGTAAACAAACGAACTGATGTGTATCCTTCCGGACACAAATCATCGTTTAAGTACACTTGACGAAATTCATCAAAGGATTGATTGTTGTTTTTCGGCTGCCGTTTAACTGGCGACGTCGCTGGTCTTTTAGATTTACTTGCTGCCATTATATCTTGGCACGAAGTAGCCGGCTTAATCTTGCGTGCGCGTTCTCGTTCCATTGTTTTTTGTGAATACTTTAGGTTCTTTTGATTGGTTGATTTTTCTTTTTCTTTATCACAAAACGGTTTAAGCTTATGCTTATTCTCTCGTAACTCCTGTTTCTTTCGATTTATCCACTCTTGTAATTTATCCACCTTGTATTGTTCCTGCGATGCTGAGATTTTTTGTTCTTTACGTCTTATTTTTCGTTCCCTTCTTTCTTTTCTTCGTTTCTCCCTTTCGGTCTTATTTTTTCTTTCCAACCATTCCCGCAAAGCTGGGTTCGCGGTGTCTTTTAAGCTCGCATCAAGGTGATGTTCTTCCTCAATTTTTGCCATTCTTTCCGTCTCTTTCGCTTTTGGTTCTTTTCTGACAATAGTTTTCTTTTCCATACTCGAACGCTTTGTTAGAATTTTCGTGTCATCATTAAAAAGATTCTTTAAGACAGGGAAATTTGATCGCCTATAAATTGAATTTTTGCAACAGTTACAAAAACAAACATCAGTGTTTTGTTTCAATTTGTTCTTCTTTCTTTTTTTGGGTGATGATAAAACCAAGGCTTCTTCAGGAGTTTCTTGTTCATCAGAAATGGATTTACTTTTCTTGTCAGTATGTGTTGTCTTATCGCTGTGATCGAGCTCGTCAAGTATAGCACGATAGTTCTCATGTTCCAAAACAAAGGAAACCTTTTTCTCACCTTTATTTGAATCATTTCCTTCAAATTCAGAATTTTCATCTTTAAAAGTCACTCTAACGGGCGATGAATTTTCTGTGTCCGTTGTTTCATTTTCACTTTTTATTGTTTTGCTCTTTTCGTCATGTTCACTTTCTGTATCTTCAACATGGTGGTTTTCACTTTCTTCGCTTGAGCTTTGTTCATCGTCAAGTTGCTTTTTGTTCTTCTCGACATCACTTGTGTTATCATCAGAATCCGATTCCTCTGAAGTCAGTTCGCTTTTATCTCCTAAGTCGGTTGGTTTTGTTTCAGTCGTTTCCAATTTATTTTCTTCTTCTGCAGTCATGTTCTCTGGTAAACAAACTTCGTTATTTGTATTACTATCAGCATTAAAGTTTTTTTTACAATCTTCTAAATTGTCATCTTTAGGCGAAACAAAAAAATCCTCGTCTTCTTTTCTTCTATTTTCTACGTCGTTAAGGATATCGCTGAATAATGCGAAATCTAAATCAATTTTATTCCGCGACATTTTTAAGGCATTTAAAACTTTTAAATATTTACTTTTAGCACAAAAGTTTAATGTATAAATCTTTTTGTTGAGCGCTTTGAGAATCAATAAAGATTCTAAACGATCCTGATCATGTTATGTTTACCACGTTGCCAACATAGTTGGTCTTAAATAATATATCATAGCGCTTTTTAAATAAGTGAAAAAGTATTTTCATTTTCAGTCACACTGACTACGTTTTATTCAGCCTATTGAACCAATTCATCGCACTTGATTTTTTCTTTACAAGCAAATTAGAATTTAATGAAATGACCTTTCAAACAATTTTTTATTTGTTTACATTTGGTTTCGTGTACTGGAACGCACGAATTAACATCTTAATTTTGTTGGTTACCATATTTCGTGTAGTATCTAACATGCGATGTTTCGATCAAAAATAAGATGGCTGCTTCGGGAGAAGAGCCGTGAAAAGAAACAATAAAGAATAATTTATCAAGAGATTCGGAAAGAATGGATTTATTCATTGTGGTGTAATTTTAAGATTAATATTTTATCTGTTCTAATTGTTATAATAAAAAAATGAGTACAGCGAGAGAAAAATGGAAACGAAGTTTTGCAGCACTGGCGAGGAAAGATTCATCTCTTTCTGTGGGATCCCAAGCAAGCGTGATGGAAGAAGAAACTAATGTAGACGAGGTAAAATATATTTATGATTAAATATTGACAAAAGTGTAAATAATTACCTAGCTGTTTTCATTTAGAGTATGAAAAATGTTCCTAAATGTTAATGGTATCTAGCTATTCCAGCAAAGTTAGATACATATATCTAGCTACATATAGACAACACTGCAGATGGATTTTTTCTTCTTTTTGTTTAGTTATATTTTCTATGCTCCCCATTATTTCGTGGACAAAAAATAGTAAAGGTTGCTAAAGAGAGGTGTTTTCTATGGAATTTCTTCTCATCATTCAGTTAAAATCCTAACAATACTTTTTGTGCTAATAAATAAGAAGAACCAGTAAAATCTGACCTCAGGCTAGCTGTTGTTATTTTTTTTTGAGCATTTTTAGCCTGGTTTTAATAGTAAAAACAACTTCTGAATTCAGGCTTATTTTGATCTTACGCATTTTTTTCTCGAATTTCTTTGAAATTTATGTTATAAAAAATAGTTTTTAATTTTTTGTTAGATAGATGATAAATATGCATATTTTACCTGGCTAGCCTCACAAATATCCAGAAATATACCCTGTCTATTATTTCCAGGAGGGGCTATGGCTTAGATGGGAAGTTCTGGAGTATTTAATGCTCATTTTCAGCTACCCAGACCCAATTAGGGTCCTCAACTGCTAGACAACTCCCTGCAACATCCAACGACCCACATAGTGTGCCATCTTCCCCATTTCCCTCACATGGCTGGGGTTAACCAGGTCCTATGGTAACATTCACTCGCCCATAATAAATTGCTGCCAAGGGGAATCAAACCCCATTCTCCCTCACAAAGTGCGAGAGGTATAACCAACCAACAATCAAGCCAAATAAAAGAGAAGATCAAGCAAATGTTAGCTTGAAAGATTGCAAGGGAATTTATACCTTGAATTTTTTTTGTGCTTGACAATTCACTTAGGTTGTCCTTAGTTTTAAAACTAACGATTTGAGCCTTCGGCTATTCTAATTTTGTTCTTATTTTCCTGTAAAAGTCTTCCTGTAAAACCAAAAGTGTATAGACTAAAAAAGACATTGTTTTACTTAGTTCCTGCATGATTTTGCTTGCTACACATATACCAAAGACCACTAAAAATGTAAGAAAAGAAATATGTCTAATAATCTTTATTTCTTGTAAATTAATCTAGGAACCCTGGCCATGATAGGAGTTTATTTATGTAAAGAAAAACAAACTAGTTGCTATGTAATAGGTGCCTAAATTAAATATAAAACACCGTCCCAGAGTTTGCTATTTGTACCAAAGTGATCATAACTTAATATTTATTCCAGAAAATATCCACATTCTTTTTGTCATGAATGTAATTTTTTGTACTATAAAGTTTGAGGGGGAGTTTCAGGACAAGCTGCTGTAATAGAATTGATCCAAATATTAACTTTATATTTATTGTTGCTTCATGAAGGATCAAGCAAAAAAAAAATTCAATAATATATCTCATTATTTGATATTCTGAATGGTAAGGCAGGAGTCAAACCAAATTTCATTGCAATCAGGTACCTCAAGGTTACAAGATTGTGAGAATCAGGCAGTGTACAAAGAATGTTTTTTCAGTGTATACTCAGGCAGTAAAAATGACTAAGAGAATAATAATCTTGCATCTTTTTTACAAATTTTTTATGCTTTTTTAAAAAATAACTTTGCACTAATATTAAAGTCTTTAAAGTCACACCTTTTTCATTATAACATTTTTATTAATTTTTCAGGTTGAAGCGTACTTAAGTAAATTGAAGAAGAAAACAGGAGTTCTTAATCTATGGAGTGGTCAAAAATTTAAAGGGGTTGTGGAAGGTGATCGAACACCTGATATCTCATTAGATTCTGACGATGAACTGGACATGAAGTTAAGTATGAACGCTGAGAATTTTCGACAACTTGCTTTGGACAGTGACGAAGACGAGATGAGAATTGATTACATGAGGGCAATAAGGAAGAAAAAGTTCGACAAAAATAACAATGAAATCAATACAGATAGCGACAGTGACGATGATGGACCACTTAATCTTTTGCAAAATATCCACTTTGCTGAGTTAAAAATCGGGGATTTTGAATTGAGCGACACAGAACTCAAAGTAAACAAACCAGATGATTTCATACCACAATTGTATACTGTTAATGTTAATGACGACAAAGATTCTGAATCTACGAGTGAGTTGAATTTGAGAAAAAATATCCATTTGCTGAATGAAAGTGTCTCCGAAATAACAAGTGAATCTCAGGAAAAGAACAAAGATTCGGTCAGAGCTGTCTCAAGTGATAATTCAATACATACGGAGGAGGAAGTGTCTGAAGTATCCAATCAAACCAGCGATTTAAAATCATCCACAGTGAGCTATACTCCATTAAATTCTAAAGACAACCCTTCAAAAGATCGAAGTAGGACTAAGTCGAAAAGTTCTATGGACAGCTCAAGAAGTTCCCAAACAGTAAAGACTAAAAAAAATCGAGATAGTAGTCGAACATCTGATTGTAATTCTGATGTGAATACGTTGTCTTCGACAACTAGTATTTCGATTGACAAATCTGAAAAGCAGTCTAAGAAAAAAAGGAAAAAACACCGTCACCATAAAAGTGACAGGTCTGATTCAAGATCATCAGGAAGAACGCGAAGAAAGAATGTACAAACTCAGACAAAATCTCATACGACTGAAAGAACTGATTTAACGGACGATGTTCTCAAATTTCGATATTACTGGCAACAGAAAACTCCAAGTAACATCGCAGCACATGTAGTTGACATGGCTGCAATAGAAGGATTAACAAATTATAATCCCGCTGTGTTGGCTGCCAATGACATGTTGAAGTTTCATTTAGAGTTGTTGCAGCGACACATAACAGATAGTCAACGGTTGTACGACTCTTATGCGTCTGACAGTTTGAACAGGAACTATAAATATACAACCTACGAAGATACTTTGAAATACATCAAACAAAACAAGCCGAAAGTAATCTCATACCAGGAAGCGTTGAAACAAATACAAAAGGGAAAATAAAGGTTTTTGATATAAACCTCCTGATTTCTGTAAATGGTGGTGTTGGGTTAGGCTGGATTTTTTCTACCATAGGAACAAAATTTTTGCGGTGCATAATTTTTTTTTGGAACTCATTTGTGCGAATTTAACCTAAATCCGAATTTAACCTAAAAAAGTTGGCCTTGTGCAATGTCTTTCGCAAAATTTATTATTCCATATATCCACAAAAATTTATTCGTGCTTCTAATTCCTATAGGACCTTAGTCATTGTGTTTTTCGTTGTTTATTTGAAAGTACCTTTATTTCTTAAAGGCAAAATCTTAGGCAAAATTGATTTTGCTACTGCTAAAATTACTGAATCTTCAGGGAATTTAATTCCGCAAATTTCGGTAAAATGCCGTTATAAGAAAAAATATGTTCCGCAAAAAGAAGCATTTTGGGGAAACTCTTTTGCAAAAATAAGTTCCGCATAATTTTCTTCCGCTGATAATTTGTTCCCTCGAGGTACTCGGTTGTAATTTATTGTTTATATCTATAATAAGTTTTTATAAAATTATATTTTTATAAGTATTTTTGTAACAGTCAATTGAATGTAATCAATAAGAAGGATTTATTTGTTCTCAAATAAAGGTTAATTAAAACTGAAAATGTCGAATGTTCTCCTTGTCTGGAAAACAGTGTCGATTAAATGGACTTTCTTCGAGTTTGCAGGGCCGAGAAATTACTTTAAAAAGGGGAGGGGAATAAATATTCTAGCCCGTGCCTCGATATAGATGGAGAAAATATAATTTCCAAATAAAATGAAAAAAGTCCTATTTATTCCTTGCAACTACGTCCCAAGGTCCTTTTTCTCTTTTTGACAATCTCGGACGGCGAGAAAAATATAGAACCTTTTTGTTCTTATATTACGGCAAAATCTGTGGCTTGTGTTAATGTGACAGAAGTATTCAAAATTGAGTTAACCATGTCTTCGTTTGTGAAGAAATCAGGGAGGGAGTCCGTGAAAGGTTTGGAGGAGCAGCATGTCAAACTAGAAAGAGATTACCGCAGTATTTCATGCAAACCTTTTTTTATATGGACCCAAGAGATGTATACTAATTTACGCTAAAACTTTATTTATTTACGTGATGTTTTTTTACGTATTTTCTAACGTTATTAAGGAAAAATCCAATTATATTCAGGACTATATGGTTCACATCGGTTATTGTCTTGGTACTTAACATGCCCTCTGGTAACAAAGTTGGGCTATGGTTAAACACATGCTTGGATTCGAGAAAACTTTAGCATCATGCTGTGTCACCACAGAGCGCATGACACAGTGGTCTAATTATGGAGGTATTAAAGCATAATAGATAAGACCAAGATTTGCGTGGGACTCGCTCTAAACATGGCTACTACATGCAGTTCAGTGATCTTACTTGCATTTTTTTTTACATTGTCAATACTCAAAACAACACAAAAGCCGGTACTTCATTCTCGTCCCCAGAGCTCTTTAATTAAAACCTTTCGAGTTTATCTCAAAGAGCTCTGGGGTCAAGAATGCCGGTACTTAGTAATCGCCCATAAAAATACGGCCACTAAGGACCCGGTACTTAGTATTCGCACGCCTTGACAAAAACAATTTATGAGCTTTTTGCGCAAAATGTAGTTGAATGGAAACGAGCCTTTATGGGTTGGAAAATTTGCTAAAAAAGGCAGGCATTAATTTAGGGCTGATAAGTTATCTACGTACTAAAAACAGACCAACGTCTATTTTTATAAGATATTTCCCAATTTTAACAATACAATAGAGTAAATAAATAAATACATTTGTACATAAATCTTAAATGTTTTACATAACCCAAAAAATAATTTATTCCTAATCATTCTAGGAATGATGTTCTAAATAAATTACCGTTTTATTGATGCAGCTTTTAAATAACAAATGAGAACCACAGCTACACCGCCATTATGTTAAATTGTTTTATTCCTGGTTGCTAGGAACTTAGGTTCCGATAAAAGAGTTGGTTTAGAAGGTCAATCAACAATGAATAGAATTACTGGTAACAACGCCATAATAAAGATATATATATATATATAATCCCAATAATAAAAATAATTTTTGTGTATATATTTTTCATTACACATTGTTACGAAGATTAAGATTCATTTGTAGTAATATGGTGAACTAATAAAATATTAGCAAACAATAATTTTTTGCGAATTTCACAAACAATTATTGAATTTTTATGTAGCAGAATTTTTTTAAAACCAAATTCGGAAAAATTAGTGTGTATAAAATTTGCATCTTCTAACCCAACAAGTACTATGCTCGTAAAAAAGCTCTAACCATAATAAATTTGTTTATATAACTAAAATCTACGCCAAATACTTGTGGAAAATGGGGGAGTTACCCTATTTTAAAAAACTAACCTCCTGAAATTTTGAAACCTGAATCGTACAGACTAGAGCGTTTATAGGATGTCACTCTACTTAAGAGTTGCCACTCTTCTTATAGATCACGGCATTTTCATAAAATTGGGGAACATTTTAATATTTCTCTAAAGAAATTAAGAATAGTTAAGAAATTTTAAAGTTAACGCTACGAGAGAAGAACAATTAATTTGCTCTCGTGTAGCATTTCTATGCATTTTGGAATATAAAAACCAAAAAGAAAAAGAAAAATTGAGGAGAAAATTGAGGAGAAAGTTGTCAGGAAATCTACTTTTAGAAGGTATTTAAGGAGACTTTTCAAAATTAAGGAGAATTTACGAGTTTGACGAGGCGTGACAACCCTGATTAATACGCGACATAATAATGCCGTCCTGCAGTCCTGTATACTCAACAAAAGAATATGCTAACGTCAGGTATAATTAAAACAGTTTAAGCATTAATTAGACCTAATCAAATAGCACAAGATCTAAATGTTAACACAACTATAAGCATTGACAATTTCAAAATGCGTATTTGTAATACTTTGACGGAATTTTGACATCTAACTATAAACGGAACATGCAATAAAAAAAAACGTAATGTAAACATGGCCTTAGCACTAATTGTTAAACCGAATCTCACTATGACAAAAACCAAAACACAATTCTAAAAATACATGTAAGAAGAAATGGAGATATATAATTTTCTGCCTTTTTTATCGTTTGTGTATTAATTCGGCTGAAAACATTAACCAGTTGCTAAAAATAAGGAATAAAAAAATAAGTATTTTTTATGATAAATTAGTCAAAATATAATTCCCCATCGAACGCTTCCTCTTTTTTAATGATTTCATCAGAACTTTTCACCCTCCTCCGGTGATAAAAGCTGATCCATCTCGTGAGTCTCGTCCGCAAAATAAGTATCATCGTCCGCCCATGGTTGTTTCTCACCGGAAGCAAATATGGCGTAGAAAATTAAACCAAACATATAAACAGATGCTGATATTAAGAACACTACTCTCCATTCTTCTTGTGTCTAAACAAATACACAAATAAACAAATACAATAAATACACAAATAAATAAATACACAAATAAACAAATACATAAATAAACAAATACATAAATACACAAATAAACAAATAAACAAATAAACAAATAAACAAATACACAAATAAACAAATATATAAATACACAAATAAACAAATATATAAATACACAAATACACAAATAAACAAATAAACAAATAAACAAATAAACAAATAAATAAATACACAAATAAACAAATATATAAATAAACAAATACATAAATACACAAATACACAAATAAACAAATAAACAAATACATAAATAAACAAATACATAAATACACAAATACACAAATAAACAAATTAACAAATAAACAAATAAACAAATAAACAAATAAATAAATACACAAATAAACAAATATATAAATAAACAAATACATAAATACACAAATACACAAATAAACAAATAAACAAATACATAAATAAACAAATACATAAATAAACAAATACACAAATAAACAAATACACAAATAAATAAATACATAAATACATAAATACACAAATAAACAAATAAACAAATACATAAATAAACAAATACATAAATACACAAATACACAAATAAACAAATAAACAAATAAACAAATAAACAAATAAACAAATAAACAAATAAATAAATACACAAATAAACAAATATATAAATAAACAAATACATAAATACACAAATACACAAATAAACAAATAAACAAATACATAAATAAACAAATACATAAATAAACAAATACACAAATAAACAAATACACAAATAAATAAATACATAAATACACAAATAAACAAATAAACAAATACATAAATAAACAAATACATAAATACACAAATACTTAAATACACAAATACGCAAGCCACTGCCCACCCATAAAAAAGCTTTATTCTGAACTAAGAAGGGTTTAGAAAGTACTTCAAGACAGCAGAAACTTTGATTTTATAGGCAGATGGATACTTCGTTATACCAGCTAACCTCTCGATGCACACTGAACTAAAATAGAAGCATTATATACCTCATTCTCTGTGATGAACCCCACCATCATCGGACTAAATATACCTGGCAACGTAGCAATACAATTACTAATACCAAATAAAATGCTGGCATATCGAGGCGAGATATCTAAGTGGTTGACAGGAAATCCGGACCAAGTGAACCCACCCAATCCAACTGCTAATGTTAAACCAACGATAGCGAACTCTTTGCTTGTAGTGTATCCCACGACTACTAGGAACGCAGCTTGAGAAAAGAAGCCTGTAATAAAAAAGATGGAAAATATTAGGAGTAGGCTATGTCTGTAATGTTAGAAAACATCTCCACAATGCACTTATGCTTTTTTATACTTAAGTTTTGTTCCCATTAAAATTAAAACTTCTTGTTGTGCAAGTGTTGTAAAGATAGAAAAATTATATCTCTACAACATTTGCTGTGCAACATTTCGCGTTTACTGACAACATGTGTTTCCATTAAAGTGGTAACGGGATTGTTCTATAACTGTTTATGATTGTTGTACAACTGTTGCACAACACTTTTTATGGAAATGGAAACCAACCTTTAAGGGAATAACTTTTGGCGGAAAGAAAAATTGGTGGATAAGTCGGAAATGGCGGATTTTAATTTAGCGAATAATATAAAATGGCGGAATTGGCAAATGTAGCAAAAGTCTGCGAAAGTAAATTTCCCCTAAATTTTTAAGGTATTAAGGTATTTTAGGTATTTTGTACCATGTAATACACATGGTACAAAAGACAAGAGAGAATTCATGCTTACCAATAGAGTTGAAAACTTTCCGAACAATTGTTGTTCTCATTATCTGATGAGCTCGTAAGAAATCCGCAAACCTACCACCAGCCTGCACCACAATGACCATTGCCAAATATGGTATCGCAGATATGAAACCAGCCTGAGTAATAATAACTGATTCACATGATAATATACCACAATGGAAGATTATGAAAAATAAGAAACACATCTGTGGAGGGAATCACCAATTATGAATGGCGATAAACTTTGTGAAAAAATCAACTTTGCAAGGACCTGTCATATTTTTACGTGTTCTCTTACCTCTTTCAGACTAAAATTTAAAACTTGTTTTAAATATGTAGGTAGTTGAGTGAGAAGAGTGTACCAGCCCCAATTTTCAGTGGTATGTGCTACAATGATTGCCCAAACAGGAATGGATTTGAATATGTCTTTCCATGGCGTCTTTACCATCTATGATAAAAAATTTGTTAGGCTAAAAATTAAAAACAATAATAAGCCTTTAGAAACATCAAGTAACAACAAACAACAAGTACTGATCAATTTCTATCTGGAATATCTATTTTATCCATTACAATTATGCTTTTGTCTATCAGCTTGCTTTTTTAACCAATTTAATTCACTTTTAGTTCCCTTATAATGACCATTGCTATTATGTTTCTTATTACTCTGGAGGGTGGTCTGTCAAATTTTGTTTTCATTTCCCCTGAATTTTCACTGACTAAGATGTCGAATTGCTGATCATGAAAATCAGATGTCCCAGGCAGTGTTTAATTTTCACTGAGGTAGCAGAAAGTTGAGTTTCATACACAAGTATTCCCTGATTTTTTCATGACCCTCGAATAATTCATTTAGCCTGACTTCTTGATGCAATTTTGAAATTCTCTGATTGATGTCCAACCTAACTAAATATTACACTATAAATTTTACTAAAACTATAACTTATGAATAACATATTGGTATATTAATCAATAAAAAAAAAAGCAATGACAATTTGCTAAGTGCTAAGTGCTAATAATATTTTGTGATGTCATGTAACTCCATACACAAATTGTGCACAGCAAACAATCCTCACCTCTCTATCTGGCTTGTCATCGCTCAAGCTGGATTGGATATATTCTAATTCCTCAGGTGAGATTTTAGGTTGATCTTTCGGGGAATCAGTGATCAACATAAACCAGAAGAAACTCCAAATGATTGCCATTAAACCTGGAATACAAAAATAATGAGATATCGAAGCTATCATATGGTTCACAGACACTATATCCAGTAAATAACATCATGCAAAAAAAGTTTGATATTGTCTGATCAAGCAATTCAAGAATACTATACTTACCAAAACTATAAAAAACCCAAGGCCATCCAAAGTTATCAGCTATCAATCCTGACAGTGGCATGCCAAGAACAGTCCCTGCGAAAGGACCTAAAAGAAAACAAGAATAGTTAAAAAAGTTTGGGAAAGAACTATTCAGGTCTGTAAAAATGAAAACAATCATTGATATGATGCATGCTTGCACATAATGATTTTTTAAAATAAATAAAAAAGTGTGGTGTATACAGTTAAAATCCATAAAGAATCCATAATAAAATCCATGCCTCGACATTAATATTTATTAAGAAAGACAGAGTTTTGTATAATACAATCAGAATAATTTCTATCTGCTTTAAGCACTTTTTTTTGTTAGAAGTAGCATATGAAAAAACAATTTACATACTCAAAAAGTCCCTTGAGTGGAAATAAATGTGTGCCAAATTAATTTGAACAAGGTCAAACAATAACAGTTACTTTGAAGACAAATAAACCTTGAACCATCATACAAAACATCTTTTTGACAACACAATGTTTCTTTTAAATATTATAAGTTAAAAAAGTAAATTAAAGATTGACAGGGCTCTTGTTAAGAATATTAAGGGTGCAGAAGAGTAATGATCTAATTCTATGAAATTTCAGAAAATCTCCTTAAAATAAGAAACATCCAAAGTGAAACTATATTTTCTTTAAAAAACGTGTTTGTGTAATTGAAAAAATGTTTATTGATTTGTCTAAAAAATTAATTTTTACCAGAAAAGGAAATTGTTGCCAATTTGCTTCTCTCCATTGGAGGTGCCCATTTTCTCCATATTGCATGAATACATGGGAAAGTGACTCCCTGCAAATAAAAAAAAAAATTTCTTTATTATAAAACTAGAAAAGTGTGCAAGCTTTTGTTATTATTCCTTGGGCTACTGAGTTATAAACAAGTCAAAAGACTATCAAGATTTTGAACTCAGTTCTTTTACTCCAATAGTTCTCATTTGAAACACAACCTTTCAGATTAAAATAAAATTTGCAGCTTGCAGGGAGAATACATTGGTTTCAACTCAATTTTTTTTAATTTAGCATGTCCGAGACTCTTGAATAAGCTAAAAAGTGTGCGGGCTTGAAAACAAAAAGTCATAAAAACTAACAAACAAGTTGCATTTAAATGGTAAAAAGCTACAATGTTTGCAACTCTCTAAATGACAACAGACAAACAAACAAACTCTGACCTCAAAAAGACCCTCTAACATTCGTATTACAACTAATAGATAAACGTTCGTTCTTGCTGCTGGTGGTGTTAAAATTGTAAATAAAGCTGTCATCAAGATACCACACCCAAATAGATTTTTACCACCATATTTTGCAGCAAGCCAGCCGCCTGGAATTTGAGTAACAATGTAGCCGTAAAAGAATGCACTTAGAATGAAACCTATAAAGGAAAAAAAAAAATTTTTTTTTGACAAATTTACATTACTAGAACATTTAAAAAAGATTTTTTTTTTTAAATTTAAACCTCGCAATCGTGAATCCCAATCAAATTCTGGTGGACTCTAAATGAAAAGTAAAAGTTTTAAATTTTTTAAAGTGCTTTTAAAAAAGCTCTTATAGGCGTGGTAAAATGTTATTCCACATAATTGGGTACTGATGGAAAAACAGAAATATCAATAATTTGCAGCAATAAAAAAGGGTAAAATTTGGCGCAATAAAATAAAAGTCATGGAAAAAAAACTGGTAAAAGTATTTATAGTAAAATAAAATAATATAGAATCAATGGTGGGAACTTTTTAATGATTTTATCCCATGGTCCAACAAGTTGCAATGTATTATAATTATTAGATAAAAAAGAGTCATATTTTAGTTAAATTGCTTGTGGTTCAGATTTTACTGCACTTTCAGCAGACTAGATAAAATAAAATTTTTAGTGAACTAATATCTCTTATATTGTTTGTTCAATATTATCATTATTTTTTAAAAAGAGAAAAATATTTAATCTTATTCTTTTATGGACAAGCAGGAAAAAAACTGCACAGTAATTAAATTTTAGCATTCCCAACAATAATTTTATTTAACCACAAATGATTGTAAACTGTTGTTAAAATCCTGTTAAAGATTGTCAACAATGTCCAACACATGGGACATTGTCTTTTACTTAAAAGTTTAATTATTTAAAGCTACCTAAATTGTCAGAGGAAACTTAATTATCATTATTAGGTGAGTAACACACGCCACCGAATTCCATGCAAATATATATACTGCTATAATATATGTATGGAAAAATAGTATATATACTATACTCACTATAACATATGCAGTTCCATTCTCATAATGTCCTGTGGTGTTTGAGACCATGGCCACTAGAGCCACACTTAAATTTACACGTAAAGCATATACATTCACAAAACCAAAAAAACTTAAGATAGCAACAAGATAACGTTTCGGCAAGCAAGAACAGCAACAAAGATCTCTCGGTTGCTTTCTAGGTGACTCCTCGTCATATGAATACATATCATTGTCATTGCTATCACTGTTTCCCTGTAATGCACCAGCCTCCAGAAGGTCATGTTTCCCAGACATGTCAATGTAATTTCAGTCACCTCATTTTATATCCCTGTTGGGAAAAAATAAACATTTATTGTGCAAATGTATATATAAATGAATTCCTTTGTTTATATTTCCAGCAGTAACCTCTTTCGGCTCTGGCATGTGTGCGGCAGGAAAAAGGATTGGGGGCGCTAGGTGAAGCAAAGTTATTTTCAGTCTATTTTGTTACACAGGCATTGTCGAACTTTAAATAAGTCCAAATAAATCAGAAAGCATCAATTCACACTGGATAATAGTTTAAAACCTGAAACAATCTTCCTGTGAGAAGAAATCGACAGGAAAAGACATCTTTTCACTAAATCCTAGCATCTTTTTTCCTGCCACGCAAATGCCAGAGCCAAAGAGCTTTCCGCTAAAAAGTAAACAAATAACGCCACGCTGGAATTCTTCCGTCTGTCAATATATGCGTGCGTATCTGGAACTTCGTAAATATCAACAACTCATCTATAACTAAGTTTCAAATCTCTACATGCAAACTACATTTTAATTTCAAGATCAAAATATTTGTGACGCTGTAGCTTAGTGGTTATAACTCTCACCCTTTGTGCAGGAAACCGGGGTCCAATTTCCCTTGGTGGCAATTTAATATGAGTGAGTGAATGTTACCATATGGCCCAGGGTTAACCCAAGCCATGTGAGTGAAATTGGGGAGATTGTACACTGTGTGAGCTGTTGGATGTTGCACAGAATTGTCTGGGTAGAGCGTGGACCCTGGGTCTACGTAGCTCAAAATGAGCATAAAATACTTTAGGACTCCCCATTTAGCCATGGCTGTTCTGCCCGGATTGCGAAAACGGCCTGTTTACAAACAGTCGGATTATGTACGCATGGCCCAATTATGTTTTTTTTCCCTGATTATGTCGTGGTGACTGGATTATGAACGCTGATATAATGGCTGTCCCGGCAGGCTGTGATTGGCATTTTCTTCTAACTTTTGTGAATGAAACATTGACGAATTATTGTCACAGAATGATGGATTACGTGCTTTATGTACCTGGGGAAGTTTATTTTATGTTTTTAAACACCGTTATACCAAATAACTAATTTTAAAGCTGTGAATTTCATTCGTAAAAGTGGTTTTGACTTTGAAGCTCGAATCTGTGTTGTTTTTCTCTCCCATTTATCGATGTTGAACATGATAATTTGTTTATTACAAAATGTTTAAACCTTTAATACACTGGAGCACAACTGATCAGTGGTTCAAAGAGTGAATTAATAGTGATATAAAATTTGTTTTGATTTTCCCAACCACACACTGTTCTTGGAAGTTTGTCCCGATTTAGTTCGTTTTATAAGTGCCAAATAATATTTTTTAACTGTGTCGTACATAAGCCGGCTGATTATGTTCCCCGATTATGTATTTTCTGCCCTGTTTATAAACGGGGCAAGGTGCCATACATAATCCGGGCAGCGTTCATAATCTGGGCAGAACATGGCCCCTCCAAGAAATAATAGACAGGGTATATTCCTCGATATTTGTGAGGGTAGCCATGTAAAATATATATTTGGAATGGGCTGGTCTTACGGCATAACACATGCCGATTTGCACAGCTATCTGTGTGACTATGTACAAAAATCCACAACGTTCTACATACATACACAGCAAGCTTGCTTAGTTAGCTAGCTAGCCAACAGAGTACTGAGGGTTGAAATCTATGCATAATAGAATTAAATAAATTTTAACATCGTTTTAATATGAAGAACAAAAACGTCAAAAATAATAATAATAAAAAAATAGAACCAGGTAAGCTGGTTTAAAAGAAAAAGCGGAACCAACGCGCACCTGCCGAGATTTCTTCCGATCTTCGATCTTGCTACGCAAGCTACCATGTTGATTATTTGTTTATTATACCTGGTCGATCATAATGCAAAATCTTGTTCGTGGTCCTTTTTTAATAACTAACTGATTTTACATAGTATTGCTTATAAATTCAATAAAAAAGAATTATAAGAAGACGAATTATGTTTATGGATGTACTCTTTGCACAAAAATGACGTTCCAATGGTTCCAATAAGATACAAAGTTTCCACCTCTTATTTTCGTTTTATGAGCTTACTCTGGTAACTAAAACATTATATTGTGCTTGGAGACACAAAGCGCGAGCCGAGGCGACATTTAATCATATAAAAACAACAGAATGACTGACTGTCGGTTCTGTCTGCCACCGTCCGTCTCGCTGCTAGCTAGGGCTTATTGTGCATTTTGTTATCTCAATTTTTTTGGCAATTTCTATTTTTAGTCTGTTCTTTATTTATTTATACATCATTGTGTGAAAGCCTTATTATAACTAGCTAGCTACCTATATACCTTATTTTTTGCACAATCTCTTGCCTCGCTAGCTGAAAACAATATTTGGTGTTGTTTAGCTAGCTACAAATTCTATAGCTAGAATTTACACTGAAAGTATTCTCAACATCGTCGCACCCAGGTTATTGTTATTTGTACAATAAGTTTTCCTTGTTCTTTTTTTATTTTTTTGTGACGTAGCTAATTATTTTCTCTAAAAAATAATGGTTTATGAAAATTATAATTATCATGCGAGGTTATGTTTGGGTTAATGATAAACATGGGGTACCCCAATTGGGTTAGTATTTGGGGTTATGGTTGGGGTAGCTAATTCGATTTTACTCAAATGCGACGGCTCTTAGCTCGCTTAAGGATACGGTAACCCCCTGAGACACATACTCAGTATATTTAAAATATCTCCTCTGCTCGCTATATTAACCCTAACAAATATATATATTCTGAAAGCCAAATAAATTATCTCTAGAATGATGATAAAATATTTCCATAAAAAAATCCAAAAAGTAGAAAAAAAATCATATACAAAAATTCACCCTTCCAGTTCATTTTGTCGAACACTCCCCTCAGTAAAATTTTTGTTCGTTGAAAAAAATATCATTGCGAGGCTCTTATTCAGCTCTAAAAAACTTTGCTTTTTTTACTCAAAACAACATGTGGTTTCAAAAATATAGCATATTTTGTGTTACAATAGCTCTTTTATGACTGATTTATCTATTTTTAAGCATGATAGATCAATAACTTGATATTTCCTCACTTTCTGCGTTAGAAAAAGCAAAGTTTTGTAGCCAAAGATATAATTGTCGCAACAAACTTGTTTTTGTACAATTTCGAGAAGATGGAGGGGAGTGTTCGACAAAAATATATACCGTTATGACTGAAAATTTTATTTCGAGAAAAAGCAAATCAAAGACCTTTGCTTTTACCTGCAAGAATCATGGTTACACCCACTTAAACGTTATGAATAATTAATAACTCATGAATATTTTATTAAAAATTAAAGGTAAAGTGTTTTCGCAGAACTTTGGATCTAGTTATTGTTAAACAGACAACAGGATAACATAACATAACAGGATAAAAACGAAAAAAATAAAGAAATAACTTATAAAGGTATAGATGATAAATAATAATATATTTGTATAGATTATTAAAGTGTGAATGTTTCCTATGTTATATGTAGAGATGCAATTTTTTATTCGTTCTGCATAACTCTCTTTAATTATCATACAGATTAAATATATTTAAGGAATTTTAAACTTTGAGCACACTGTTTAAAACACTAAAAGATAAAAAAGATTTTTTCTCATTTTATCCCTCTTAACAATAAATATTTTTGATTCTTTTTTTAAAAATATCAGGAAAATATGCCAAAGAATCAAATTTAAAAAAAATATTTTTTTAAAAAAAAATGACCCTGAAGGGGGTTACCGTATCCTTAACATACCGAATTTAGCGCTAATTGGTTAAAAAGAAGTTTCACTTTTACCTTAGTTAACAACACGCCTGACTCCGCCATATTTAAAATTTACATAATAATTTGCATACCAGATGCCTTTGCAAAACTAAACAGCTGTGTGTGAAATTGACCACTTTAGGCAGGTTCACACCTCATTTGTCGTAGTCACACAAATAATTGACCATTTATTTTTATCATAATATGTAATTTTCTCTCATTCGACACCATTCGTCGCAGTAGTTGAAATAAGTATAACTAGCTGGGCGAATGGGAATTTAATAAACCAATCAGATTTCGAAATACAATTTCAAAACGAGGTTTAAAATTTCAAAATGGAAACAAAGTTTATGAGAAAGAAAAGTGTAGCTAGCTAACTTTTTGTGTGCAATATTTAAACATTAAATATCTTATTATAATATTGAAATTTGCTGAAATGGAGTAAAGTAACTAACTGGTGGTGCCAAACTAAAAATAAATGTCTTATTTGTTATGTGCAGTTTTATTTTTCGCGGTAGTGCACTTTCTTCTTTAATTCACAACAAATAGATTTTTTGTATTCTTCTTATTCGAACAACTACAATGAATGACTGTGTACCCACCTTTACGAAAAGATGTGCAATGTTGTGTATGGTGTATTTTCTAAAGGTTGGTTGTCACATGTATAATGCAACCATAGCCTTTTAAAGCCTCGTTTCCATGTTATTTGATCATTGTAAAGACAGCTTCATAAGGACAAAGTTTGACATTAGAACTTTGCTAGGGAAAGCCTCTTTTCCAAGTTAATTACATTCGAAAATTTTGGTCATCGACAAAGAACATTATGACCAGAAGATTTACTGTGAGAAACTTGCATGGGGGAAGCTTTATTTTCAACTTTGTTTACATGTGAAATTAACGCTAATAGAAATCACCCAATATGAATCTACTGGGACGTGGCAAAAGAGAGCGCATAATTACTGGTCTGTAAAATAAAGCTACCACCCCAAACACTACCCCAATTGGGGTACCCCGTGTTTTCAATTAAGCCGTTACGTTTTGACTTACCGTGTACTTCAATTGCATAGAGCTTGAAACACTGATCAAGAATTGTATAGGATATATTATATCTGTTTCAACGACCAATAGAAAATATATTGTGGTTTTAGAGTTTACATCATCATCATCATTCTCGGCTTAACGTCCGTTTTCCATGCTAGCATGGGTTGGACGGGGTATATTAATGACCCTCTTCCAATCTGATCTAGACTGTGTTAGATCTAAACTCAACTTCCTCTGTATCAAGTCTGTCCTTATAACCTCCTGCCAAGTCTTTCTCGGTCTGCCTCTGGGCTTTGCCCCAGGAACTATCAAGTCTCTACACTTTCTTACCCAATTATCCTCCTCCATTCTTTCCAAGTACCTTACCTCCTGTAAAAAACAATTAAGCTTTAAATGAATCTTTTTACCTTTTTATAAAATCTTTATTTGTTTTCTAGATATAGGTTTTGAAAGTTTAGCTAATTAAATGTGTGGAATTATGACATATTAGTTAGATGCTAAGAAACAATAGCTGGTGTGATTAATAATCAGAATAACTAAATATGAGTATGTAGGATAATTATGTGCAGTATAATTGGGTTTGATGAAGCAATGGTCGACTCGTGATTGTTCAAAAAATAAAATTGGATAGGTAAAAACATTTATTGAAAATATATGATATCATGCATTAATAAGCATATATAATTATCAAAACTTCTAAGTCAAAAATCTGGAAAACTGATCAAGTTTTTAAAAAATTTTGGTTTGTAGCATGTCAACTTTTTTTGTCTGTCAAAAACAACTGTGTGGTTCTCAAGCCTGGAAATTTGTGGAGTCTGGGGAAAGGATCCATCGTTACCGTGATTTGAAGCTGAGGGAAACGATCAAAACGTTTTTTCGTTTCCGCGAAGTAGACCTTGCGGAAACGATACTTTAACGACTGTAACGATTAGCTTTAAACCGATAAATAAATGGAGAACCATTTCATAATGGCCCTAGTTAGTGACAAGAACTACAGTACTGGAATCAGGACACCTAACATCGTGAGCGTGTATCATGCGCGACACGAACGATCCGAGATCCTATCGTGACCATCGCGATAGAAAAAATGTCACTGAAGAACTTCGCGATAGTCGCGATGTATAAAAAAATAACGATGCTATCGCGATCGTCACTATTAATCGTAATTGTCGCAATGGATCGTGAATAACATTAAAAATATTAAACAATAGATGGGTATAATCTTGTGTCTTTTTTTTTACATTTAAAAATTCTTTTGCATCTTGTAATATATTTTTACTGGAAATTGGATTTTAGAAATAAGGCGACCATAACGTAATTATTTGTTCTACGGGCGAAGTCGATAGTAGCTTACGGTCGGCGAAATAAAAATAATTTTATCGAGAATGTATGGTCGGAACAACAACAACAAAAAAATATAACAACGGAGGAGGGTGTTACAACAACCTTTTTTTTCTATGTATTTTCGCATAATGCACGCGGTTTATATTTTTTAGTTGCGAAGGAAAAATAATAATAATTTGTCTCACTAAAAAAATAGAACTAACACTCAAGGTGAAAAGATAACAACATATTACATACGGATTGTGTGTAACAGCGATGTACGGAACATTCTTTTCTAATTTTTATAGAATTTTGTTATCCATTTATATCTCAGCAATCACAGTGTGCATGATAAAATAAATTGCAGCAATGGGGAGGAGATAGTTGCATGTGTCTTATTAAATGTATTTTTAATTGTATTTTTCATATTTTCAATGGTCACCTGTTGCTTGAAGGTAGCGAAGATAAAAAAGAAAATTATCATCTATACATTTAATTTTACATTTTTCAATATTTTTAACAGAAATTAATAATGAAGTCCTGGGTACTAGGTTGTGAAATACATGTCAATAACACCTAAAAATGATACCTGCTATACTGCTCTATTACCAGAAGCAAGTCATTTCAATGTGCTCAATGTGATTGCAAAGATATTAATAGATTAGAATTACATTCAACACAAAAGAAAAAATTATCTCCAGAGTTGTGTTTTAGAGAGAACACGAAGTCTTGCAGTATTAGATTTTAACAAGCGTAATTTTAAACATATATATAATAATCATAACGAAGGAGGGTGTTATGACAATAATAATATTTTTCCACAAGATGGGATAAGAAAATGTTTGTTTTTAATTTTTTTTTTCTTAAAAACTTTTTTGCTTGAAAGAACCTTACAACAAAACAATAATTATTTATATTCAATGGTGTTTTCTCTAATGACATTAATTAAGTGTTATTATAATGTTTAAAGATGTATCATGATGGTTGCGATCTGGATCGCGAAAATCACGATGCATCGTGAAAGTCCACGCACGCGGTCCACGATGTTAGGTGTCCTGATTCCGGTACTGTACTCCATAGTAGTAAAATATAATATAAATATATTATATTATAATATAAAATTATTATAATTTGAAATATTGTCCAAGGGAAACGATTTATTGTTACAGTCTTTATTGATTCGCGGAAAAGTCGCGGAAACGAAACGATCGTTTCCGCCAAATTTCCAGGCCTGGTTCTGACATGTTGTTCTAGTGGCAGGAGTGTTCATTATTAACAGTACAACTTTTCACCTTGTATATATTCCATTATTCCTGGACATAACTTTGACAAAATCATAATGGCAGGTCAATGTCAAAGGATCATTAAAACGGAGTTGTCCAAAAAGCTTTATTTGGTACAATAAAGGTTTTTTTAATATAATACTACTCTGTTTACTTTGGGATTGTCTTTGTTTGTGGCTAGGTCAACGAGCTTGAATGCACTGTTTGGCATTTCAGGAAAGTGCAGGAGCTTTCAAAAGAAACCAAGAAATTTTATTCTAAAAGTCCTTGAAACTTACCCTTATATATGTGGGTGTTTGCGGCTTATTGGCAGCCTCATTGAAATAGGTTATTCACAAATGTTAATTCTTGCAAATTTTTATTTATTCTAGAATTTCTTTTATATATAAAATAAAAAAAATTCCTTTATATTACTCATCCTTATTGTGTAAAAGTTAGTTAACAAGTCTTTTTAAATTTTTTAAAAAGCTCTTTTCGTTCATAAGATATTCACATTTAAAAATTTCAGATTTAATTATACTGCATAAATTATAAGGTCATATTTAAATTAATTTAAAATGGACTATTAGTGAAAGTTATTTCCCCTGATTTCGTGATTTTTTCTAAGGTTTCTTCTGCGAAAGTCGTCAACTTGGTAGTTAAATATTGCCCAAAGTGTATTTTGTAATAAAAATTTAAAAAATTGATGATAGCACCTTGTTATATAAAACCATTAAAATGAGATCATAATGGTGCTTTGAATAGTGTTTTTGATTTATGATGTAGCAAAACATTGCAATTTATTGCAGTGTTTATTAGAAAATCGAATTCATCTGCATCAAATCTGTAATTACTTCCTGTCAAGTCTTGTTTGGTCTACTTCAGGGTCCATAATCATAACATAAGTTTTCTATATATTTAAATTACCTTAAGTAGTAGATAGTAATGAAATAACATTTATAGTTCAAGCTTTCACACTAAAATGTAAAACCAAATCACAACATGTCTGGCTCACGTACTACAAGGAAAGTGACAATTGATTCTGGTCGCCGAGTGTCCACCTCAAGTGAAGTAGTTGATCAATCATCTGGAACAAAATCAAAAAGTGTTTTTGATCGCCTTGGTGTCATAACTGCAAAATCTGTTGTAAGTCCATTTATTTGCATATCATTGATGTTTGTAATGATTCAGTCATCAGATAACTTTAATTTTTTGGTCTGAAATTTGGATATGGTTTAACACAAGACCTCTTTTTTAATCTATTTTTTAATTTTATATTAAAATCTCCCCCCCCCCCACTAACAAAAAAACAGTAGTTATAACATCATTACAAAAGTCTAAAATCTTCCTTTGCTGGTTATGCAATTAAAAATAATATTATTATTTTTAGGTGAAGACTAAAGGTGGAAAATCTACAAAATCATACAGGTAATATCACACGCACTTGCTTTTAAGACTTGCATAAAACTGGTTGCACACAAGTCACTAAAACACCTCAAAAGCAAAATGTCTCACATTCCTTAATTTACATTGTATATTGTGCTTAATTTTAATGTTAAACAGAACCTTTTCCCTCTAATATTGCACAAGAGTGCAAATTTTGAAAGACCTTTTGTGCTTATAAAGGTGAATTGAGGTCAAAGAACATCTGTGACTTAGATTGAATGATTTATCTTCCTGAATGAAGTCTTTATCTTTGTAAAGTAGCAATTTTGAAAGTAACATGATTAAAAGTATGAACTTGTGCAGTTATATTACATATACAAATATTATTAATTTAACGTTAATTCCTGTGCTACCAGCAATGGTGTCATCTGACGGCAACAGTGTTTCTTCATGCTCTTTTGTGATATTTGAAAATCTGAGTTTTTGACTAATACCTACATAAATTGTTTAGAAAATAAAGAGAAATTATAACAATAAGAATTTACAAGGTTAAACAGAAATTTAGGTCAACAAGAGATACTAATGTAAAATTTAACATTATTTAGAACAACAATAAAAAATTGTTATCATCGAGTACAAATACAAGAAAAAATCCAGAGGCTTTGATTCGGAAAATATTAAAAAGCCTGTGGATGAATCCATGGGTTTGCCCATCACTCTTTCCATATAAACATTGACTTTTGTGCTTCACATGTTCAGTCGTTCTTGCACTTGTAACATCATTGGAGGAATTCTCCAAGCTTTGCAACCTTGAGCCTCTCTCAAAATATAATGTGTTAAGAACATTTCTATTTATAGTAGAAATTACTTTATAATAAAAATCAAGTCAATTTTGACCTCAATTCTGTAGTTTTAACTCTCTCCTACTGCATACTTCTTATACAATATATTGAACTCTTTGTGATTTATCATTTGTTATGTTTTACCAGAATAATGATAGATGTTCAGATGCAGAAAATTTACTGGATTTTAAAACTGTTAAGTGTATCTAGCTTTGCATTTTCTATAAACTTAAATAAGTGATTTTTTTAGGAATAAATACATAAATACTTTGTGGTAACTCTTTTTAGTGATCATGCAGAAGATGGATATAACAGTGAAGAAAATGACTCCAAAAAGTCCTGTACGTATATAACTTTATTGCCTTTCCTACCAATGTACAAATCCTTCGAAAAAGTGATGTTAAAATATTATGAAAGCGTAAGAATCAGTAAGGAAACCGTTCTTTCACTTCCACTAATAATTTGGAAAAAAAGTCCTCCTCCCCCACAATTACATTGAGTACTACTTTTCATGTAATTGAATATTTTAAGAGAAATTACAATCCACCAAATTAAAAGATTTTGCGCCAATCTATTTTTACGAACGGGCTAATAATAAACACATTCGTGGATTGTACTAAAATATTACCAAATTTATGTTGTTCTTTTTTTAGAAATAGTGCTAAACAAAACATGGGTATAGGAAAAGCTTTTAGTTGAGTTACAGGCATATGTCATAACGGATCAGCAAATAAAATTTCTCTAATTAAACTATAATAATTAAAATTACTTTAGATGAAAGTAAGTAAAATTGGAACTGGCCTGTCAACGAGGGATTCTATCCCTTCTTAATTGTAACTGACCAGAGCATGGTTTAGCAGTGGAGAATCTATGCCTACTCTTCAAGCTCCTCTCTTGTGGCTATATAGATTAGTTAGGTCTCTGTGTTGCTTACCGAGTTGGACACTAACCCGGACTCTATTGCTATTCTAAAATGAATGTCTTGTTGAGTTTATAGCTCCAGTTGGAGAAATTATATGATAATGAGAAGGCAAAAAACGTAGCAGAAAAAAAAGTTTTATATTGTCGATAATATCTCTTGCACTGACTTCATTTTTATTTACCAGTTCAATTTTTTTTTAGTCCAACTGCTTACATTTTAGTTGTTAGTTTCACAGTAAAGAAAAGTACTCTAATGGAAGATTCTGATAACAAGTTGCACATGAAGAAAGAGAAGAAGAAAACTCCCCGTGATGTTCCGGATGACACTACAAAGGTGAAGAAGAAGAAGAAACAGAGAGAAGATTCTCAACCAATAGCTGTCTACTCGAAACCAAAACGAATAGACAATGATGACGATGAGGATGGTGAAGGTAAAGCGAGTCTTTAAATTTTCCTCTTGATTATCTTTTGATCATCACATATCCATATCAACTGAGTTGGCTGAACTTTTTTAATGGATGATAATTTAATTTTTTTTGTCACATAAAATTTAACTCGCCTATCTTGCATATAGCTTTTATACAACACAAATTCATCTAACAATAAAGATGTTTTGTACGCTTTAGAAACACACTCCAAGAAAAAGAAGAAAGTGTTATCCCCTGAATCACAGTCAGCCAAAAAGAAACGACACACGTTTCAAGAAGAAGATATGGAAGAGGAAGCCTACCCAAAAAAGGGTGGAAGCAAGGTTGGTGGAAGAAAGAAAAGCTTAGTCGAGTACCAGTCAGCCAGTGAAGATGAAGAAAAAGAGAAAAAGAAAAAGAGTAAGTTGTTTTTGTCACTTTTTTATATTTCTTTGATTTCTTAAGTATGTTTTTTCACTGCAAGTACACATTTCTGCTGTCCATTTTTTATTTTAACATAATGATGAACATAATGCTCTCCACCATATTGTTTAAATTTATACAGCCAAACACAACAAAAAAACGATAAATACAAAAATACATTGTGTCAACTATTTTTAACCACAATGGAGACTTTCATGCGACTGAAATCAAATGTTTAGGGCGTAATTTCCCTTCACAGCAGCAATTCTTGAAATGTTTAGTATGGTACCAGAATACTGTTTGCAGAGTATAAAAAAAAGGAGAAATTTGTATGGAACAGTGCCATAGAAAGCAAAAATTCTGTCATATTCAAGTAATTGTCGTTAAAACACTCTCTTTACTGTTGTTATGTTGTAAAAAACCCAGCAAATTCGGTGCAACAGGTGGGTTTTAAAGGAGGGAAAAAATAATTTTGGGGGCTTAAGCCCGGAATTATCTTTTTTATTTTCACTTATTTTGTAAACAATTTTATGTGATTATAATACTTCTCAACACCCCCTTAAATCCCCCCCCCCCCCCAATTCTTACGGCACTGTTGCATGCATAAACGCAAAGAATGTCTTATGTACTTTCTCCTAAAAGACAGTTCACTTTGTCCTTAGAGACCAAGCATCCTAAAGAAGTTACTGAAGTTTCAAAGAAAGAGAAGAAAAAAGACGGAGGCGATGAAGTTTCGAAAAAGAAAAAAAAGGCCAAGCCCAAATCTTCCGATGAAGAAATATCTGAGGAGGAGAGACCAAAAAAGAAATATAAAAAGCAGAGGTCTCCATCGTGGAGCTATTCAGAAGATGAAGAGGACGAACAGATTGTTAAAAGCAAAAAGAAGGGAAAGCTGTTCGAGGCTAAATTGAAACAGAAAAAGCAACGGAGAGCGAGTTCATCTGTCTCACCAATCAGGGAACAGTACTCAAAAGAGTACTCCTCCCTTGAGTCGGACATAAGTTATGAGTCTGAGGACGAGAGAAAGAAAAAGAAGAAAAGGGTAAAAAATAAGGATGACTTTCAAGAGATGGAAGATTTTAAGATGTACGATGAAAAACAACAGCGAAGGCATTTCGACCAAAGGCAAGGCTTTGATGACCGGAGAAGGGATGAATTCATGCACAATAGAAAAGGCCGGAATGATACTTATACTAGAGACGAATCTTTCAATGATCGACCTGATGACCGACGTCGCATGAACCAATTCGGTCCGAGAGGTGCTGATTATGACCTAGGAGACTGGAGACCAAATCAGTACGAGGATCGTAACCGAAGAATGGATCAACGCGGCTGTGAGGATAGAGGCAATCGTGGTAGGATAAATAACCGTTTTGACAATCGCGATAATCGAGACCAAGACTATTTTAGAGACGCCAGGTAGACGTTGGTGACTTTTTTTTCTTATTTAATTTTGTCGGAGAAATTTTTTGTGAAAAGAGGCTTCGGGGTTTTAGAAGTTTGATATCAAAGAATGTGTAAGCTTATCGCTTTTTTAATAGACGTGACGATCGACGTCCTCCTGACTATCGTCCTGGAAACGACAACTGGAATCGCCAGGGTAACTTTGACGACGATCGGTATGACAATCGCATGTCCTTTAGAGGCCGAGGCCGCGGTCGAGGTGGTCGAGGGTCTTTCAGAGGTGGTTTTCACCAACAGAGTCCAAAAGATAGCCGCTTTCAGCAAAGAGGTAAAGATATTTTTTTAGAGATTTTAGACTTTCCATTTAAATTTTTTGGTCATTTTTTACCTGACTGGATTGACTTTTAAAACAGCTCCAATAAAGAAAGTCTACAGTCTTAGGATGTGGTCATCACCTGGTGACATTGTTTCCTGCGATCTTTTACACGAAAAGGTTTTTTAAAGGTTTTTTATCTCTTCAGCAAAACTCTGTATATACTCCTATCAGAAACAACTGCCACAATTTTAACAGTTGTTCATAGCACTAATGTCACCCAATACTATGTTCCTATGCATCTTTTCCAAGAATTCATGTTGCGAATCCATAATCACAACGTGTAGCACTCCTTGAGAAATTAATTATCTTATTTTTAGACTATGATTATCGGTTCCGTAACAATACAATGGACGATCATCCAATGGACATGCAGTATCAAGATCGATATCCGAAGCATGGTGGATATCGTGATCACAAGGATTTCCGCCGTGGTGGAAAAGAGCCGCAGTTTGAGTTATCTCCAATACGTGATCCAAGTAAGTTTTTTAGTAGTCTACGATAAATGTATTTCTGACTAGATAAAACAATGTGTTTTCTTCTAGTTTTATACAAACTTTAGTGAGACATTTTCGTCGTGATTTTTTTCTGGCAGTTACCTTATCGGTAAAAATTTCGTCGGCAAAAAAATGAACGAATTCTTCTCTTAGTGACGAATTTTTTTTACGACGAAACTTTTTTACCGACGAAACCGACTACCGACTATATTGTATTTTGTAACTAAAAATACCCTTAGATTATTTATTCGCCCATAGATTTGATTAAATCGAGGTAAAAAATACGAAAAACAAAGAAACGCGTAAGTTGAACAGTTTTTAAGTTTTTTCTTCGGCAAATAAAAACTAATAAAAATCTACAATGTTATTTCATTTGCTCGTTTCTGAGCGAAAGGGTTTTCAATGGTTTTTACATATAAATAAATCCAGCTAAAAAGAAAATTAATTTATGTTTTCTAAATAGCCTGCTAAAAAAATTATTCTGAAAGAATTGACGAATTATTTAGCAGGTGACGAATATTTTTTGCCGAAGAATTTTTTAACGATAAGGTAACTGTCAGAAAATAATCACGACCAAAATGTCTCACTAAAGTTTGCACAAAACTAAAAAAAACATTGTTTTTATCTAGTCAAGAAATACATTCGAATTTTTTATCGATTCTGAATGACATGACATGACATGATTACAAGTCAGCCCTTGTGGATTGCAGATGACATATTTCTTTCTCGCTGCCTTCAAAGATAATTTTATTTACTTTTTAAGACTTTATTGGTGGCATTGCGAAGAAGAGAGACCTGAGTGATAGTGATGAAGAAGAAGAAAGAAGTTCTAAAAAGAGGCAAGTAAAAAATAGAGACTTGCGGTACCATTTTTAAAACTGACTACACTCATAAAGATATCGTAGGCTTTTTTGATTAGTAGTAAACTTCATATAGACTAGATTTTGTTGTTCACAAAGTTTTGGTATGCACGCGCATGCGTGAGGACAATAAACGAGACCAAATAAGGAAAAATTGGGTGAATTATCCTACTTTGTAGGTGTTCAGGAATAAAAAAGTCAAATAGTGCTGGATTTGATTTTTCTTAGATATTCTCTTTTTTCATCGATTTCAGCACAAATTTGTTTGTTTGGTTTTCTTTAATCACGGATAACTTTTATTTACTGTCCCTGTGTACACTCCCGCATGTCCAATGGGCTCGATGCAAAATCAAAACATTTACGTTACACTGAATCAAATCTATATCGGGCTGCGTCTTGGTTAGCAGAATGAAAATGTTTTGTTGCTTAACTGAAATTTTATCTCTTTAATAATAGCCGTATTCTGTGTGTTCAAAATGGCTGCCTGCAGCTTCATTCCGGGTTCCCCGCAAAGTTGATAATTTGCTGACGGGTGGCCCACGGGTAAACGACTAGGGTTTCTATATTTCTGCTTACTTTTAGGAAGCATACAGAGAAGTTGAAAAAACGTAACACGAAAGAGGACGCATCCGGTAGTGATGTTTCAGACACGGAAATTAAGGTAAGCAAGAAACAAAAACCAAAGACTTCGAAGTCGAGTGAGAATATCGTTGAGAAGGAGGAGAAAGAAAAAACCAAGCCCGCTAAAGTTACGACAGACGAAGCCGAAGTTGTGAAATCGCCTAAGAAGTCGACTAAAGATAAAGAAGAAACGAAAAAGAAAAAAGAAGAAAAGGAAAAAGAAAAAGAAAAAGAAGGCACGGTTGACGAGAAGAAGAAGGAGAAGAAATTGTCACACAAACGAGTAAAAACTGTAAAGGGGATGGATGACCCCTCTCCTGCGTCGAGCGGTCGGAAAACACCTGAAGTGAAAGAAAACAACAAACAAACTAGCGGTGTCAGCGACGAGAAAAAGAGCGCTCGGAAGGAAGACAAAAAACGAGACTTATCGAAAGAGAGTAAGCGAGACCGTAATGAAAAAAATCGGAACCTGGAAGACAAAGATAAATCCGATTCAAGAAGACGATCTCCTGACAGCAGAAGAGGCGGGTTGTCCAGGTCTCCTGATCGTCGTATCAAATCACCAGATGTACGTAGCTCCCCGTTTAAGCGTGGACGCTCGCCCGAACGTAAAGGTAGACATCGAGACTCTTCCTTTAGCAAAAGGGATTTATCATCTAGTAGAAAAGATTCGAACGAGCGCTCTACAAACAGAAATAAAGGTACCTCTTTTGTTTCGATGTCGGATTTTGTTTTCTATTGATTACTTTATCAACGTTTTTACGCCCGCTCTTGAGGGCGTTGATTTTATAACGTAGCATGAAAGGTGCAGACGTTAAAAGAACAATCAGATGATTAATTTAGGAACAATGACGAAATAACACCTATCGTTGCCATGCCAACTAACCTAAATTTGGACAAAATAGCTCGTTGTTATAAGTTTATTAAAATGCTAAACCAGAAAAAATCGATGGCTGCTTAAACTGAATTAATTTTATTACAGTGACCACTCCACCTTCGACGAAAGATAGCACAGAAACTACAAACAAGAATGATGATGTATATGAAAGCATCAGCGACGAAGAGCTGGATTTATTTGACGAAAACGAAGAAGAGCAGCTACCTCAGCCAGCATCGGTAATGGAAGTGGATTGGAGTCTGTTATCTAGCATGAATAAGACTGCACCTGTGATAGGTATAGTTTTGCGCTCCTTTAAATCTTTTGATCATCAAACGGAATTTCAAAGATGGTGTAGTACTAATGCCTTTAACTTGTAATCACAATGTTTCCTTACTGCGACGCACTTTAGCAGTACTGTCGGCAGCCCATATGGAAGAGTCAGCCATTACGAATTTCAAAGGACACTTTCTGTTACTTACTACTTACTTACTCCTACTTCTTAAATTCGTAAACCTTTAATAAATTCGAATAAATAAAAGGAAAAAACATTTTTTGTTTTAAAATTTTCAGTTTTTAAAATTCGGACTTCTTTTGCTCAATATCTTCTATATTGGCACAGTATCAGTTTAACGTGTATTTTTAATGTTGCGGAAGCAAGGAAAACTCTGAAAAAGGTGTTGCTTGCTTGCTTGTTCCGGCTGAAACATAACATGATTTTTTCTTCGTACATTTTAGACGAAAAGAACAACGATGTACCGGAGTACATGCAAAAACTATTGGCCGGTCACGTTCTTTCCGACATCGGTTATTCCCCGTCTTTATTAAGTCAAAAGACTTTAGAACGGGTCCAGGGAATGTGTTTAGCCGCGAAAAACATTATAACTGGTTCACTGGAAGCATGGGAGGAAACGCAACTTCGAACCGGCATGGCGGTCACTGTAAGAAATGTGTTGAAACAGCGTCATGCGAGAAACGCTTTATTTTCTAAAGATCTGATTGGGTTAAGGAATGACTTGGCTCTCAGGAGGGAATTACGAAAGCCTTTAGATAAGGTAAGGCTTAACCTGTTTTCTTTAATTTGTTTGTTTGTGTCGAGTGAAGTATGTATCCAGTTAACACAGAGCGAATTTACCTTGCATATAAAATTTTCAAAGAATTTCTTTATGGGTTTCTTGTTAGTTTAACTTGGTTTAGGCCTTGGTTGCTTAAATTTTCAAATATCTAGGCTGCACCGATCACTTTGACTCAGATCTCAGCTATAGGGGTTACGTTAGCTTAAAACCTTTCGGGAATTTTTTTTTTTTTGAAACGTAAGTCAACGATTTGTTTATTTTACATTTAGATCGGCACAAACTACAACGTGTTTTGCAACGCACCGTCGAATCCTGTCGATTACGAACTATTTGCGAGCAGTGTTTCGCTGTACGAGAAGAAACAACAAAACGAAACGGATCCTCTGTATGTTGCTATACCGTCAAAAGTTGGCTCGATTGTTGCTTGCAAATCGTAACCGTTGCATTGTTTCGCCGCAACGTCGCACATTGGAACATTTACGGTCGAAACAAAGCTCTCGCTAAAGAGGACTGACTCCACAAACGCTCAGTTATTCGATGCATAATGCTGTAGACACGGATTATATAGGAGGCATATAAAAGCAAATTTGTGACACTGCGTTGATTTTCGACGCATGATAATGTCGTAACGATAGCTGCGTAACAAGTTTTTACGCGCAGAACCCCTTGTAATTTTTTTGAAAAGTAATAACAAATGTTATTCTCCGAATTGAGAACTTTGATACTGTTAGTAATACCTGTGGTTGTGAATAAAAAGTGAATAATTTCTATGGCTGTTTGTTTCATCAGATGAACATAAGATTTGAAAGGCATTCCAAAATGCTGATTACGTTAGAACTCAAAAAATGACGGTCAATATTTCTGCAAAAAATAAAAAATGTTGTCCAACTTTCTTTTTTAGCCAGCATGTTGGCGGAACATGTCTCGCCAGCCATATCAACAAAATTTGAGGTCCGGTTAGTTCTTAAAAATAGAAGAGGGACTTTTAGATATGTTATGAGCTTTACCAGGTCTGTTTGATAGACATTGAAAATACAGGTGTGAAAATATAACATTTTTAGATATACTATTAAAGGGCGAAGCTCTGTTCAGTTCTTTCCTTCTTCTTCAATAACTTCGTCTGGTTTGGTTGGGGGTAGCTTTTCTCCTTTGAACCAGCAATGCTCTCGAATTTCTTTCACTGTAGCACGTGACTCCACGCATGGTTGTAGCATTTTACAAATCAAATCCTTGACTTCGGGAGATATTTTCTTGCGGCTTGAAAAATGAACCTGTCGCATAACTTGCTCCAACAATGTTTTTAAGTTTGAATCGTCGAACGGCAAACTTGCACTGACCATAGTGTACAGGACTACTCCTAGACTCCATATATCTGCAACAGTTCCATCATAAGCGATACCTAAATGTGCCGAATAACTTCACAGTTATTTTTGTGGATGAGCTTTCAGGGACTCACAATTCTTTATGACAAGTTTGGATGTCATGATGTTTATCCAACCTCGTCACAAGTTTATTTAGTCCAGGCGTATATGTCGCGTTTCGCTATTTTGGGATGTAAAGTTTTCCTTGTGGCTTTTCAGGTCCTTAGTACCTATGTAGCATAATCGAGATGGTTTTTGGGCTATCTAGGTGCCAATTTAGTATTTTGCAGACCAGAATATATGATTATACTCCATGCACTTCCCCCTTAAAGTGAGATTTTGGATTCACTCTTTTAAAAAATAACTTGTATCATTAAACAGAGCTTGAAGAGGGAATAAAAAATTGTTTTTTAATGTCAAATTTACTTCAGCCAGCGCTAAAATAACAATGTTAACGGAAGCATAGTTGTTTTTATCAGTAAGATGTGAATAGTATATTTGACAGATAAAAAAGCTGTTTTGAAAAATAGTAGAATTTTCCATATTATGATTTGTCGTTGTCTTTATAAAAGGCAAATCGTAATATAGAAAACCATACCATTTTTCAAAACAATTTGTCTTCTCTGTCAAATGACTGCGTTGATTTTTTATAAATAGCATAAAAATTTCAAAAATTGACCATCTTCTCCTCTTTCGTTCAAGCTCTGTCCAGCGGTACCAGTAGTTATGTAACTTTTCGGCTCTATGCAAGGACATGATCCCCTCCAAGTTACTAATTAACACCTTACCTCTTAAAATTTCAGGTGGAGCATAAGCATAAGATCCACAAAAGGTCTGGCTTAATCTTCTTTTTCCTGTTTCGGGATTTATCATTTGTCCTCTTGCGAAGCCAAAGTCTGAAACCACGATATTGTGATTAATATCGAGAAGTAAATTTTCACATTTCAGATCACGGTGAACGATGCCCAGAGAATGAAAATAGTCTGTCGCAGTGATCAATTGTCTGAAATATCGCCTTGCGTCGTCATCAGGCATTGGACCTCTCTCTCGAATGTATTCCAGCAAATCTCCGTTTTCGGCAAGATTCATGATCAGATAAATTCTTGTGTTTGTCTCAATAGCCTCTAACAACGAGATGCAGTTACTATGTCGTAGCCGCTTTAGAACTTGTATTTCACGGGGAAGAAACTTTGTTAAATAATCTTCGGGAGCTTTCTTTTTTGATATGATTTTAATTGCAACACGTCTTTTGTGCTTCTTTGAGGAAGCAGAGCGTACAATAGCATAGCTACCCTTTCCAAGTTGTTCACCAAGACCGTATCCGTACTGAGCAAGGAGGGCTGCGGCGGAGTCAAAGGCTGTTTGAGGTTGTGGTGGTTTCGGAGAAGTTTGTCCTGAATCGCCAGCTGTAGTTACAGACGAAGGCTTGGGTGTTCCTGGTCGTTCCCTTTCTTTGCCTCCTTCTTTTGCAGAAGATGCAGGTCCTGATGAGTTATCTTCTTCGTTTTTCTTGCTATTGTCTGGGTTTGTAGTCATCTCAGGCATTGTATTGTTTCGTCGGAATAATTTTCTGAATGGTAAATTATCAAGAAAAGTGCGTCTTCTGTTACTACTTCTTGATGCTTTAACTTTTTCGGCCATTAGAAGACGACTGAGTTCCCATGACCGTGGTGGTAATATGTTTTTGTATTGAACTAAGTATCGTTTAATATATATTTGACGTAATATACCAAAAGAATGTATTTGACGTCATCAAATTGTTGGTTTATGCTAGGTTCACACTGGGCGTTAACGTGTAATAATGCCTAATTTTTTAGCGCACGCGTTAAATATATTGAGCATTACCTAGTCACGTTAACATTTACAATAATATTTAAACGCCGAAATGAAAGTTCTTTTGGTTTAACTGTTGAAGAGTATGGAGCTTATTGCAAAACAATTCTGCAACTTGCTTGCTTTGTTGATTACTTTGGTTAATAAAGGACAACTCCATTTTTTCCATGTAAGCATCTTTCTACCTTGACTCGGTACATTAACTTTCTTTTTAGATTGCGAGCTGGATGCTGTAACGGTTTTCTTTTTGTTAATAGCTGTTTTCCGGATAGTCTCTGCAGGTGAAGATAGGGTTACGTTTTCTTCTGTGTCCATGTCCTCGAATCGCTTTTCACTATCAGCACAGGAATCAAGATCATCGTCGACGTACAGGGGTACGTCGACAATGATCTTTTTCATTGTCTGATAGCTGAAACTCTCCCACAACCAATTTATTATCAATATTGGTTCTTGATTCTCCTATATGCATGAATGGATTTAACCATGATAAAAATTGGATCCTTCTCTGGTTTTTCCACAACTTCGAAAGATGTTCCTGATCATTCTCGTACCCAGAGCTCTTTGAGATTAAAACCTCGAGTTTATCTCAAGCTCTGGGGTCGAGAATGGTTCCTGATTTTTTCTCCCTTTGCACTTCTTTTTCAGTTACCTTTTTGCTATAAAGTTGATATAAACAAAATCTTTGCTTTTATTCCTAAAATTATAATAAATCGTAAACTTAATCCTTGACTTTCACATCGCTTCCTTAACATCGTCAGTATCCAATACTTTCAGTGAGACAGCTTTCCATGCATTACAAAACCACAATATTACATATTATATGCTTTTGATACTTTTGTCAAAAAGACATTTCTTGTTATTAGCTGTATTAGCTAATCCGGTGAGGCCACCAGTGAGAAAAACCTACATATAAAAACTGATATAAATATATATATATGATGACAAATAGTAGATATTAACTCAGATTGAGCTCAGTTTAAGTTTGAGAAAATGTTTTATATAAAAGTGACTAATCAGGACCATTCTTGTAGCTTTCTAGAAAGAAGAGTTTACATTTTGATTTAATTTGACCAGAGCTTAAAGAGGCCAATTCATGTCTAGAAAAATGTTGCTGGAACCTATTCCAGCAGAGAATACACTGATAGAGTATAGAGTTGACACCAAATTTAGAAGTTCTGACCACAGGTCTGTTAAGAAGTTTAATGGAGGAGTTTCTGGTTTGATATGTCGATTGAATGATTTTTAAATTGAAAAGGTTACAAACGTCATTAGGGGTTAGAGAATTGAGGATATTAAAGACTAATAAAATGTTAGATAAAGTTATAAAATCAGAAATGCGAAGGATTTTACATTGAGATAAAAGGGGTATAGAAGATTGTCTAAAATCAGAAAAAGTAATAACACGGAGGGCAGCTTCTTGTAGTTTGATAATACGATGAGTGTTTGATATTGATTGACCCCAGATTTGACAAGAAAAAGTAGCATGAGACGCAAAAAGTGCATGATAGCAATCAATTAGTGAAGATTTAGGTAGATAGTGTCTAAGTATAGACAGCATACCATTAGCCTTATTTAATTTAGAAGCTATAGAATTAGTGTGAGGGATCCATATGTAAGATGGTGATCTAGTAGGACACCTAAATATCTAACAGTGTCAACAAATTGAAGTACTTTCCATTGAGTTTTAACTTTAAGTTATAGTTGATGCTTTTGTTAGGATGTTTAAAAAGAATGGCTTCAGTTTTAGCGATGTTAAGAGAGATTTTATTGGAATTTAACCACTTGAAAAGGAATTTCAGATCAATGTTAACATGTTTTTTAATTTTTTTTAGATCATGACTGGAATAGAGAAGACTAGTATCGTCAGCAAAATGGAATAATTCTGAGTAGATAATAGAATTAGTTAAATCGTTAGTGTAGATTAAAAACAATAAGGGTCCAAGAATTGAACCCTGAGGTATACCATATTTTAACTCAATTGACGAAGAAGTGAAGTTTGAAATTTTGACCGATTGCAAACGTTTAGAGAGATACGATTCGAACCAAGAGTTACTTAAGCCCCTTACACCGTAGTGATTAAGTTTATCTAAAAGGATTTGGTGGTCGACTGTACCAAAGGCCTTTTGAAAATCTATAAAGATGCCACAAGAAAAATTGCCTTGATCAAGGTTTCTATTGATGTTTTCAGTAAGACTAATTAGGGCATGAATGGTAGAATGTTTGGTTCTAAAACCAAACTGTCTATCAATTAGGCAATTATTAATAGTTAGGAAAGAGATGAGTCTTTGATAAACTACTTTCTCAAAAATTTTATCAATATTGGATAAAAGAGAGATAGGCCGGTAGTTGCAGGGGTTTAGGGGTGAACCTTTGTTTTTGAAAATTGGGGTAACAGTAACTAGTTTTAATATCTCTGGAAAAGCTCCATTACTGACTGATAGATTAAAAAGTTTAGTTAAGATTGCTGAGAACTCAGTACTCAAAGGAATTAGGATTGACTGACTGACGTTCTAGGCGCTAATTTTTAACTCTTTTAAATTAACGCGAGTTAATTTAAAAGTTAGTCGTTTTCGAGAGTTACCGTAAATGACGGATTAAGCACCCTGTGCTCAAAGCGCAACTGTCGAATGAGCGCCCCCCGGAGTTAGGAAAAATTTTTTAAATAAGCGCCCCTTCCCTAATAAGAAAAGAGGGCGCTTATTCAGATCGGCACGAAAAACAACGATTTTTGCTATGACGACTATGGTGGCCGAGAGTTGCCATTAATAAAAGACAATTAAACATTCAAAACAATTCAATTTTAAATGTAATTTTAAAATTAAAATAAAAATTCATTTCAATTTAAAAAATAAAAACAAATTTAATTTAAATCCAATCTCCATCCTTGGCCGAGGGCTGTCAAAGCTAATTAATATCGAATTTGTTTTTAAATTGATTTGAAATCATATTTTAAAAAAATTAAATTGCTTTGACTCGTGGCCGGGCATTGCCAAAAATGGGGTTCAGGTATATGGTGTTTAATTCGACGCAACAAGGATAACAAAACATGGCCGAAAACAACAACAAACGTGATGCGAAGAATAGGAAAGAAGATTGGGCAAACTTTGCAGCTACGATGAAGGGTAAAAGATTAAAGCGAACTAGCAATGAACGAGAGGAGAAAAAGGTTGATCTGGGAGCTAACATTATCAGATCCAAGGAAATGATTGTGCAGCAACTTGATAGCCAGCCGTCTGGTGTTGCCATGAAATACAGGAAAGTTGGGCCCCAAGTCTTTGTGGAATATGATTACGACGAAATTAGTCTTGATAATATTAAGAAGGCTTGTCACAAGCATTTTTATAATGAATTACCTACAGGAATGTCATGTGATATCGTAGCATCACAGAATGGACCCTCATGCACAAAATTGTCCCATATCACAGACTTTAAGAAACTTTTTGTACGATTTGTGAAGGATAGTACAGAAAGAAGTTATGGTGCATTTTCATCTACTTCAAAGTCATTCTCTAGTGCAGTATATCAACGAAGTCCGTTTGAAGCTATAAGTGTGAACACCACAAGCAGATTGCCAGCAAAATCAGTGGCATTAACACACAAGACTAAATCCACTACAAAACATACGGCACCAAAAAGTTTGTCTATAGCTTCTATGTTACGCCTGGGAAAAGTTATTAAAACTGCACAAAAGCCACCTACTGCAATAGAAATGTATGAATTTGACATACACAAAATGTCATGGAGCACACCCAAAATATCCCACTTCTGTATTGAAGAAACACCACTTGGGCAGGGAGGTTTTCGAAAGGTTTATAAATGCACGTGTGAAGGGAAAGAGTATGTTTTAAAGAGATTTTTGGATTTAACTATTAAATCCATGGATGAACTTAATGAACATTTGGAAGTAAAAGAATCTCCCGAAACATTAGCAAGAAAAGCTATTCAAATGCATGCATTAGCATATAATTTTGCTGACCAGCTGAGATTGAGCTTAAGTCCTGAAATGCATAAAATTTTTGGAAATACGTTTTCCTACAACAAAGCCAAGCTAGGAAAAATAATTGGTGATAATGAATTTGTAATGATCGAAGACTTTATATGTGGACATTTTAGGAAGTACATCAACAATGATGGTAGTATTGATGAAGAAAAGGACGAGTTGGTTCGCAAAGCAGAATGCTTGGCCCATTTTTCTTACCAAAAGTCTAAAAAACAATTAATCTTACTTGATATTCAAGGATCAGGGCATACACTTTTTGATCCAGAAATAGCGACAGCCGTGGATTATATGGAGCAAAAAGAACTTGTATTTTGCATGGGCAACCTATCCGTTCATGCATGTGTAAATTTTGTGGCTTATCACACCTGCAATGAATATTGTAGAGCACTTGGACTGGAATGTTTAGAGTAACTATTTTTATATTTTATGTTTCCTACCTTCTGTTATGTTAGCACTGTAACTGACCGCAGTTAAATATGACTTAACTGAGATTGCATTTGGAGTATTAAAGAGTCTTAATTTTAAAGATACAGAAAGCATCAGCTAGGGATTTCTTATAAATAAATACTAGTCAACATTTTTTAGTTATTTTTTTTGTTATGTTCATACTTAATAAATAGATATGCTTTTACATAGTCTGTTGGGTCTAACGTTGATGAATCCAGAATCTGTTCACATTGTTTCCTAAAATCAGGATGCAAGTAATCATTTCCATACTGCAATACATTTGACAATTCTGCAACATTCTTTAGCTCCTCTTCTGTTACTTGAAAACCTAAGAGACAGATTAATTGGGCTAATGTTCTATTTTGTTCTTGACAATATATTTGTTATTAAATGATAGTATAGTATATAAAAATTATGTTCTTTTTAAAAGTGTACAATTTATGTTAACATTAAAGAAAAAAGAGAAAGTTCTTACCACATTCTTCTAACCCATATCTCTCTGGAAAATCGTAAATGTGGTTAGGTTTTCCTTCAGGCAACATTGTATTTCGCTGATATCGTATGCGATGTGTATTCCACACTATTTCCTTAAAATCGTCTAATTCTTTTTGTACAAGTGGAATCATGATAAAAGCCAGCAGGTCTCTAAAAAAAAAGCAGTATAAACACACCTTTTTATAGTTCTAGAATAATTTTATAGTTCCATTTTTGAGAATGATTTTTTTAAAAGATTTGCCTGTCACAAGAGTTATTGGAATCATAATGATTTTCTGTGATAAGCCAGTTTAACCCCTCCTTGAAGTACTTTTCAAGTCTTTCGTGCAGCTCCTTCCACCAGCGCTCAATCTAAAACGACAAAAGTGACCTTTGGATATACATATATACCTTATACTGAGTATAATTAAAAGTCATAACTTTTTAACTTTAAAATCACGAAATTTACAAATTCTCAGACCTTGAAATAAATAATTATACCTGGTTCGAAGTTGAAGGACCATAGTAAACAGAATCAGTTGGGTCAGCAAGATTGCCCTTATTATTACGTAGATATGCTTGCATAGTAGCCATCACTCCAGTTTCTGTACCTCTATCCATTCTCAAATATGATGGTAACATTCTTGTCTCGTATAGATATTCCAAAAACCAACGACCTATGATTTCGGGTTTGGAATTTGTTGTCCACACTTTGAGCCACAGCATTTTTCTACTGGCTGTATCCATACAGCCATATATAGCCAGAGGAAAGGTACTGTTTTGAAACCCCATTAGTTTATCGTGACCATCCACAGATAAAAACCAATTTGGACCTTTGGTGGTAAAGCATATTTTGGCTCGCTTTCTTTTAAACCCAGGTTGACGAGCTTCCAATCTTTCTGGGTCTATAGCATACATCATGTCATAAACTCTGTCTCTAGGTACCTTTATATCATATTTTTGTCGCATTTTATTTTGCATTGCCCTATATCCTAGCAATTTCCCTGGTCCATTCATCTCATTCTCCACTGCAGCCGTCACCTTGCTTATGCTAACTCCATAGTCAGTGTAATAAATATTAAAGTGTCTTAAACGTCTATCTAGGGTTCTAAGACTCCATTTGTAATTAGAGAAATCTCTCATCATATAGTCCATTATCTCGACTCGCTGCATGCCTTGCAACACATAAGTGCTAAGGACTTTTTTCAACTCGTTGTCGAAACGCCAACCATTTGTTACAAGCGCCATGTTTGTTTACACTTTTCCCGCGCAAGCTCTGCGGGGGAGTGTATTTATATAATGGCAGTTCCCGGCCAGGTCACAAAACAAAATTAATTTTAAAAATGATTTTAAAAATGATTTAGATTTAAAAATTTAAAACAATTTAAGTTGCATTTTATTTTAAAATTGTTTTCACAACCAATTTAAATTTAATTTTACTTTTTTTTATTAAATGCGTTTTTTTTCGTTTGGCAGCTCTCGGCCACCATAGACGACTATATTACCAACGTCGATGAAGATGAAAAGATGAAAATAGTGAAATTTCATAAAAGATACATTATTACTATTGTATTTTTTTCTTTTTTGTTTGTAATTATATTTTTTATTTATAAAAATAATGAGAATAAAGCAACCTCGATCCCAGGGCTCTTTTTTCTCTTTTTTATATAAGGCTCGCCGTCCTTATATCAAAAATAGAAAAAAGAGCCCTGTGATCGAGGTTGAGAATAAAGTTTAAAAAATTTGTGCCCCTGTTAAATTAACCTCCCCAGCCAAATAAGCGCCCCCTGTCAAGATGAAATTTTTAAATAAGCGCCCCGGGCACTTAATCCGTCATTACGGTAATGCCAGTTATAGCGCCCAGTGAAAACCAAGCTATAATGAATCTGTTTACGCGTTCTTGGATTTAACTCGTTTTTTTTCATTTAAACGTTTTAAATGATTTTTTGTGTTATATTCCTTGTCACTATAAGTACTGTAAACTGTTAGCCAGTAAGAAGTGGGTATTTCCTTGAAGTCCCTAAGTAAATCCTTTCGGTCGCGGGGCGTGCACGCGCTCTGGTGGTGGTCCCATAAGATGTATCTCCCGTGTTATCGGCTGACGGTGAAATTGATGTTTTGGACTTGGGACGACAAGACAAAATGTACAGAAAATAGAATGGGTGGAGAAGGAAGAAACGTAAACAATCAAAATTACTATATAGCTAGCTACATTTGTTTCGTTTTTTAAAATTAATTTTGATGTAATCTGATAGCCAGAGTTATTACACCAGCGTACAGCGCACAGCATTAAAGTAGTTTGCATCAACAAACACGCTTCTTAGCTTTCATTTAGGCTCATAGAATTTATTGTTACAACACATATATGGAGGTGTTCATACAGTCAAATGCAGGCAAAGACTCTGTTAGTCAGAGAAAACCACTAGCTGGCTAGCTAAATGCAGTCGAGGTATACCGTTATCGATAACTCAAAATCTGAAGAAGCCATTACACATCTGAAAAAGGGTAATAGACAAATTCCTTTGTTTACATTCAATGGTAAGCTCTTTTGGCTCTGGCATCTGCATAGCAGGACAAATTATGGGGACACTAGGCGAAGAGAATAACCAGTCAATTTCTTAACTAAACTTATTTATTCCACCTGTTAAAAAAACTTTAAAGCAGCATCATTTCCTACAATTGATTTTATGCTTTGATCAACAATGTCTTTGTTCTTTTAACGGATAAAAATTGTAGCAGCAATAGAAGCCTCATAGCAATTATAGCATCGTAACTAATGCTACGTTGAGTATAGTAAAATTGCTCCCATTTCTTCACAAAAAATGCATTGTTAGGACTTATAGATGATTTCAAATAAATCAAAAGGTGTCAATATATACACTCAATAATAGTTTAAACGATTTGTCCGTGAGAAAAAATTCACGTGAAAATACCTTTCTGCAGCAAGTGCCAGCATCTTTATTCCTGCTACACAAATTTCAAAGGTAAAGTAACTACCACTGAAAAGTAAACAAATAATGTCACACAGGAATTCCTGTAACATAGAGCACTAGAAAGAATGTTGGAGTTCTTTTTGCAAGTGTTTAAATTGAAGCACATACAGTATAGTTTTAACTAGAGAATAATGTGTATATATCTTTACTTAATTTTATCAACTGATAGTTTTATACAATTTCAACAATTTACACAGCCTTTCCAATTCAATTTTTTTCGCTTTGGCAATTTTTTGCCGACGCGAACTTTCATTATACTGTTTTGCGTCGCCATTTACCTATTTCATGTAGAAAAAAAATGTCTACGTGAATTTTCCCTTTTACGATTCACCTCAGCAATCAGCAATCAATTTCACGTTGACATGAACTTTTATTTCGGTGTCTGATGTCGGCAAATTGCCTTTTAAATTCTAGTTTTTCTTTTCCAAGCCAGCTTGTTCACATTTAAACTACTTTAATTCTATTTAGGGTAAACAACCACTTATATGATCTTTATTAATTCTTGCATGTAATTAATACTTTCTATCGTTTTTTATCTATACTTTCTATATATTACGATAGATTCAAGTCAATTGAATGATCCTATAAATTGCAAAAGAAAAAATTTGTTGTTAGCAAAGTTTTGCCGACATGAACTTGTTTTTTTTCAAATCACCTTGGCATTCACCTCGGCATTTGCTGTGTGCCAACATAAATTAGAAAGGCAGTTACAGAAGCGTTTCGTTTTGATTTCTCAATTGAACCATTACCTGTTTTTCAAGACGTTGAGACTATTTTCGGAATTGAAGAATGAGGCTATGATTTTTTCTTAATAAAATTTTGCAGAAAAATTTGACATTTCTATTGCCCAAAAATTCATAGTGTGCTGCCCAATGACCATATGTACAGACCCCTTTTTGTTTTAGTGGTTTTTCAATCAGGAAATCATTTCCTTTATTTCCGCCTGATTATTGTAACAGATAAGAAACTGAGTTTCCCAATTGTGAAACATTTCCGTACACACGGATGTGTTACCTGAAAAGTTACCAATTTACCAACTCCCCTGGGTACAAACCTTAGTTAAAGGAGTGGTCCCACGAAAAATTAAAAAAAATAATTTCATCCTATTTTATCGGTTATGTTTTATTTATTATTATAAAAAACTTTTTTTAAAAAAAAAGTTCTTTTTTTCTCTTATTCGGCCCTTTTTTAAAATCCTGTTTAAATAGCCGTGACGTCATAGTTGGCGAATGAATTTTTTGTGTGTTGAGACAATTTGGCAAATAGAATGATATTCTAGAAAATCCAAGATCGCAATTTCATAATTAGAAATATTTTTTTTCTTTTCTTTTCTATAATTATAATCACATATTATATATTATATATTTTTTGTTTATTCTTCCGAGTAAGGGACATAGACACCATCATCTTCAGGGAAAACTTGTCTTATTTTCCACACGACACACGACGGTATAACTCGGCGATTGCCTTTTCCAAGTCGTTAGAAAACGAACCAAAGGAATTGCTTGTAAGCAGCACACCGAAAAGATTTGTTTGTAGGCGTGGCTTGCAGAAATTCCCCTCTCGTCTCGTGTAAGCATATTAAAACGTTCTGTAAGATAACTTTTACGAGACAAAGTTGCTTAAAATCCTCATTCTCAGTTATAAATTTTATTCCTAAAAAAACAACGGATATTTGTACGATACATATCATTATTATTTGATGTTTTAACAATAATTTTTATGTAGCTTAATCATATTTAAAACAAATATTTTTAAGCACATATACCTTGGAATTGTTTGTCTGTTCCGTGCAACAAAGACAATCAATCTCCCTAGTTTCAGTCTTGCAGTTATCGCACTTGCACCATTCGTTTCTCCCAACACGAAAACTTTCCCAATGTTTTACTAAAAATATCGTTTCTCTCTCAGTTTCAATGTTTTTATTATCATCTTATTTAGTGGTCTCGAATTGAAAAAGTTGCAGCCCTGTGCCTGTAAAAAGCTCATCAAAGGTTTCCATCTCATTATCACCATCCTCATCTTCTCCAAAATTGTTTTATTCTTCAATAATATCATACTCTAATTCTTTTTCGCTGTGTCTGTGTTCATATATGTGATCTGAGTATCAAGCTTTTCTTTCTCTCTCTCTCTCTCTCTCTCGAAACTAACATCGCAAATTATGACGTCACAGCAAAAGGTTCTTAATAAAAAGACGATCTTTGCGCATTGATTGAAAGATCAATAAACAATTTTTCGAAAAAAGAATAAAAAATTTATACTAATTGAATAGTGGAGAATTTAAGGAACAAATAAAAAAAATCGAAAATTTTGTGGGACCACTCCTTTAATAAAACTATAATACCTACCGTTTGAAATGATAATGTAGCAAAAACTCACCTAAAAGGACTAAGATAAATTTTAGATCTGAAGTTAGAAAATTCAGAAAATTATCTTGATTTAGGGGCAGTGTCGATAGTAAAGTTGCTACTTGTGGGGTTGGTTTTCCAGTTTGACACAATTTGACTTAAGAAACATTCCAATATTTCTCGTTTTCTTCTCCTCCTGAATACATCGTATTCATACTATGTAACATCTAAATGATGTGATTTTACTTTTCTTGACATCTGTCTCTGTTCACTGGCATACTACATGGCTATGACATGAAATCCTTAGCCTTAAGTTTACCTAATACCTTTCACTACAACCAAAATGTGTAAAAGAATACTCGATAGTCGTTCATACAACATTTGGGTAGTTCACCAATCAGAAATTTTGTATGCGATGGAGGATGACATTTTAATCTATTGTTATCTTTTTAATCATTCTTTGAATATGGTGATGGTGATGTTTGAAGCAGCCATTAATTACATCTGGAGCAAGTCAACAAGTATTGCTAAACCTATAGCCAACAGACCTCACATTGACATAAATACGTAACAGAATGGAGATATAAATCACTGTGTTAGAACATTTTGGCCAATTTGGATTTTGCGTGACCCTACCTTGTTCACTAGCATTTTTCCAAGTTGTCTTAATAAGTTATGATAGTCAAAACCATAACGTTATGTATATAGGGAGTGAAATTGCCATATTGGCATGTGTTATTTTAAATGCTAGTGTCTGGTGCTGCACTTCTAGTACCCCAAAACTATGTGCTTTGCAGTTGTCATTATTCCTTTAGTTTCCAGTAAGGAAAAGAATGCATCACTTTTTGCTATCATGCCGCTAGAGTCAAACAATGTTACACAGGCCTCAATCATTTTTTTCTGGGTTTTAGGGCTCCAAAAACATCACTGTACATATAATTAGTGGCAAATTTTTTGAAAAAAACGAAACTTAGAAGTTATGATTTAAGTATAAAATTATTTTTTGACAGATAAAGGTATTCTATGAATAGCATCCTTAGTATAAACATGCATTTTTTACCATATATTGTCTTAGTTTGAGTGTTTGCATTTAAGTTCATATTCTGCAATCAACCATGTTGAATCACAAATCAGAAGTCAGGAACAATGTGGTATAAATTTTGGCTGTGTGCAGGTAGCTAATAAAATTACCAATGATGAATTTTCAGTTTCCTTAATTTCGTTGTCAAGAAATGACAGAATAATTTTTGTAGGGCCAAAGTATGTAATATGTGCTCTAAAATCGTCAGTTTTATACCCCTTCCCTTTGTTATTTTAGTACCCTGTGGATGTGTCTCCCTCCCCTGAAAGTTCATACATATTACCTGGCACCCACCCCATCCCAGGATCAACTTAATGATTAGTAATTATAACGTTACTTAAAAAAAATTGATATGGTGAAATTTTTACTAATGAAGTGAAAAGCAACTTTTTTGAAGAAAAGATAGTGACAGCACTGCATTATATTTCTTAAGCCATACATAAAGACCCCCTGCAGAGCCTGCAATATTCTTTGAATGACCCCTAATGCTCATTTTTTAATTTAAAATTTCATGCTTATAAATTACACACCATCATTAATAGCTTGCAAAATGCCACATATCAGGTCAAAATTTCAAGCCTGATTCTTTGTATTTTTACTGAAAATATTTAACAAATATTTTCGCTACCCCCTTTTCCCCCAGACAAAACCCAAATTATTTCCCCCAGACCCATAGCTTTCGCACCCCCCAGCCCCACCCCCCTTAAAAAAATTTCTCCTGGCAATGACTGGTCTGTTCAAGCCAAGGATTAATTTCCCCTGACCATATCAAGTAGTTTAACTCACTGATCTAAAAAAAGCTTGCTGCACCAAATCAGAAGTTATGCCTTATTACTGAAACTGAAGGATAACTTTTAACTCACTGATTTAAATTTGCTGTGATTTCTTAAATCTCCTATTAATTTCTAAAAAAATTATCATACAATCAATGCTCCCCCAGGCTAACATTTCTCCCAGAAAAATTTTTTTACACCTAAGGCAGAGTCAAAACTGCTGCTATTATATTACACCAGGTGTGGAGTATTTATAATTTGATGTTGTAACCGATTTTAAGAAAATGGCTAAAAACAAAAAATAAATTACACACGCAATGGTACTGAAAGCTTTTTATGAACTTTATAATGTTTTAAATATATTTTTGTTAGCTTTATTAAATCTCCATGGGGTAAAATGTGAGCATTGAAGTGAAACTTAATAACCTCTCTTAACAATATCATGTTACTTTCTTTCAGAAAGAAAGTAAACACAAGAAGTAATATTAGACAAGCTTTATATGGTATTGGATTAGAGTTTGAGGAATTTTTAATTTTAGATCATCCCTTTCACTTTTGATTTGCTCTATTGATTTAATTAATTGATTTTAACTTGATGTTGTCAAAATTTGATATCTTATGACTGGTACTGATTTTCTCTTTTACTTTTATTTTCAGAATAAAGTAAATTTAAAATATCAAAATTTTTTTGGTATACAATCACAATTACAATGGCAAGGGTGAGTTAAAAGAAGCAGAAAGTTTAATAATTCTTCAGAATTATGATTTCTTTCTGTAGTCTGTTTGTAATTCCTTTTAATATTTTTTATTTATGGAGTAAATTAGAGAGCATAATAAATCAGGATAAGTTAATATGTACGAAGACTTCTGTTTATACATGTACTTGAAGTTGTAAGCTCCGGTTTAGTTTTTATCATACAAATTCATATTAAAAAGATATTGTTTTTTTTTGCATAAAAAAAGAACAATTATTTTTAGGCATTTGCAGATTGTTTAGATAATGTGGAGTTTTTGCAAGCAACATACCAGTTTGTTGGGTCGAGCGACGATGAGGTAGGTTCCACATTTTCTCACTGTGACATTTAACCCAGGACTTGTCTTTAACGAAAAATAAGGAATTTTGGGAAAATTCAGTGAAAACATGGAAATTCTATGGAAAATTCAGATTTATAAAGGCTAACTCTGGGGAAGGTGATTCTATGTTAAATTCTTTCTACTCATAGAATTGTTTTCTATTTCATTGTAATTAAGGAAAATTTATGGTTAACATTATTAGGAACAAATTGTTTTTGTAACAACACAAATTTTAAAACCTTTAAACCTCACAAGTAGGATTTATTTAAAACTGTAAATAAAATCACTAAAAGCAACTAAAAGGTTTATAATTTAAATTGTTATAAGAATGTTTAATTATTATATTTTAGCAGTACAGTAAGAGCAGAATCTACTTCAAACAAATTATGTGATGTTAGGCTTGTGGCAAGGAAGACATAGACTATGATTATTTCAAGAGTAATTTATATTAGTGAATAGAAATATAGTGAATATAAATATAAATGGTACCACAAGCCCTGAAACTTTTTGTTTGCACCATACTTGACCCAATTTTCTGGACATTTAATAAATTTTTAAACCTCATAAAGTAAATTAGAGAAAGGTGTTAATAGAAAGGGCCACTAAAAAAAGATACACTGTATTTATACGTACTTGTTCTTACTTACGTGATCTTACTTACGTGATCTGATGTATATATTATATATACTTTGGTATAAATTATATACTAATGTTTTTGCACCTATATTTTATATCTCTTTTTAGATGAAGGATAAAATTAGTATTTCATATATCAATCTGCATTTTTTTATTTAGTTATCGTTTAACAAAACAGATGTTATCATTCTAACAAAGGTATGGTTCGAGCACTGAAAATGTGTTTAACTAAAGTTTACAATGCTAGAAAAGAAGGATGTATTCAGAAACATGAAGGGGGGATTATTTAATATGTGTATGTTCCTCAAAGCTTTTTTACTCTTGTTCGAGATCGATCAAATTTCATTGTGTTTGAATTTTGTGGTGAAGAAATAGAAGTTACTGTGCGTACTTTCTTTCTTACTCCAAATGTTGAATGGTAAAATTCCTTGAAATTCTGATCTTTATAGATTTTCAAGTATTTAGAACAATTAAAATCCTTTTGAGTTTTGTTTGAAAAGTTTTCTTGTAGCTTGCTAAAAAACTGGCACTTTCAGGATTATTAACTCTATCTTTATGATGTTTGTTTTATTTAAATATCAAAAGCTATAAGATCTTGCTATTTTTATCTGAATGCTATTAAAAGAGGAATGATTAATGCCAAAATATTGTTGTGTGTGAAAGAACTGTCAGAATGAGATTGTGATATGCCATCTAAAATTTGGACTGAATAAGGTTAATAAGGAAGCCACAGTTTATTTTGTACTGTGTACTCCTGAAATCAACTTATGATGTTATGTTCAATAAATTCTTAACATTAGTTTTAATTAAAAAATTCAATTTTGACTGCTATCTTATAAGTTTATGACGTCATAATCTGCTTAATTTGTGTATACTGTCTGTATTTACTATAACTAAAGGCAAAGTAGATATATAGTATCAGCAAAACAATTATTATCTTGAATTGCCTCAATTTTCAATTACTATATATCTCATTGGTTCACCTACAACCAAATAATTTGACAATGGCATGTAGGAAAATCCTCTTCCACATGAGTAACCAAGGACCAAAGTTTGACCAATTCCCTAAAGCGACCATAGAACCTATGGAAGGATGGCATCAGAAGAAAACTTTGATCTCAAATATATCTTTCTAACAGATATTGTGACCAGTGTTATCCAGCCCCACAAACAAGAATTTTGCCTTTTGACAGACCATTGGGGATGATGTCACTAAATGTTTCAAATCAAATATATTTTTCATTCTTTGTCTGTCAAAGTGGGGTTTCCTTTGAACTGGCCGCTAAAAAAGATAATGTTTTCTTATTTATTTTAGAGAGAAATTATTTGAACAAATATTAGTGTCCCCCCCTCCCTAAAAAAGAAGTTAATTGTACCTTTTCACCTTGATTATCCACATGAAAGTAGTACTTACATTTTAAAAATTCTTCCTAAAAACATTTAAGGGTTCACATTAACAGGTTGCAATTCGCATTTTTTTTTCATGGCAAGTTTTTGCAAACTGACTTATATTTCTAATTCTCACCCTACAGTATTCAAGACTTGGTCCACTTTAGGCTCATTTGTTGTCATTGAAGCCTTAAATTTGTTACCAAAACTACAAAACAATGTTGAAAAAAATTTAGTCTTTGTTCATTTGATCTCAGATATTTGTCACACAGAAAGGGGAAATATTACAGAATGGAAATTATTTTTCTTTATGCAGAAAGATGATGGAGGTTGGTGGGAAGGAACACTTGATGGTAAAATTGGTTGGTTTCCTTCTAATTATGTCCAAGCAATCCAAGCAGGTAATTTTTTTCTTCATATTTATAACTACGAATTAGAGCTTGTTTATGTTTTGTGCTCTTCTTTACATTCTAATTAGAACCAGTCCCAACACCAGAGGAATTACCCAAGGATATAGGGACTGAAGAATCCGGTACATATCACAGCCAGGTAGGGATATATCATTTTATTTTTATTTTTTGTATCAATTGACGTACACTGCAAATAATCATCAATTCATTTCATACGTAGAAATATGATGTTTTTTGTTGTAAAACATGCCAGGAATCGTTGTTGCTACTGCTAGTTTGAGTATAGGGGCATTGTAAAGCACCACCATTTTGGGATTTAAAGTTGCGAATTGGCAAAATTAAGCACAATTTTAGAGATTCAGTTAAAAACTCTATCACAACATAAAAAAGACAAAAATGCAGTATTTTTTAAAACAAGTGGGATACCTGGTTTAATATATAATATCTGCCTAAATAATTGTTTGACTATACTGAGCTAATTATTTCCTAATTTTGTGGAAATTAGCTGATTAAATTTCTGAAATGTTTTACGTATCTGATATTAGTCAGACCTCTCAATAACAAAAATGTCTCAAATCTATAGGTAGTTCGGCTGTTGTATCTGATCATGTACGTCATGGCTCATTTGACGACTTTTAATCCACAATCCTGTTTTCATAGTTTTGGAACAAAGCTTGGTTTGTGCAATAGATTTAAAAATTAAATGTGTTGAAGTTAAAGTGGTTTTAAAAGTTACTGCTGCATTTTAAGCTTTGTTTAATTGTGTTTTGTTAGTTTTCGAACTACTTATGGGTGTTAAAAATTTACCCAATTTACCCACACAGATCAACAGGACTCAATATATTTTTCTATGTGATAAAGCATGAGTAGTATAAAAACAATATTTCCATAAACATGGAATGTCTGCTAACACATTCCAGCCTGAGCATTTTCATACTATAATACATAAAAATAAGCATTTTGTACATCCTTCAGCACAACTTTGGATTCCAACAAAGACTTATTATAGAGACATGAGATTTAAAAATAATAAAACATGATAATTGGGAATTTTTTTAACAAAGAAATCTGTCAATTTTCACATCTGTTTGTTACATGTTACATTACCTGTAGGTTGTGGATAATATCATTCAAACACAACAGAAGCATTTAGAAGAGTTGAAGGTATTAGAAATATTTTATCATTATTTAAAGTATTTGTTACTATACAAAAAATAATGAAGAAGTAAGCTTGTTTATTTTTTTCAAAATTAAATGTATCAGAAAAATAGAAAATAAATAGCTTCCCCTTCTCCAAGTAAAGTCTTTCTTAACTTTACAAACATTAAATAAAAAACTGCATATTGACTATGTACTGCGTTTAGAGTCATAAGTGAAGAATATTTTCCTTTTCCAAGTTGTTAAATCATACTACATTTGAAAAAAGAAATTGTAAGAAGAATGTTTTTGTCATGCCTCTGTAGGGAATATATTGTTTTAAGCAGTGACATGTTATACTTGAGTTGGCAGCGTTGTAAAGGCCTGGTGCCAAGGAAAACGAATTGGCACGTCATTGAGACTGTTATACGATTTTCAGTCTATACCCACTCCTGTTATGCTAATAACCAGATGGGATTTAAAAACTTAATTTACATTTCTGAATAGAATAAATTGAATCCTTGAAAATTTTGCTTTGCTCTTACGAGAAATATACACTATACTAAAGTGTAAGGCTTTACTTAGTTCAGATCAAAGTGCATTAGGTTATGTGAAAGTTGACAAATATATTTAATAATCTTCTCTTTTTTTAGGGTTTTCTAGAAAAATATTTATTCTCAGTAAAAAAGTGCGATGCGTAAGTATTTATTTATGTAGCAAATTTTTAGCTTGTTTTTTTTACCCTTTTAATCATAGATTGTTATTGTTTTACTTTTTAAAATAAAAATAAAGCAAGAGGTGTAATAGGACCAGTCAAGTTGATATTCAGTCCTTTTGTATAGTTTTTTTTAATAAGAATAGCGTTTCTTAGTTTCATTTTTTTATCCAAAGCTAGCACACAAACTAGTTTATTTATGAAAAATATTCCTAAGTTTTTGTTTAATTTAATCTTGAATATTCTATATTCTTATTGAGTATATTGAGTATATTCTTATATAAAATGCTTTTTAATTAAAATGGCGTAATAATACATATCAATGTTCTGTAAAAAATGGTAATTTTATAGATTATCTGAGCAAGATGGCAACGTTTTATGTGGTAATTATGAAGATATTGTAAAATTTCATGTTTTACTTGGTAAACAACTAGAAGCTGAAGCAAAGTAAGTACCAATATAATTATGAAAAATTGCATACAAAAATAAAAATGATGCCTATCATACTCGCTTCTTGCTTTGAACCTTTTTTAGCAATTTTTTTATCTATTACTTTTTAGAAAACCTATCCCTGAACAAAGATTTGGGATGTGTGTACTAGGATTAGTAAACCAAGTAAGTTCAATTTAAACAGGAGAAAGCCCAACTTAAACATTGGATAACAGTTTAGATAATGTAAAAATCATTCCGCCCTTTTAAGGCCATAGCTACTGCATTTTTAAGCCACTAGTAGCTGGGCCACTATGAAGAAAGGTGCTACTTCTTTTTCCAATCTTAATCTAAGTAAAACTTCCCTAACTAGCCTTTTTATAGTTTAGCCTTTATACGATATAGTCTGTATCTTCTGTATCTATATATAAATGTTTGTTCAGCGTTATTAACCAATATTTTATAAGGCATAAACTGTTGCACCATCTATTACATGTTTCATTAAATTTTAAAATTAGAGGGGGGAATTTTAATGTAAATAATATATGGTATAAATTACTAAGCCTTTCACGAAAGCTACCATTTAAATGTTGTTTGCTTCCTTATGATATATTGTATTTTAATTTAGATGAAAAAGTTATACCTGGATTATTGTTCAAATCACCCACAAGCTGCAAGTCTTATTGGAAATCACAGGTAATTTGTGATACTTGTTTTTTTCCTGTGTCGAAAAAAAACTTGCATTAGAACAAATTCTGCTGGATAGTTCAGCAATATTTTAACTTAATCAGGGTTCGAAATAGAAAAGTAAAGTCGGTTCGCAAAAATTTCGGCACTCTGTAACGAAGTAAACCACCATCTAGATGTGGCCTGGGAACACCTTAGATCAATTACCATTTTTCTATTGCTGTTCTACTTTCTTAAGTTTTTAAAATGCGATCTAAAAAAGCATTTTTATTGCCGCTTTTCGTTCTTAAACTTTTAAAATGCGATCTAAAACAGCATTTCTATCGCCGTTCTTCGTTCCTAAGTTTTTAAAACACGATCTAAAAAATCATTTTTATCGCCGCTTTTCGTTCTTAAATTTTAAAAACGCAATCTAAAAAATCATTTCTATTGCCGTTTTTCGTTCTTAAGCTTTTAAAATGCGATCTAAAAAAGCATTTTTATCGCCGTTCTTTGTTCTTAAACTTTTAAAACGCGATCTAAAAAAGCTTTTCTATCGCCGTTCTTTGTTCTTAAGTTTTTAAAATGCGATCTAAAAAAGCTTTTCTATCGCCGTTCTTTGTTCTTAAGTTCTTAAAATGTGATCTAAAACAGCATTTCTATCGCCATTCTTCGTTCTTAAGTTCTTAAAATGCGATCTAAAAAACCTTTATATCGCCATTCTTTGTTCTTAAACTTTTAAAATGCGATCTAAAAAAGCTTTCTATCGCTGTTCTTCGATCTTAAACTTTTAAAATGCGATCTAAAAAACCTTTCTATCGCCGTTCTTCGTTCTTAAGTTCTTAAAATGCTATCTAAAAAACCTTTCTATCGCCGTTCTTCGTTCTTAAACTTTTAAAATGCGATCTAAAAAAGCTTTTCTATCGCCGTTCTTCGTTCTTAAACTTTTAAAATGCGATCTAAAAAAAGCTTTTCTATCGCCACTTAAAAATATTCGAATCGCAATTTTATCATTTTCTTTGCAAAGTGATTAGCAAAAATGGCTTTTCGATGAACTGCTAATTCGAACCCTGTTAATTCTTTTAAGGCTTTTAACAAGAGAGTATCTTTTCAAATGTTTCCTTTTTGAAGTTTTCTTTTGTTTGGAAGCATTGGCAAGTTTTATTGAGTAAGAAAAAGGGCTTCAAAGAGTTGTTTAAGCCAAGGAAAGTTGATGTTCTGGTTAGCATATTCACACACCTGTAATTATGCTAACATAAGTGGTTTTTAGTCCAGTTCTCACCTCTCCCCTTCCTTGTGTTATTTCATCTCAAAACGAAAAACTATCATTATAACTAGCCATATTTTAATTCTAACGGCTGCTGTAAGGGTTTCCGAATTTTATAGTGTTGGTACTGTTAAGTTGTCCTTAAACGGGAACTCTTTTTTGTTTTATACGTACTAAGAAAAGCATAAGAAATCAAAAACAACTTACTTTACTTGTTTTCATCATTTAAAATTGTTGTACTAGCCTTCGCATATTCAATTTTTTTATCATGAAAAAACAGACGGGCCTAATTTTTATTTAGGACTGGACCCAATTATAAATAATGACGTCATATCGTGCAGAAAGTTTGAGCGAGCGCAGAGAACGTTCATGTTAAACCTATTGTTTACATTTAAATTTTGTATGTACTTTACCTTTAAATCTTTGAAAAATGGTTAGCCAATCAGAGAAGTGTAAAAAAAGTCACTTTGCACAAGTCATGTCTTTGAAGAAGAAAGAACTCAGACAAAATACGTCGTGCAGGTGATCTACCAAGCTCTTTTAAAAGAGATCTCCAGGTAATAAAGTTCCATAAAATATTGCCACTTCGTAAAAAAACCCTTTTTAGCTAGTCAATGTGGTCAAAATTTCTCATTTCTTCTCATTTTCATTATTTGTACTTATATCCACACAACACAACCAAATAACATTTTGTACATTTTTATATTAAATAAAAGAACATTATACCAATTTCCAATGCAAACACCAATAAAAAAGTTATCTAGTTAGACATGTATCTTTTTTGCAGCACTCGTCAATTTCTATTCTTTGTTTTTCAAAAAAGAAGCTTTTTTGATAGAAGGACCTTGCCGGATTTTGGAAATCAGCAGCTTCTGTAATGCATTTATGGCCTATGATAATGATAAGAGTGATTTTTATTTATACAATATTTATACCCCCGTTTTACCAACTTATCATTTCGAAACAAACATTCGATCTTTTTATCACGCATTTAAATGGTTCTCCATCACGAAGAATATTTCAACATTACATAAATTTGTTTGCATTTGTGTGCAAAATAATCTTCGTCATTATTACAAGACATCTTATCAACGAACAATACAAACAGTAAGTAAACAAAACTTTTAGAAGAAGATCTCTTGGACTTTCTGCACGATGTGACGTATGCTCATTTATTGGGACCTAGTCCTTTCAGCTTTACGCAACCTTGAAAATTATTTGAAATTGAACATGTTTCCAGATGCAGTAAAGGTTTAAATGAAGATTTTTATTTTGACATATTTATGTATTGTCTTATCAAAATAACAATTTTTCAAAATATGTTTGTTTCACTGGAGTTCCCCTTTAACACTCACAATACAAATATAACATGTTGAAATTAGCTGGGGTGCTCAAAAATAAATAAATAAAAGATATACAGTAAAAAAAATTTGAAAAATCTGCATCTGCCTTTTTTTATTAATAAAACACATGCAGCATCTTTTTAACCAGAACATTCTAACCAGAAGATCAACTTTCTTTGGCTATAGGGACATGCACATTTTCATACATTCGTAGCAACTTACAATTTTACTTGCAATTAATCATAGTTGTTTTTATTGTGCTAAAATATTCCCTTTTTCCTGAAACTTAAACTGACTAGTGTGTTTATCTTTATCCTTTTGATTTAAGTGCTGCGCTGTCTGAATATATGGAAAACCTGGGTGCTCCAAGTCCTGGTATAATGACATTAACGTCATTTCTTTCAAAGGTATTTTTTTTATAAGAAACACAGTACTAGGTTGTCACAAATTTAAGAAACTGTAGTACTATACTAAATTTTGCGAAAAAATATAACTAGAATAAATCTTATTATCTATACTAAAACGAATCTTATTATAACTGCTAATCTGCATTAGATACATGGTTAATTCTATATAGACGATAGTATAGTGTAGATACAGTCTAAACATGGAAGTCAGACTTCCAATGCTGAAAATGCTAAGCAATGCTGTCTCAGTCTTTGTTTCATATTTTGTTTATTTTCCTCTTTACAAACACTGGAAACATTACTGTTACAGGCTTTGTTTAGTCTCTTATCAGATTATCTTTTACTTTGTATTTTAGAACTTCTTAGAAGGCTCACATTAATCAGTTGTAACCAAAAAATTTTCTCAATGCTATTTGCAGTACCTTATTTGTACAGCTACTACGTCCTGTTTTTATTTTAATAAATAAACAAAGTTCTAGGGGACAAATCTTGATTAAGTACAGGAAACAAAGTTTAGTCCATATTGTGAAACTAGAGCAACAAGGATGAAGAGTTCTTTTATTTCAAGCTGGCAAAATGTGTTAAAATGTCGTGCAAGTAGTCTGTTTATTAAACATTTGAATTTCTATTTTAGCCTTTCCTACATGTAGAAAAATATGGAAACCAAATAAAAGAATTAGAAAAGCATGTACAGGTTAGTGTTATGATATCCTTTGCAGGTGTTGGAGCACTAAGGAGGAGATATCAATGTTTTTAATTTGGTATAAAGTAAGTGAAGAATTAAAATTCAAGCTGTAACGTCTTGCCTATATTAATTTTAGGAAGATCACATTGACAATCTTGATATGAAGAAAGCCACCCAAGTACTTCAAATCATTGCTGTAAGTTGCACCAGTACATTTTAAAACAACATGCATGTAACCATCCCAGTTAGTTCCGAGTGCCCCAATTAGTTATCCCCGAAACCGTTATCTACAGGCTCGCCTTAATAGGCCCCTTAAAAACGTTTCAGTTCAAATGTTGTTTGAAGTTGTATTTTACTAGTTACTACTTTCTTTGCTAACAGAAGCTGTAGGCACTTGTTTCTATAAAACTCAAGGCCACTGAACAATGTATGCTTTACAGTCATGCATAGTAATTAAAGGATTTGTTTGTGTTTTTAGCTAAGTTGTAATGAAGTACGTAAAAAGAAAGAAATGGAATTGGAAATGCTAACAGGGAAAATTGACAAATGGGAAGGAGAAGTAAGTCTGGTTTAATGAGAGGATCCTTGTGCTAGTAGTTTTATAAAATAATGTTTAAGATGATCTGTAAAAAGGGAACAGTGTGCAGCCCTCCTGAAAATTCTGTCCTTCTATCATCTTTGCTGTTTAAGTGTAGTTCCCACCTTTGATATTAAAAATACCTACTGAGTGAGGATAGAAATATAGCAGTGAGGTTGTTAAAACTTCCCAGTTTGTATTTGAGATATAAAAACCAGGTTTTTTATGATATCCAGATTCTGTTTTCTTATGGTTTTAATAGCAACGAAACATTTTAGGGTCATATTGGATCAATTTCTTTCTGCAAATGATACTAATGTAATTATTAATTGCATCACTGCTATGTTATTGTTTATTGTTTTTCACTTACATTTTTGCTTTTAAATGACCTGCAAAATGAGGATTGGAGGAGCTTCTAAAAGGTCATGTGTCAATCTTGATTAGTTCATTTAATTTTTCGCTTCCTTTGTTAATCTCAAATTCAATACTTTCTTTTACATCTTGAGCATAAAGTCTATATATTACTATATTATTTTGAAATCATAATTACTGATTAACTGAAACCGAGCCTACCTAGAACTAAAAATAGTCAAATTCCCTGATTTAGAGACTACCTATCAGATTCAACAGCAGTCGAATGTCTATCTAATGAATATAATGGACAAATAAATTTCTCAAAATATTTTTTTATACAGAAAATAACTGCCAGTCTGATTGTATTTTTACAGCTTTGTAATGTGAGCACATCTTTTGTTATCTTTTAGCCAATTTCAACATTGGGAAGTTTGGTACATATGGGCCAAGTATTTGTTGAAAAAGAAGATGTCAGTCGGAGAGAACGATATTTTTGTTTATTTCCTAATGATCTTGTTTCTCTTTCCGTCAGCGCAGAACTTGTTGGGTACTGTTTCGAGGTAACTAGAAAAAACTTTAATTTTTGATGTAAAACTGCCATTCTTTTAAATTCAATCTTTGGTTCTTCTTGTGTTGTCTCAGAGTTTGCCATTTTTGATTATTTAGTTATGGTGAATTGTGGCAGTCAATAATTTTCTCAGAAATATCAAATGATGATTTTCTATACTGTTTTATTAGAGAGACAAGGAAAAAAAGTGTAATTGGCTCTGTATTTAGATCTTAAATTTCTTATTCTGGGAATATCTGCTCCAGTTGTTGAGAACTGGGGAGTGTAGTCTCTACATACTATGGAATTAATTATACTAACAAGTAACTTTTTCTATAGTAATGCGCAAACTCTCATCGACGTTCATTGAATTAATTTTTAATAGGAGAGGGAATCTATTGAAAATATATCTGCAAAAAATATTGAAGATACAGATGAATTCTTTAATGGATTCCATCTAACAGGTAATGTAGATTGTCTTCCTGGATGTTCCCCTTTTAAATTGTAAGACTATATTCATATGTCTGGCTGGTTATTTGTAAGAGAAACAGATTCATTTTAGGCAACGATTAGCATTTATTTAAACCATGATAATATAAGAATCTTGTGTAAAATTTGTGCTTTGTATTTAGTATTGGACAAATTGTGGCGAGTAATGACAAGCTCGCCTCGGGAAAAAGATTCGTGGATGGAAGCATTGAAAGAAGTACTTGGTGATAGGTGTAAGCTGGAATTAGAAATTGAGAGAAAACCATCCACATCTAATTTGGAACGTAGTGATTCTAAGCGATCGGAAGTGAAGTCTTTACCTATGCTGGATGTTGCAGCAGGTGACACTGCATTTCACAGAAGCTATAGTGCAGGAGCTTCGATTGGCCAAAATAAGTCAGATGCAGCAAGAAGTGCAGGCTCATCTCCTGTTCCCAGTCAAGACACTCACACCAAGGTACATTTTGCTTTGTCTGTATGTTCATGGATGCATAAGTTTGTCCTTCCTCAAAAACATGGAAAAGTCAGGGAATACTAAAATTGGGTTAAAAAGTTTTTGTAATTTTTTAAAAATGGTGAAAATGTTAGAGAATTTTGTTGCATAAAACTCAGCTGTCAACTATACTGAGTATAAATTGACAGCTAAGATGTTGACAAATGACAGACAAATGTTGTTTTTGTTATAAGTGTTATTAGTAAGAAAGTCAATGAGAGTAAAGTTTCCTTTTTAGTCAGGGAATAATAAGGAAAATAAAAAAAAAATAATAAAAATAAGACTGAGTTAGTTAATATGAATGAATTGTTTAACTTGCATCCAGCCCAATGTTTTCGACCTAAATTTTAAAATTTTAAAAGTTGTACCAATGTAAGATTTCTAATTCATCTTGACTATTCTTTATTAATCTTGTAATCAGTTTCATTTTATGTTAGCAAATTGTGTCCCACATATTTTTTTACACAGTGTAATAATCCTTAGAATGTATGATATACACAAAAAAACATTAAAAAAATGCTTCTGACCTTTCTCTGTTGATTAATAGATACTGACATAACCTGATAATTCACTGTTTGAGTATATTATAACATAATATATAAGGTGTCATCTGTTCACATATTTTGTAAAATACCACTATTTGTCTTGTTAAAAATATCCATATTATATTCTAGTATGATTTGAGACATTTCAACGAACATCATTTTGATAATTATTATTACTTCTTTTTTGTCTATTTTTTATATTGTGATCTTTAGGTATAGTGATCACACAATAGCTTTATTTTGACGCATCCTTACTTTGTATAGACGTTTCTTTTTTCATAAGAAATTGGTTTATAAGAAACTTAAGACCATCCAAAATTTAAGAAACGTTTGTAACAAAAAATAATAGTCATTTGGTACAAAATACGTTATAAATAAGAAAGTAGCTGATTTAGTTCATGTGTTGTAATTCCTATATAAAAATAATTAAGAGCGATATTTTCTATTCATTTTTTCTCCGGTATTATGTAAAATCAGATCCGTATAACTTTTTTCTCCTACTAAAAATAAACTTAATAAAGAAACAGATCGAAAAACTTGCAGAACTAAAATCGAAATATAAGTTCAGGAACTTTCGGTACTTGTTCCTTCCCCAGGTTTCTTATAAGATAAAACACCTGCTAATAATTATGTCATGGTAACTTTGCAAAAATATATGTTGGTGCCTAGTGTCCGATAGAAGAACATAACTTGTTGTGCTAAATGTTGTAGTTGTTCAGGGTTCTTTAGTGAAGTGACTTCTTTTCTATCAACCACATCATCCAGCAACCTTTCACTAACTACGATCAAATATTTATCTGCAAATATTCTTTGTATTTTTTTTAAAAAAAGTAGAAATAAATCAAAGACAACTCGGGAAAAGTTTTTATTTAGTTCTGCTTGTGGTAAAGTTCTTATTATTTTGAAATAAAGAAAGTTTGAGAAGTTTCTTTATCACACTTAAAATTCTTGTCCAATGTGTATTTTCTGGAATTTTCATTTTTCTTGTAGTGAGGGATAAGCTCTCTGTAAATGTGAGAATTCGGAATTGATTTAAATGTCCTATCCGAGTTCTGGTCGTTTAAGTTTGTTTACATTTCGCCTGTTTACTTCTTTGATTGTCGTATGTTTGAAATTCAGATTATTGATTATTGATTATTTCCAGAAATAAAAGCATGTTGTTTTGTCCTATAAGTTCTTTTTTCAACGCTATAGTTTTCTTGGGTGTATGGCAGTTTCTACTAACATCTGCTCTTCATGGTGAATATTTTTATAATTTCCTGTAAACTCCATAGCAGAGGTTTATTACAACGAATGGAATGTTATTTTTTACGGCTGGTTTCAAAACAAAGAAACCAACACGTATTCAAAACTATTTTGGTGTTCTGATAATACAGAAATCATTAAATGACAGAGTTTTGCGTAATTTTTCATTTAAATTTTTTTCAATTTAAACGGTATTCTTTAAAAGACTGAAAGACTACAATAACGAAAATACATTTCCCTCCTGAAACAAATGGATTGAAATGATGGATATGATTTTCTAAGAATGTTGTAATGTAAGCTTTCCTAAAATCAAAACTAATTCTTTTGTTCAATGCTAAAAAAATGAAGTACCAAAATACACGTTTTTTTTACGAGACAAATCAAAAATTAAAAAAACTTCTACTAGTACTTCAAAAATATAAAAAAATTTAAGTCCAAAACTTTTCCCACACATGCCTCCCATCAATCAATGGAATTCGAATGGTATTCAGATTTTTTACCTGCTATAACAAGGAATTGGACGAATATCGAGTAGGTTATCCCGAAAATCGAATAACTTCTTAAAAATTGACGATTTCAACGGAACAGACATCACTTTAAATGATAAATTAAAGGAGAAAGCATTATTTCATCTTTTCTCGTATAAAAATTGAAACACTTGTTAAGAAACTTTTTCTAGTAAAATGACCTCAGAGACTTTTACTCGTTGGCTGTTTGCTTGATTTGTTATGAAAAAAAAGTGTGATAAACGTGTCATCGTTTTAGTTATGCATAACGCTTTGTGGAATAGCGAGGGATGTAACCATTTTGTGTTTCTGTATGGTAGAAATATCCTAAACTATTTCGGGCTGAATTTTAATTGATTATCAACAATATTGTAACTGAATCGAAAAACACCATTCTTGTAAGTGAAATTGAAGTCTCTACTAAGAAGGGTGTTAAAGTTATTTATAGACTTTGTTCTAACTATTAAACAGGTGGAGATTTTCTTTTTATGGCACAGCTCTTTTAATATTAAACATCTCTTTTGATCACATATTAACAATAATGTTTGATCCCATGTATAGAAATCATGAAATAAACCACGTGTTTGTTTACATTACATATTAATTTATTTTTTGTAAATTTTATCAGGTTGTTTAACCCTTGCATCATAATTTTTTTTTTTAATTCTCGTTCTGGGTATTATGATGTTTCATTAAAGTGAGACTGCTTATGATGCAAGATGCACTGATAAAATCTGAATCAATAAGTAAATGAAAGCTTCTAAGAAAGTAATTGCTTTTTAATGGTATAGAAACTGGTTCGACTTGATTCTGCAAATTTCGTATATACGTAAGGATTCTTTGACGTCATATGCTAGTTAAGTTTTTCCCACAAATGTATCTTCACATTTGATGAGTGCAGTATTTCTAATTATTCGCAATGCCGATGATACCACTAATGTTAACGAGAAGGAGTTTAAGAAGAGCGTCAAATCAACATCAACAACAAAAATTGAAATCATATTCGTTGGGAGAGGCACCTTCTCTCGTAAAGGAATGGTTACCGTCTTTACGAAATTTTAGCGAGTTTTACGATGATGTGTTCCTGCCAGACGAAACAGAGAAGGTTTGGGAGTCTTCTTTTTGTCACGTTAGTTTTTAGTTTTCTTGATTAATGTTAACACCAGGTCTAATCTTATTAGGAGAGGAAATGGTTATTCCCTTTCTAGTATTAAGGTCAACCCTAGCTCTAGTTGATCTTTTTTTCAAAAGGTTAATAATAACATAATAACCGAGGTTTCTGATGGAAGATAATTTTCTTTATCATTGTGAAACTCAACCTTTGACATAGTATGTTTCTGTTTCAGTCAATTAATTTAGAGTAGTTGACATTCGAGAGTCATATTTGAAAATGAATGCACAAGAACATCAAATTTTAGTGCAGACAATCTGGTTTGAAACTTAGCGAAAAAGGGCAGACGATACCGGTGGGAAATGAGGGAAAGGGGTAAGGGGGGGAGGGGCAGGGGATGTATGTCCTCAATTTTTTTTCCAGAGATACTTAACTGCGAAAACACTAATTTTCCATTCTAACATAGTAAAACTTTGGAATTTGAATAGCGTTTTACCCAAACTGGAGGTATTAAATTTCAAACAATTTTCTAACACACCCAGTTTGGTTGCGTCTTCTTAAGCACTATGTTGACCCCTTCACTTTCCAATCTAAGTAAATTCGTCGACCCTGTGTAGAACAGTGAAAAATAAATGTATTAAAAAATTAAAATTACTAAAAAAATGCTTTTAGTTCTATCTGTTTTTCGTATGGAAGGAACATTTCCGGAATGTGTCTAGAACATCTAGGGTGTTCTGTGATATATTCAATTTAAATCATGCGGATGTGAAAAAAACAACGTTACTCTGGTTTGTTTGCTTGCAGTTAATAATATCTCTGCTTTGACTTTTAATATTTAAATAACCTCAAATTAAATACTTTAATGACTTATCTACTAATCGATTGTTGATGTTTTTATTGCATCTACATGAAGCTAGGGAGTTGCCAATTTTGTTTGATTCTTTTAATTACTACACTGCATATTTTTATTGACAGTGTTGCATCCAAACATTAACATTACCGAATCTTTTTTTTTTTTGCTTAAACAAACAAATACAAAATGAGGTAGTAGGAATTCTGATTTAATAGTTTTTCATATCAGAAATTAATTCTGACGTCATGAATTACCATGTGATCTTGACATGAAATATTGCATGTACTTTGTTGTATTTCAAACCATTATTCGTGACATTTAGGCTGATCTGAGAAATTTGAAGTACTTGGGGAAATTTTTGTGTCTGTCCATGATTTCTTATTGTTCTCTGTACGCATGTTTTTAATTTTGTTAATTGCGTGGTCCGAAGCTTATTTCTAATCTCTGCTTACACGATTTTTTTTAATAAGAAACCAAGCAAACGGCCAACTAATAAAATTTTCTTATATTCTGAGGTCATTTTACTAGAAATAGTTTTTTAATAGTTTCGTAAATGATTATGGAGGTTAAGGATATTTAATTAAAAACATGATTTTGACACAACGCAAAGACTTACATAAACACATATATACAAGAACATATAAAATAAAAAAGATAAACTTTTTCGCCTTTTATTCCTTTGTAATCGTCAATTTATGGGAGACACGTCTGGAAAATGTTTTTTAACTTGAAAAATTTACATTTTTACAACAATTAGAAGTTTCTTAATTTTTAAGAAGACGATTGGTCAGTTTATTATAAAGTGGTTTCTTATATAAAAAAGTGTGACATTAAAACGTTATAGACTACGAGAGAAAAGAGAATGTTGTTGAATTTAGTCTTGAAAATCTTAAGAACCACTGTCTACACGTTTTTGTTTTAAAGGACCTGACGGGAGGTTTTGTGTAGTAGATTTCTTAACTTCCAACGTCATTTCTCAATGTGTTTTAGTGGATAATTATGTGTATCTGTCTGATTAGGCCTATTTAAAGGCCATGTATGAAAACCCTGTCAAATGTGCATAATGTCGATCACAATACTTTTTTTTTTCATTCCTGCAGTCTCTTGGGATTTTTAGTTTATATTGTGGTATCCGATGTCTGTCTGTGAGCCAATTTAAAATCCGGAGTGTTTGTAATCAAAAACGCCATTATAATTGCACCTATAATCATAGCACTAACCCCCGTCCAAGTAAACTTCATTACTTTATGCTAACGGGCAGGCAAGAATGCGGGAAACATGTGCGACGGCAATTCCCCGTGGAAAACGCGTACGCTTTATCCATTGCATCGTGTACGCGGTATTGTTTTTTTTAATGGATTTATCATTTATCCTTTAGTTCTAAGCTATGTATCACGCGCTAACTTCTGGCTGAAAGAATGCAGTTTGATGAATCCTTTAAAATTGAATATAGCGCCACACCCTTCAAACGCGGGTCTTGATGGGTGGGAGGTTGTTTGGGGTGAAAGTTGTATTTAAACAGCCCTTTCTATTGTTGATTAGTACTCATGCTTCCTTCATTCAAAAATTTAGACATGTTTTTTTTATCTTATTTACATTTTTAGGCGACTACATTGTCCGCTGTGAGAGGTTCAGTGCGACAACCTGTTCGCAAAGAATGGAGCTTCACAAGATTGCGCCCGACACCGCCCTATCAACAAAATTCGCAATCAAAACCTGGCGATGTACGTATTTTGAAATTTCTTCACTTCCTTTCTTTTTTTATATTTTTAATAAAAACTCAAAATATTTATTTGTATTTACCATTATTTATTGATTTTTCATTCTATTTTTTCTATTTTTTTATTTCTTCTATTATAATAATTTCACAGTCTACAAATTCATAAACATTTGAATGTTTTGTTACGAACAGGTGTTAAAAACATTATGTGTAATCAACCCCTTTTTAAACTTCCACGTCTAATTCAACTTGTCTTTTTTGACACTTGTGATTATGAAGCCTTCAAACTAGAAATATCTATGGAATTTAACTTCTCAAATTCAAACTAGATGAGGAGTTTAAATTGTTGATTGCGACTTTTTATCCTTCTTAGGATTACTCTGTTAGTCCACGAGCAATGAGAAGAATTGTTTCGACGAAGAATAAAATGGTTGGGGGCCGCGGTAACAATTTTGTCTTGCTTTATATGAATACTGTCGACTGCTTATAGCTCCAGCTTTTAAGGAAACAAAAAGTGTTGGGTAAATCGAGAGTTTGGGAGATCGAGTCAATCGAAAGTTTGAGATATCGAGTCAGTTTTTATGAATAATAAATACCTTTTTAAGAAACCGAGAAACTTGTTGGAGATACCGAATATTCAAGATATTAAAAAATAACTATATTAATATGGACTTAATTAAATTTTTGTTTCATAGGATCAAAAGATGACTTGTTGGAATCGTATCAGAGAAAACAGTCATCACCATCATGTAAGTTTATCGAGCTTGCATCTGACTATGTGTAGAATTCATTGAAAATAATTCTTCTGTTGAATATGTTCTTCTGATGAGAAAAGCTTTAAAGTTTGCACGAGTTTTACTCAAAATTTTTTGGGATTTATAAAGAATTTTTTTAAAATACTTTTAAATACACAGTTACGGGATTTCTGCATTCAAATTTAAAAAATGTCTCTAACTCCATCGTTAAGTAGTTTATAAAAAAACTTGCACAGTTATATTAGGTCAGGAATTAGTAATATCTGCACTCACTGGATCAACCCAATGACGGCGTCATTTATCTCAATTCTAAACTTTATTGTCCTGTATTGTCATGTTATTGTCTTATCAAAACCCACTTTATAATCAAGTTATCAAAATCAGAAAGACACTATTCGTGCGGTTATTTATGGGTACCGGTATCCGGATTCAGAGCTATATATATTGAGGGAAAGTCGAGAGCTATAGATATATATATAGGTATAAGTAAGCTTGTAAGTCCATAAGACTGTCACACCTCCTTGGTCACACCAGTGGAAAAATATTTAGTCAAATCAGTTAATAGTATGTCATAGAAAAAGAGTGATTGTCTTCTAAAGCATCTAGAATTTGAAAGTCAGTTGTGTATACTTGTGTTTGACGTTTCTTCTTGTTTTTTATAGTGTCATCCACGACAACGAATGGAGGTCAACAGATACTAGGAGAGGACATGATGATATTAAGTGTCATCGAAGCATACTGCTTCAGTGCGAGACAACGACAAACTATGAATTGTAAGTCTGTTCAAACACGTCTCGTATTTGTTTTGAGTCGTAGAAAGATCATCGTAGAAATTGCCGTATGTAAATAGCGTCAAACTAGAACTGTCGACATTTGTAAATTCAATAATGATTGTGATGGAAAATGCTTTTTGACGATCTATGCGAAGTATCAAAATTTTGATTTTTGAAACCAGCTACCATTGGGCAAAATTTGTCCAGAAACATAAGGACGTTAAAATTTTAGTGTATCGAAACCAGCAAACATTTTTGGCCAAAATTTGTCCAGAAATAAAAAAGCTCTGTTGTCAAAAACATCATTTTATTCATTCACTCACTCACTCACTCACTCACTCACTCACTCACTCACTCACTCACTCACTCACTCACTCACTCACTCACTCACTCACTCACTCACTCACTCACTCACTCACTCACTCACTCACTCACTCACTCACTCACTCACTCACTCACTCACTCACTCACTCACTCACTCACTCACTCACTCACTCACTCACTCACTCACTCACTCACTCACTCACTCACTCACTCACTCACTCACTCACTCACTCACTCACTCACTCACTCACTCACTCACTCACTCACTCATTTATTCATTTATTTATCTATTCACGCCTGTAATAAAACTCTGAAAATATTCTGTACACCAAAAGTGTGAAGCAGTGAACTATGTGGTGAAGTCATGTGATATAACTCCCTCTCTTTTGTGACTTCAAATTTGACATCATCAAACCTTGAGAAAATATTAAAGAATTCCAGGACTCCTTTTTTTCTCATCAGTCTCTCTAATAACAATGATTTATTTCGCGTATATGATTGGACGAGATTTAGTTCCCAGTCCCAGCTAGTTTTTAAAACATGCTTGTTAGAACTAAAGGTTGTACGTGAAGTGTGTATTAAAATAGAGGGTGTCGTTTTAGTTGAAGCGCGTTTGACCACTCCGATAAAGCCAGCTTTTTTAATATACTTAATTCCTGTTTTTTTAATATACTTAATTATTTTTTTTAATTTTTTTTTATTTATTTTTTTTGTTGATAAATTTTTATGCACCTGTCTTCTTATATATTAAGAAGCATTGTTCCATGTCGCCGAGCAACTCGCTTTACCAACACCAATATTAAGTGTTTGTATCTAAATATTGCAAATGACGAAGACAATTTGTAACGGGCTTCGAACCATATAAGTACAATAGATTTTCTATTCGCTAAAAAGCTTCGAAAACGTTGAATAATTTATCGATTCCGCGGCCAGTTGAATTAAACGATGATTAGATATTTCGTAGTCATTCGATCTTTGATAAATAATTCATAAAAATGTTATGTTGAACAAGAAAAGCTGTTTTTCTTTCTTGAGCACTCATTGGACTAAGTGTGGACTATGTTTCGTAAGAAGACGGTGGAATTTGAATGTATGAAGCTTACTATATTTTTTTATGTTCCTGTTTGATGGAAATATAAAAATGATTTCCTTGTTGACATTATTGCGAAAAAGAAACTCGGACTTCGTTGTTTTGTCGGCATGTTTTCGTTGTATTGTCGTTTTTGTTGTCGTTTCGTATATGTTTTTGTTGTCGTTTCGTATATGTTTTTGTTTCCTTTCTGCCTACGTGTATATGGTGATCAAGAACGATTTAAATTTATAGGCGGCAGCCCAGATAGTCCATATCTCCCGCCCGATGTTCCGCCACACTTCAGTTTCAAGCCTATCACGCCGCCCAGAGTAAATGCTGGTAAACCTAAAAGTTCAAAGAAGTTTAAGAAAAAACCAAAGGAGTAAGTACGAACAATATTTTATTTATTTATTTCACGAAATTTGATTTATTTCACCTTTAAGCAAGAAACTTTCGCCCCTTCGCTAAACTGCAGCTTCTTAGAAACACGACAGCTTGCTTCTCTACACAAGGATCACATTCACTAAATTTTTTGTCTTACTGGCAAGTGTAGGTCGTCTTTCACTCTCCTCCACAAGTTTTCCCTGATTTAGACTTTCAATTGTACACATATGAGGATTGGAGCAGGGACCTTAAGCTAGCTGCTTTAAATATTTAAAACTAATTTCTAGATACATTGTTTGTTTTCATTATGCAAATATTGACATTCTTGTCGACATGTCAAACACGCATTCTCATGTAAATATTTTGTTAAAACTCATCTTGATTTTAAATATTCTCAACACTTATTTTGATTTCTCTTCTAGCGAATCACCCGAAATGGATAGTCTGAAACAGCAAGTACAGAATCTTCACAAGGTAAGACTCGTTATAGCCCTGATATCACGTTTGTGTTCGCCCTTATGATAGGCGATTTCGATTCCTAGATGTCTCCCAAATCTAGGAATCGAAATCGCCTATCAAATGGGCGAACATTTTTTGAAAGTTGACTGTTTATATAATCTTAAAATGAGGCAAATTATGCATTTTAAAAATCTAATTATTAGTTGTGATGATTACAAAAGGAGAATTGTTTTTCCAAATTTACTACTCACAGAATCAAGACCTGTTATTTTGTTAACTGACAATCTATTATGTGTTTTTGTTACATTTAGCAAACGTTATATCTTCGCGAAAACCTGGAAGAGGAACGCAAATCGCGAGAAAATTTCGAGAAATTCCTTAAGCGAGTTTTATCCCGTGTCGCGCCTGACATCGATTGGACGGACGATAAGCTACCTCAAAAGTCGACGCCGTTATAGCCGTACTTTGTATAAATATATTCTGCAGAATGTCAAGGTAGTTTAAATGAATGGAATATAGACAGCATTCCTGCCACTATTAATTCAACACGCGACGATTCACTCGCGTACATGAACAGGTTATAAAAACCACATAATATTATCGCTTCTATCGCGATGTCGTGTTAGATGGTATATTCTCTCCACAAATATTATTTTTAAGAATTTTGCTGTATACCTTAGTGTCTAGTATTACTTTCCTTATAGTAAATGCTCAACAATTGACTCGCTTGTCCCAATCTTTTGTATTATATTTCTATTTTGGTTTGTCTCTATTATCTTTTCTTGTTGTTTATTTGTTTTTGATAAAGTTTATATAATTTATAGATATCATTTTTTTATATTTTAATGATACAACAGTGAAAAATCTTTATTTTACTTCAAATTTTTAATTTGCGTACAACAATATTACAATTCTCAGATTTCCTTGTGGTTACGGAATAACGGGTGGCTTTCTCGAGAGCATTTACTCTTTCTTCGCAATATTGCTCAAATTTTCACCTGAGGGGAAGGGTCAGCAATTTATGTCAAATTTGCTGTTACTCCCATACATATAATTGACAGTATGACGGGTGTTGTCCATGGCGTGACCAATCTGCTTTATCTATTATGCTTTTTTATTTTTAGACCAGTTATTTGTTGATAAGAATTTTTAGTACGCATGCTCAGTAAAATCAACCAATGAGGAAAGGCAGCGTTGTTGCTGTTCTAATAATTTATGTTTTATTATTTGTAAAGATTCGCTCAATAAAAAAATTGTTCAATAATATACATAATTTCGAAGTGTTAGTGTTTGTGCTACTTCCCATCCAAGTGAAAGACTCCGGTGCGACAATGCTGTATCCAAGTAAAAGACTCCGGTGCGACAATGCTGTTTGAAGATTTCGACGAAACTTTATTTCCCTAAGGTGATAAACTAAAAGTGTAAGTTAAACCTTGTGGATTTATTAGCCATTTCGTGTAATTTGACATGGTAACCAGATTCCTGGAAAATTGACATATTTAAATCTAATTTAAAATTTTGTCCTAGAAAAATTTCCCTGCTCACTAAAGGTTTTGGTAATTTGACATGATGACCAAAGTCCTAAAAAATTGACATATTTAAATCTAATTTACAAAGTTACAAAAAGAGTTTTCTCAAAAAGTACTAAAATTTTGGCATGAACATTTCGCTGTTTTGTCCTGTGAATCCTAAACAATTTTGTCCCAGAAAAATAAAAGTGGAGGTTTATTTCCTCTGGCAACTAACTCCGCAGAAATAACATCTTTTTTGTCACCTTCGTTGGTTGCAGTAAATGACAAAAGGATTTTCGTGACATCGTATTTCCACATTTAATAATATACAAACTAGCTATTGATAATAAGTAGCACAACAACAGCTGTACACACAGAGAGAATAGTCCTGAGAATAAGGATGGTACGCCTATATCCCCATGACAACTATTTGTAAAATTCATGTTCTTGTTCGTCTTTCTTGATATTATTCTTGTATCCTTTCTCAAAGTCTTTAGGTAATACTATGTATCTGTTTTCTCGAACAGCTTGCATGCCAGCCTGGAATAAAAAAGGTTATACTTTAAAGGAAGAAAAAGTCGCAAAATCAAGGAAAATAACTTTCACCAATTGCCCCTTTTAAAATTTTACGCGAGAAATTTCGCGACTAGCTTCTTTAAAATTTCACGCGAAAAATAACTTATATAGACTTTATAGATAACTTATAAAAAAACGCAAAATCGCAAAAAATATTTTAGCAAAATTTTCTTCCCTTAAAGTATTCTATCAATATAAGTATTTTGTGTGCAACATAATTTCAGCATTGTTTTGTCTATTTTCAAACAAAGAGTTAATTTTTGGTATATTTTCAAAAATCATGAATTACGAATTTCCGAATTACGTACTTTTTTCTGCCTATATAATATATCTTTTAATTAACGAGAAAAACACACTTCTGCTTTATTTCTAAACCGATTTGCGCCCAAAATGAAGACAATAAAATACGCAGGTGGGTTGTGTATCATGGAGAGCAACAAATCTTACTTCTTGAATAATTGCGTTTATATCAGCGCCAGATATTTTATCCGGTCGAGCAACATCTATAAATTTTATATTAAGGAAAGAATTAATTCCATCAAGCTTAAATCAACACTGATCAGGAAACGCTAAAGATTGTCTAGAGTTGCCAGAGTAATTAGAACTTTACTGGCTTTTGTAATAGAGATTTTATTAAAGTGAGTTTTTAAAAAAAAAAATGAAAAAGATACAATCTTCTAAGTCGACTTCGTCAGATAAGTTCATTTTCCCGGTGATGGTCGAAAATATTAGACGTTTTTGACGACGATCGGGTAGTGGAAATTCTATCTTTCGATCCAACCGGCCAGGTCGCAGGAGAGCAGGATCTAATGTATCGTGTCTGTTCGTTGCCATGATTACCTGTTAAAAACAAAATTATTTAACAAGACGGGGGTTGAGAATAGTATACAAAACAATTTCCACAGTTTACGCAGAATTTCTTGGGCATCTATCACGGAACTTTCGATTAAATATCGCGCAACAATACGAAGGCTTATCAAAAAAGTGTTTAAAAGTGCTAAAATCTGGATCTACACTAGGCAACTCTAAATGAAGCTTTTTCTCGAGGGCAATCAATGAATTTTTGTAAGAATTTGTCTTCACAAATTTGTGTTTTTCCTACATTAACAGGCGGTTTCCACCTTTTCTTTTTCTCGATCCAGAAAAATGAGAAGTAATACGTACCTTAACGTTGACGTTCTGATCAAATCCGTCCATTTGATTGAGTAATTCTAACAGGATTCTTTGAACTTCTCGATCAGCTAAAAATAAGAATTTGTACGTTATTATGAATATTCTTCGTTCGCTTCATCGTTAAACTTTACAAACTTAAAAAGTCATATAGATTTAGTACTGCTGAGGATGTGTGTCACCAATCAAACCCGAACATGGTGGACACCCATTAAATTGTCAAAATGCATGTAATTTTGCGCAGATATAGAGATGAATTTTAATTTAGGCAATCGATAAAATGGTATCTGTCCCTTATGTACAGATTCGACTGTTTATCTATTTGAATGCAGGTACATTTCTGACATGAGACTAGCCTGTTTATAAAATGTTGTTTTGGAGTGGGAAAATACAATTGTGAAATATGGGCGTATTTTAATATAGGATTGCCAAAAATGGGCGTATTAATCACATACCGCCAGTTTGTGCGTCGAATCGTTTCGTTGCTATAGCATCGATTTCGTCAATAAAAATAATTGCTGGAGCATTTTCTTTAGCCAACCTAAACACGTCCCGTACCATACGTGGACCTTCGCCTAAGTACTTTTGAACGAATTCCGATCCGACGACACGTATAAAAGACGCCGTCGTGTGATGTGCGACGGCTTTTGCTAACATAGTCTTTCCGCATCCTGGCGGTCCGTACATTAGCACACCTCGCGGTGGATCGATGCCGATTTGTTTGTATAATTCAAAATGTGTTAAAGGAAGTTCGACAGCTTCTCGCATCTCTTGCTTTTGGATATCCATACCTAGAAGGGAAAAGAAAAACCTATACGTATAATGCTAAGCCAGCTCTATGAAGCGCGTAAAATCATTTCCCGAGGGAAACATTTAATCACCAACCACTTTAACATGCAAGGATTTTGAAAAAATGGAGGGCTATTTGTCGAGAATTTCTGTTTTTAAAGGTAGGTGATCGCTTTTAATTTACATTGAAATTTAAAAGTACGTTCGCTCAATTATTCGCTATCTTTTCCCTTCTTCCCTCCCCCCCCCCTCCTTATTCGATCAAGTTCAAGGGCATACCCCCTCCATCCGTACGAACGTAATTGGGGCTTAACCTTCACCCTTTTGTACAAAAAAATAAAACAGACAATGCTACTGTGAGAACATTTGTCTGCATTTCTAATAAATCTATTAACAAGAAGGACATGTCAGCCCACGTAACGCTAAACGTAAAGCAAAGATCAAAATGAAAATAGAAGAATAAAAATTCTTTTTCAGAAAGCAAACGTACGCAAAATTAATAGACCCTCTCCCCTTGTTTGCATGACCAATCCCCCCCCCCTCATCCTTTCCTCTTCGGACGAACATATTGAATACATCCCTTAGTGCATAGAACAATTCCCTACTAAACTTCCACTTACCTCCTATGTCTGCGTATGAGACTTCAGGTTTTTCGTCAGCTTGTAACATAGATATGCTACTGTCTGCTTCTGGCGGGAGAATGTCAACTAAGGCATTTGAATGTTTATGTAATGCGACTGAAGCATTCGGTTTCAACAGTTCACGATCTATTGTGCTTAGTATTCTAACATAATAATTTGAACCTAAACAAATAGAAAGAGTAGTTAACTGAAGAGTTGAAATGGAAAACAACGCAAAAAGCTGTATCAGAAAATTGCACTCGGGTTAATAGCGAAGAACGATAATCTGCGTGTCTACACAAGCACGGACAAAATTATTGAAACAAGGCAGGGTTTTTTCTCAATACTTCACAGTCATCAGCGTAGCAGCCGTTTTTTCTTTACAAATTTTTTTTAAAAAAATTACAAAAGGGATTGAGCGTTAAAAAAGGACCATCGTCCAGGACCATGGGAATCAGAAAGCTTTCAATCAATGTGAAGTCAATTACACTTCTTTGGTTAACATCTTACAAGCTTATAAAAAAACATGGTACAAGCATACCAGTAGTTGATCCAACAATACCAGTATTTTGATCTATAGCTTCTAGAAATTGACCGATGACTAATGGAACAGATTGGATTCGTTTGACCTCCTCTTGGGCATGTAAATATTCCTTCTTTAAATTTTTTTGTTCATCTTTTATGTATTCTTCTTGCACCTCCAGAAATTCCAATTGCTTTTGCAGCTTTTTATATCTAAGGAAAAATGAACAATGTTATCAATACGTGTGAATATCAAATGACAATAATAACAGTTACTTATCGGTAAAAGTACTGGCGGAAAACGAAATCAAAATTGCCTTTTCTGTTCTAATGTCAATTTCCGGTGTGACAATAAAAATTTAGCAAAACGCATATATAGGAAGTCAAAAAACTGTGGTTGATTCAACCAGTTCAAGGTAAAAAAATTAAAAATAGGAAATATTCGTAGTTAGGAGAAATATGTAAAACGTAAAACTAACAGAGTCACACCATCATAAAATAATTTTTAATCCAAACTTTAATGTTAAAAGGTGATGATGTGATAATTTATATGTGTGAAGCCACAGTGTTTTTAAGATAACATAATTAGAAAATAAACCCTATATTTACTTCATATACAAGTCATCTAGGTTTGGATCGACAGTTTGGAGGGTAGATGCACAACTTGTTGCTGTAGATGGAGGAGTCGGAACTGCAACATCCTGAAAAAGATATTATATTAGACATTATACAGCGTAATTGTTTTTGATGCAGATGCAGTATCCTGGTTTTAGAATCTGAATCTCTCATCTTTATGACATGGTGATCTCATCTTCATGACATGATGACAGCATGTGAGAGAACAAGCAAAACAAGCAACTTATTTATGTTACATTTTACGCATGCATGCGTGCACCTGACCTCGTTTGCAGTCGAAAATGTGAAAAAAATTGAAATATGAAAAAGAACAAACACTAGATTTTTATAGCATTGAAAAGACCAAAATTTATAATGGGAATACAAACATTTACATGAAATATGAATTTTTTCTTGTTGACAAGATATACTGGGAAATAAACAATCACAGGCAGAAAAGAAGCAACATTGAAAGCATTTAGTTCCACAGTGAATAACTTCAAAGCTCAAAGAAGTTAGAAGGCACATCAGTGGATTATTAGTGTGTAGCCAGCTGAAAGAGATTGCAGGGTAAAGGCTTGCAACAAGTTTGCAGTAAGTTAGGGTTAGGGTTAGACATTTTGCATAAAAATAGCAATAAAATAAAGATGGCAATTCTTGATCTACATTTGAAAGTTCTAAGAATCCAGGCTGCTACATCTTTAGCTTTCTTCACCACAGAGTAGATATGTTTAAAGAAAAACCCATCAAAGTTTAATAATACTCCAACCTCTTTATGTTTTTCATTTGTTATAATGTTTCCAGAAGAGTCAATGTACTTCCTTTTTCTGTTCCGTTCCTTCATACATTCATTAGTTCAAATGTGACCATTTCAAATTTGTCACTATTATACTGCATGTTGTTCATTTTTGCCCATTGGTAAATTGATTCTAAATCTTGCTGAAAGTTTGTTATCATGGTGTAAATTTTAACTACTCTAATAAGAATTTTATCATCTTTTCAGGATAGTAGTAGTAGGATAGTATAGGATATTACGTAATTGGGTAAAGCCTGTACACCTCATATCACTCAAGCATTGTGAGAAAAGATTCTTGTAGAAAGAGTATTGAGTATTGAAGTGGGTAAAAAATTAAAAACACCTGCACTGAGATTTCGAATAAAACAGCCATCATTCAATAGCTATCACATAAATCAACCAACTTTCAGTTTCTATAGCCTCAATCTCACAGCACTTTTTTCGCCCTCTGATATCAAAAGGCAAAAAAAGCAGCCAGTGTGCTGCAAAAATTTTACTTTTGTTGCAGGAGTGTAGGCCAAGTAACCAATGTAAAAAATTCTCTAAAATGCACTCTCCACAATGTCCGCATGATGGAGCAACTGCCTCACAACCTGAAAATGTTCGAATGGTCACTATAAAATGTGCTGTTTCAGTTTTTGGATCCAACCAAATAACCTAAGATCCTAGTCTGCTGTGAACATTGACAAGTCAATTTTGACAAGTTCAGAGTGCATGCTACGTACATAGAAACAGCTTGTGGTCATGTATTTGGAAATTTCTCCTTTACAATAATTTTTGGTCAAGAAAGGATAAACTCTAGCCCACAGGTTAAGAAAAGATTTCTTCAATACAAGGTTGGTAGATGTGCATATTTTTACATGGCTAGCCTCACAAATATTGAGGGATATACCCTGTCTATTATTTCCAGGAGGGGCCATGGCTTAGATGGAGAGTCCTAGAGTATTTAATGCTCATTTTGAGCTAGGGCCCGCGCTCTACTAGACAACTCCCGGCAACATCCAACGGCCCACACAGTGTGCCATCTTCCCAATTTCCCTCACATGGCTTGGGTTAACCCGGGGCTATGGTAACATTCACTCGCCCATGTTGAATCGTCGTCAAGAGGAATCGAACCCCGGTCTCCCGCACAGAGTACGAGAGCTATAACCACTAATCTACGGCGCCACAGCGGCGGCGTTGATGAAACTAATCAATTTAAAAAAACAATAAGGAAACTTGAATTTAAAACATGTCCAAAAATAACACTAGCTAGCTCTTTTTGCAGAGCGAGGCATTTTAATAATCAAATATAATACATCAAAATTTTCAATTTTTTATCATTTTTTAAACTGGGATGCTCAGTAGCTTAATTTGGTAATTTTAAATTTTTGATTAAGCGAGATAATATCTTTTAAACAGGCCGATGGAGTGCTTTTGTTGTTTTTCAAAGATGGCCTAAGGGATATCCTAAAGAAAAACAACAGGGAAATTTTTGAAGAAACGGAAGAAAGGCTATGTAGCTGGCGTATCACTGTTTTTTACATGCAATGAACCCCATCTCAGTCTCACTCACACCTAAAGCTTGCACAAAACTACCGACTTAGCTGGAATAATAATAGAACTTAGATAGCATTAAAATTAAACATAAAATTAGATAGCTACTTAGCCAGCTAGCTAGCATAAAATTAGCTACAACTATAGCATAAAACTACAAAAATAGATGGAGCTAAATGAACATTTAGCTGATGTTAATTGTGGTGACTGCAGTAATGTCTCGGTTGCCTTGTACTTACTAATGTTCTTAGGATCACATATAAGGAAACTTTACTTGAAACAAAAGGCAAATCAAAACCCAACAAAAACCATGGATTATTTTCTAATTCGCTTTGCTCAACCGAAAATAACCTTATTTATTTTCTAAACTCCATGTGGGACAAGAATAACGCGGTATTAGTAGTGTAGTAGTTCGGAGGCAAGATCGTCCGACACGTATTCGTCCACAGTTTTCCACCCTGCTGGAGACCTATCAGCAATTTTTATCAACTTATTTCTTTTTTCTATAGAGTTAGTAATCTTTTTTAGGGATTTGTAAATTTTTGTATCTCTTTTGGCTAATTTCATAACGTCACTTATCTGGCTTTTAATGTCCGAATTGAATTCGTATTGCACTTTGTTGCCCTTGTGTTTGAAGCTTGCTGAAGGTTCTTTCTTAAGCTTTCTAACCAGATCTTTTGTGTCTTTCGTATACTTTCGTTCCAATTGCTCAAATTTGGAAGTGAAGAAATTCTTCAAATCGTTCAAAGCTGATGAACTATCCTCTCTTTGGCGCTTTGGAGGATTCTCGTCGCCTGGACTTGATGATCTTGAGCGTGATTTAGACATTCTTTCTCCTTAACTTGTTACAGCTCTGATGGTTAATCGACTTGTGAGAAGGGTGGGAGTTGTTGCACGTGTTATAACGTTAAGACTGGAACTAGTGTGCCGTGTAACGGCACACAAATATTTCGAAACGAAAATAAATACGATTACTTCTGCCATCATAAAATCCATGTCTAAACGTGATTTTTATTTTCGGAAATTCACTAAAGCCAAAGATCCAGATTCTAAATCAGAGTTCCGACAACTTTTCAAACGCTACCGAAACATGATTGTCAGCTTATGCAGACAAAGTAAAACAAACCATTATACCAATTACTTTAACCTTTTTTCAAATAACATGCACAAAATTTGGGAGGGTGTTCGTAGCATTATTTCTACGAAACCGTCGAAATCTAATATTCCTACCTCCATTCAGGTTGACGTTAAACTTGAGACAAACCAGATTGATATTGCCAATAGTTTTAATGACTTTTTTACATCCATAGCAAATTCTATTAGGAACAAAATTCCACCTACATCCAAGAGGTACTCTGACTACCTCAAAAACCCAAACCCAGACTCAATTTTCTTATCACCTGTTACCCAAGAAGAAATCATCGGGATTATTGGCAACATCTCTCCAGGAAAATCTTCTGGACCAAACAGTATTCCAATCAAAATTCTAAGATTGTTGGAAAATGATATTTCCAAACCTATATCAATTTTGATCAATCTTTCGTTTGAATCTCTTACCTTTCCTAGATCTTTAAAAACATCCAGAGTGGTGCCTGTTTACAAAAACAAAGGTTCTTCTATAGATGTGTCAAATTACAGACCAATCTCATTATTGTCAAACATTGAGAAAATCTATGAAAAGGTTATGTACAACAGAATCATAGGCTTTCTCAACAACCATGATATCCTATATCCCAAACAGTTTGGATTCAGAAAACAGCATTCAACATCACAGGCTGTGCTTACTATAGTTGAACGCATTAGACATTGCCTTGACAAAGGTGAGCTTGCCTGTGGAGTGTTTGTCGACTTACAAAAAGCTTTTGATACTGTTGACCACAAAATCCTTCTATCCAAGCTAAATCACTATGGTATTCGGGGAAAAGCAAATGATTGGTTCAGGTCTTATTTAACTGGTCGTCTCCAGTATGTCTCAATCGGTGAATTCAAATCTCAACTTAAAGCCATTCTACATGGTGTGCCTCAAGGCTCTGTTCTTGGTCCGCTGCTGTTCTTGTTGTATATTAATGATCTGCATAATTGTATCAAATCGTCAGAGACCTATCATTTTGCTGACGACACTCATCTGCTGAAATTCTCAAAATCACTAGAATCCCTTTGTAGAGGGATGAATGCTGCTCTTAAACGCCTTGTGTGTTGGCTTAACGCCAACAAAATATCACTGAACTCCAGCAAAACAGAGTTTCTTGTATTTAGATCCCAATCTCGTAGGCTTGAATTTTTACCTTTTTTGATTCTATGCGGTAAGCGCATTTATCCTAGCAAAAGTGTGAAATACCTGGGTGTTCATGTTGATGAACATCTTTCCTGGAAGTATCATGTCTCATCTGTGGCTACTAAACTTCAAAGAGCCAATGGGATGTTATCTAAAATTCGTCACTATGTTCCCTAAAAGAGTCATATTTTTTGTGACATTTGTAGCTATATATTGTAGGCATGTCATGTAACACCTGGGGTAGAAGATATTGAAATTATTTCCTTATCAGGAATACTATTTTTATACTGGGAAATTTTTTTACATCAACATCTAAATTTTCTATTAATGAGGCTTTTTTAATTCTGATGAGCGGTTCTTCTGCAAACGTCAACACATACCAAAATTTTTCAAATATATAAAACACATTCATTTTTCATTTATTGTTCATTGAGAGGGGTTCATTGAGAACAACTTTTTGAAAATCTTCTAATTTCTTAATTGGGAAATAATTTCCTCATATACAAATAATTTCCTGTTAGAAATGATAAGATAATTTCAAGCATGTTTACCTGGATCTGAGAATATGTATTTAACCACAATCTGCAATATTCCACCTTGGAAAAGTTTTCACTAACGAACCTAGGGCACTCCCTAACCCATTCTATATTGATTAAATGGTTTTAGTTGAAATAAAACAGTGTGAACCATACTATGATGGGTGTTGTTTTAATAGCTTTTCACCCATACCTGTGTGCGTGGATAACTAGTCTTGATTTTAAAACAAGCTGTAAGTGTTTAAGCTCACTCTTTGATATAATTATGTTTTCAAATATCTAAGGAGGTATTAAGAAGTAGGCAAAATGAAATATATATATTTTCTTTCTTCGTTTTTTAATATGAACTTATTCACATTCATTTGTTGGAAGGATCCCTTTAAATTTTGTCAACGGTAAAAGATCCAGCATTTATAACTGTGAAGCTGTGTCAAAAGCAAACAGAACCTTGGGTGTCATCAATCGAACATCATTTGAATGCAAATTCAAAAGCAACTTGTGCATTATTATACAAATCCCTGGTGAGACCTCATGTTGAATACAGCATACAATCATGGAGACCATTCCTGCAAAAGGACATTTAGGTATTGGTCATCTACCATACGAAGAAAGACTTAATGTAATTTGATGTCTTTGGAAATGAGGAGATTAAGAGCTGACCAAAATAGAGAGATGAAAACTGCATTACTTCTTGTAATGATGGATAGAGAAAAAATGTGGTGGCAACAGTTCTAGATCTTGTAGGTTCACTTTAAAATATTAACTGTTTGATACAAACAAATTGAGTTTCCCGTTTCTCGAAAAGGTTGAAAGAGAATTACTGATGCCCAAAGTAATTTCCTGGATTAACCCCTGTATAGTATGTTACTGCTAAAAAAGGAGTGATCCATTAGTTGGGCCATTGTTTGCGGCATAGTTCGTTAGAGTATATCATATATTCGATTTATCTAAAACGGTGAGGTAGCTAAAATTTAAAAAAAATAAACTACTTTACCGAAGCGACTGTAACACCAATTTCCTCCATCTTGAAACTTGTTGATTCAAACTTTTAACTCAAAGTTAAACGCAAAAGCGATAGGTTGGCGAGCAGAGGGATCTGGATCTAGAATGACATTAAACTCTGTGTAAAAGTACTGAATATTTTAAGCTCTCCCTCTATTTCACAAAAGTATACCAAGTACAATTAAAAAATGTCGCTTTACTCTACGGTGGAGAACTTTATAAAAAGTGTGGGCTTTTCTTACACGCTCTTTTCTAATGGCATATCCTCGAGTACTGCCACAATGAGAGAAAAGTGGAAGAAAAAGCGTATGAGACGTTTAAAGCGAAAGAGAAGAAAGATGCGAGCAAGATCTAAGTAAATGTATGTGGGGAGTCGGAAAACTGCTGTTGATCTATCTAACTGGACTCATTGATGTAAATTAATTCTGAACTTTAGCTAGCTACCGACGCCTCTAAAATATCTTTAAAAAACACGTGTCGTTTTATGTTTTACCAAGTACTGTCGATAATGTATGAAGAATAAAGTTATCAAAATGAAATGCAGAAGTACCATTGCACGCAATAATCAAGAAATAAAGAAGTAATTTGTAATTTTTTTGCATAAATGTGTATGGAAAGATATGACAAAGTAGTTTTCGTTCGAGGAATTTCGTGTTAATTTATTTCGTAAAAATGCATGTATGCTTCGAAAAGGCAAACTTGTAGAAATAAGAATATTTTAGTTGTTACCCAAAATCCTTAAATTTTGCTAGCAAGATAAGTTTGGCAGATTTTTATCCCACCGTTTAAAACTTCCTTTTCTGTGAAGACATTGCAAAATGTTTGTTGTAATATTCAAAATGTTACGTTCTTTAACCGACGCATTTTGGTAATGTTAAATCAATTGCATCACAATGTAATGTAATTTTACGTCTAGAACAAGGGGTATATGCAGGCATACAGGCAAAATATAAACAAACAGACCATAACACGATTGATGAATTCGAGCAAAACTTGCTCAGTTAATTTGTCCTGTGTGGTCCTTCAGGAAGCATGTGCACTAAAGAAACTTAAACATTTGCATCTTATGAAAAATTTGGGTCAGGAAGTCTAAAAAAAAAAAACTTATTTCACAAGCATCAAAAAACTCGTTTTAGCTCACTTTTTTTTTGTTTTAAAACTGTCTGACCATGATATAAAAAAAATTTAATGGCGATTGGCATATCTTGTGGCAACAGGGCTTGGTGAGTAGCCTCTTGGCATTCCAAAAAGAAAAGGCTTGAATTAATTATTCGATTTTTTCTCAATACACATTTCCCAAATTGCATGCTTTTGAGCATCATTGAATTGGTGTGTGTATAAATTTTCAACTTAATCCTACATGTGGAAATGTTATTTTGGTGTTATTAATGGTCTCAAAGTCTTTAATTTTCTACTTCTACAAATAAGCCTCTTTCAAACAGTTCAATTGGAGATTGTTTGTTTCTGGATGAATCTAAAGATTTTACATCTTATCAAGTTTTGTGTGAGGATTTCAAAAATCACATTCATTTTATTTGACAAAGTGGAGAAATAGCAGCGGTACATCAAAGAAAAGTGTATTCAGCAAAAATCTCTTTTCTGATTTACCTTTAATAGTTTATATGCAAATTTCATCATCTTTATTTTAAGCCCTTGAAAAATGGTGTAAATTAGGAAACAAAATATCAAATTCCTTTCTCGCAATTCTCGAAATTTAATTCTAGCGAAAATGGCCCAAAAGGCTCACAGTGCAACTGAGATTTTTTAAACACTGCGCGAAAATTAATGAAACATGCTGCAGACTTCACGGATCTGGTCTTTATAATTACTCACTTTCGCGGTCTTGAAAAAATAATAAATTTGATTGACCTACTTACCTACTTTTCATAGATTTATACCCCATTCACACCTAAAGTTAAAACATGTTTTAATGTGGTTTTAAAAAACCATGTTTTATATATACCAGTAAAACCTGTTTTAATGAAGCCAGTTTTAATAAACCTAGTTTTAATAAAATAACCTGTCGAGGTTGTTTTATTCGTGTTTTATCGAAAACCATGTTTAAACATAAACAAAAATGGCCGATCGCTGGCGTGCTCGTACAGCACGAGAAAGTTGTTCAGATAGCATTATTACTATCTCGCCTGCGAGGAGTATTCAAATACAGCTGTCCGTCCCAAAATGGAAATTTTTGGCTCTTTGAGCACCGACACGGGAGTAGTCGTGTGTTCGAGTCTCATCTTGGTAACTATTTTTACTTTTTCGCCTGCGAGAGGATAGGTTTCCAACTAAATGTCCCAAATGGTCAATTGCAACGTCACAGATTTAAACTTCGTACCTAAACTCTCTAAAAGTACTTGGAAGTCATCTAAATGACGTTTCAGGTCAAAATTGGTATTTGTTTTCGACAAAATTTGGCACAGTTAACAAAAAAGGTATGCTGAACATAATAGTGACATCATAATTTTGATTTTTGTCACCTAAATGTCATTTTAGGCCAAAATTGGTCCAAAAATTAAAACTACTTTATTTTAGACAAAATTTGGCACAGATAACAAAAAAAGTATGCTGAACATGATGGTGACATCAAAATTTTGATTTTTTGTCACCTAAATGCCGTTTAAGACCATAAACGTTTCAATCGCGCGACTTTTAACCATGGATGATAGGCTGTATTTTTGTTAGCAGAAATTGTAGAATTGGGTCGCATTGTGGATGTTTCATAGTTGTGCATTTTTAATAGCGAGATAGTTTATGCAGCGCCTGCATCTTGTTGAATTTAATACTGTAACACTTTACTACTGTATATACCTTTGTTTACGAAAAAAAAAAATATCTATCTATATCTATCTAACATTAGAAGATAAATGAAGCAAAATAAAAAGAATTAAATGTAGTTGGACTCGTATTCGAATTAAGTTTTTATTCAGAAGAAAACCTTTTGGTGTATTTTACGCTGGTGGAACTATTATAGTGGTTATGCATATCCAGCATATCAGGAGCCAGTAGCTAGCTACACATTCATATTGAAAAAGGTTGTATATCTGAAGACACTTTGTTATTAGGCTACGGCGAAGTTTTAAAAGTGAAAAGACGATTTTTTTGTGGTCTGCTTGCAAACTTCCAGTTAAATAAATTTTCAAGAAATATTATTATGGTGTAGCTAATGGTGTAGGAAGAAGTTATTTGCGGAAGAAATTTTTGCGGAACTTTTTTTTGCGGAATTAATTTTTGCGGATTTTGCCCTAATCCGCAAAAATAAATTCCGCAAACTTTTTGAAATACTTTATACGTAAAGAATCGATCTGTTGACTTTGCTTTACATTTAAAGGCCTCTTTAGCTTGACGATCCATGTAGAAATATTTTCGATGTTTTCAGTGACGATATTTGATCTTAGATTTGTTACAGCTTAGTATTCTTTTTTTGATATTTTGATGAAAAATAGAGAGATGATATTCCATAAATCGGATGTTTTTCATACACATTTAGGTACTAAATTCGGTTTTTCCCGACTTTCGATTTACCAAATTTCTTGCATCCGCAAAAATTTCTTCCGCAATATCTCTTTTGAGGTCGCTATCCGCAAAAATTTATTCCGCAAAATATGCCATTTTTGGGTCACTCATCCGCAAAAATAAATTCCGCACAAAATTCTTCCGCAAATAATTTCTTCCCTTAAGGTAGCTATCAGATAGATTCTTTATAAACTTTATTCATGGTTCTGACCAGAGAATATTTTTTACTCCTTTCAAAGAGGCTTTAAGTCAGAATATTGAGCATACTCAACAAATGTGTTTTGAACTTTAGGTGTGAATGGTACATGTAAGAACCGAGTTTTAATGAAAATCAGTTTAAGTAAAACCAGTTTAATTTAAACCAGTTTTGTGTGTGAATGGGGTATTAGTTAAGCATAAAACAGCCCTGGTTTCTTGCCTGGAAACTAATGTAGTCAACCTCGTCCCCAGGGTCTTGTGGCCCCTGAGCCGTTCGCCGCTATCAACTTCATCAACAAGGCAAAATGCCCTGGGAACGAGGTTGTAATGTACTTTGCTGATCGGGAAAATCCAGCCGACCAACCACATATTTTTTACGGTGGCCTTATGCGAAATATAAATCAGGCATTGCCTTTCAAGGATTATTCATGGTGGATTAAATCTTGAATTAATTTTTAGAGACTTGACTTATTTGCAAACATATATCTTCTCTTCCGTTCGAAACACTTTTCTTCCAAGTGCTTCTCTTTCATGAACTCCGAAATTTTTGATAACTCACGTTTTTGGATAAATGACATATCGGCTCAAAGGCATAAAAAACATCCAATATTCTTAGTAATAACCCTTCAAAAAATGTATGTGTATATTAGCGGACCTGTGATATTACGTTTCAGGGATCCCTTAATTTTTTTAAATAGTTTTCTTGGTAGACGCTTCTTAATTTCAAGGCTTCTGACAGCCATTTTGACATTTATGTTGCCCGATAAGCAACTACTAAAACTAACTGTTCTGTATTTACGAAGCAGAATTAATTAATTCAAGATAAAAATTTTAAAAAGCTAATCTTGACCCTGAGTGAAACCTCCTACAATAGTAAACACACAGTTTATTTCAAAGCAGTCGCTCCACACACAACCATTCGTTCCACCTTTTATCGTTATCCACACTTATTATATGACTCTACAGTTTAACAGAGGCTTCATGCCTAAAAGTTTTCTTCGAATCTACAAAGACAAAATAGAGATTCTTTTTCTTTCCAAAATATTTTTCTTGAAGCTGCCTGAGTATCACGCCCTGGAGCAATACCGAACTGCATCCTATCTATATTAATTCTTTCTTTCTCTTAGTACCTTACCAATCACTCTTTCAAAAACTTTCATTTCATTACTTGATCAACGAACTTTATTTACAAATTTACCGAAAATATAAAATAAAATTTAGTCCTTCAAAATTGTTTTCAATTTTACGATTTTCCATCGAGGAGATGTTCTGTGTTGAAATAGGCCCCAAATTATCGCCTCAAAATTTTGCGATAGTTTTTGTTGTTGGAATTACAGTACTGGTCTCGAAAATGGAACGAAATAATTTCGCGGCCTCAAATACAAATTCGTAGCCTAGGTTGTGTCAAATATCTAAAAATAGAATTATACCTGCCCTGAATAAGGAATATTCTCGTTTTTCTATATATAAAAGAAAGGCGAAAATTAATTCAGGTGCCCATCTCTAGAGGGGTATCCCAATTAGAGCGCCGATCCCTAGAGAGGGGGACTTCAAATATTTCCGAGCAGGTCCAAGTTTGGGGAAAAAGCTTTGCGACGGATTCGAAGTGACACGGATTGTTTTCGACCCTTCCCCCGCCCTCTTCCGCCTCAAAAATGACGATGGCCGCCGGTGGTTCGTGTTTTTCAATGTCGTCAACGAAGGCGCACCCCATAAGTTAATTTGTGAGTTTGGCGCCCCATGCGTTCAATGTTTTTGACCTGGAAGAAAATAAACAAACAGGAAAGGAAGAAGAGAAGGTTAACTATATTTCTTTAGAGGTAAAAACTGCCAGTGAGTATTAATCAGATACCTTAAATTTATGATAGGGAACTTATATATAGGGCTAGGTTTATAAAAAATCAAAAAACGAAGCAAGCATCAATGTTATGGTAGATCATTTTCTAAAAGAGTACCAGTGTAAGAAAAGAAGTGCAAATTTTCACCTTAGTTATAGAACTACTAGCTAGCAAGGTCTATGCCATATAAATATAAAATATATATTCTATCACAACATTGACAGGTTTGTAACATTATTAATTGATATGTTTAAACTGAATTCAATTAAATAACAATACTGGCTTATATCTTATATTATTAGAAAAATTGACATTTTATTTTATAGCCAGAGTAAACAAATTTCACAATGACACGTTGTTGTTCTGGCTCCCAGACTCTACGCATATTGACAGGCAAAAATTTGGCAGCTCTGTATGCAAACAATAAAGAAAAAATATGATAAAAAGTTGAATATGTATCAGGTGTTGTAACACACACCACACTATCAGTCAGGGAAAACTGCTAACTAAGAGTGTACTGCTAATTTGACATACTCCTCCTGAAAGATAAACTGTTTTTCGTTTGCAGTCCCTGTCTTTCTCGTAAATTGCCCTTTGCTAATGAGGAGTCATTTGGTGACGAAATTTCGGACAACATCAATATTACTATTGATGAAAACTTTGATTTTGAGGCAATCAGAAATGGGAAGGGCTTAAAAATGGCCCATCTCAACATTAATGGTCTGTCATCCAAACTAGACTATGTTAAACTTTTGCTACATCAAACAAAACTTGATGTATTCTCCATCTGTGAAACCAAAATTGATGACACCATCACTGACAATGACGTTAAAATTGATGGCTATGTTTGTTATAGGAATGATCGGAATAGACGAGGTGGGGGTGTTCTGATTTTGGTTAATGAAAACTTGGATAGCCACCTTTTGAAACACCTATACTTCGAAAATGTTGAATTACTATGGGTGAAAGTGTGCCTGAAAAAACCTATTTACATGTGTGGGGTTTACAGGCCACCTGGAGGTAGTGATTTGCAGAGTACCGAAAACCTGTGTACTCATTTTAAACAGTGTTTTAATAAACTCCCAAAAGAAAAAGAAGTTTTTATCTTGGGAGATTTAAACTGTAACATGCTTTCAAAATATGCTCTTTCCTCCAAAATAAAGGAATTATGCTCCACTCTTTTCCTAAAACAACATATTACGGAGCCAACTCGTGTTACTGAAAATAGTAGCACTCTTATAGACTTGATACTTTCTAACAGTTCTTGTATTTCTAAAACTGGTGTCATGGATTTAGGCATCAGTGATCACAATTTAGTTTATGTGATCAGAAAATTCAAAAGGCCAAAATTTGAACCTAAAACATGCAAGGTTCGTAGCTACAAGAACTTCAGTGAAGATACTTTTCTGAAGGACCTCAGGAATTTAGACTGGTCATATTTTAATAATTATGATGACCTTGATGAAGCATGTGAGAAACTGAATAAAAATGTTAAAACAGTGGCTGACAAACATGCCCCTTTCAAAACACATAGATTTTCTGGCCGTGTTGAGGCATGGGTCACTGATGAATTAATAATAGCCATCAAAGAAAGAGAATTCTTAAAACGGAAAGCATCAAAAACAAAATCCATCATAAACTGGGAAGCTTTCAAACAAAAAAGGAACCAGGTAATAGGTCTCAAAAATCGACTCAAAAACGAGTACTATAATGATGTTTTGCAGGACTTTCAAAACCGGCCAAAACAACTTTGGAAAACCCTAAAACTGGTTCCTGATAAGTCAGGCAATACTACCTCGATAAAACGAGTAGTCCAAAACGATGGTACAGAAACTTCCCACCCAAAAGAAATTTCCAACACATTCAATTCATTTTTTGTCAGTGTTGGTGCCAAACTAGCCTCTAAATTTTCTTCTGACACTACTAATGTTAATCCACCTGTTAGCGGACACGATTTTCGGTGGGCTCGTATTGAGACCAAAAGTGTCGAAAAAATAATTAGTTCACTAAGACTTAATAAAGCTACAGGCTTGGACGGAATTGGTTCACGACTGCTAAAAGCAGGTTCGTCAGTTTTAAGTATTTATTTATCAAGTCTTTTCAACAAATCTTTATTTACTGGTTATGTACCTAAATGTTGGAAGACTAAAAGGGTCTCGCCTATTTTTAAAAGTGGCAATAAAACAGATCCTACTAATTATCGGCCTATCTCCATTTTGCCAATTCCTATGAAAATTTTTGAAAAGTTAGTGCATGAGCAAATGTCTCATTTTATTTCTGAGCACAACTTCCTGAATGACAGACAGTCTGGATTTCAAAAACTCTTTTCCACAGAAACTGCAGTAGTCGATGTCTCTGATTTTATTCTTACTGAGCTCGACCAACATAACTTTGCTTGTGCTGTGCTCATTGACCTTAAAAAAGCTTTTGACACTGTTGATCATAAAATTTTGTTAAAAAAACTATGGTGTTTTGGCATCAGAGATGCTGCCTTTGACTGGTTCGAGTCCTACTTAACGGGCCGAATGTAGCTGACTCTTGTAAACGACACAGGATCAGATCTGCTTCATGAAGACGCTTTTGGGGTGCCGCAGGGATCTGTGTTGGGACCCCTGCTCTTTCTTTTGTATATTGATGACTTAAAATCTGTCATCAATTCAAACTACCACCATCTATATGCAGATGATACAATAATTATTTCGTCCCATAAAAACTTGGATACCCTTGTCTCCCAGGTCGAGTTAGAACTTTCGCAAGTCGACCTCTGGCTGAATAATAACAAAATGACTATTAATACGGACAAAACTGAAACAATCTTTTTCGGCAACCACAGCCAGTTAAAAAAAATTTGAGAACAAAACTATCAACTATATGGGTATTCCTTTGAAGAGGAGCGAAAAAGTTAAATATCTTGGGGTAACATTTAATCAAAAAATGCAATGGGAAGAGCACATTAATGACATAAATAGAAAAATACTAATTAAATATTCTAAAATTAGAACCATTGCATCCTGTTTAACACCTCACACAAAAAACCTTTTAATTAATGCACTTGTCATGCCATATTTCAACTACTGCTCCTCGGCATGGGCTTGTGCCACCCAAGGTAGATTGGGAAAACTAGAAAAACGATTAAAATGTGTCCGTACCTTTCTTGGGAAAGAGAGGGAATATTCAATTAATAATTTACTCATCAAAAACGATGCCATATTAGTTTTCAAAGCCATGAATCACATTGCTCCTGATTACATGCGCTCAAAATTCCTTTTGACAAAAAACTGTCATAATCATCAAACAAGAGGAGCTTCAAAAAACAGGTTCACACTTCCCTTGGTCAACACGGAATTTGGCAAAAAAGCCTTCCCATTTAGAGCTGCAAAATTGTGGAATAATCTTCCAGACCAAGTGACCTGTGATGGAAGTCTGCTTTCGCTTAAGACTTCCATCTCTAATGTATTTGGCAAATTCTAATGGAGATCACTTTTTAACTTTTTAATTTTTGTTTTTTATTCTTTTTCTTTTCAATTTTCACAGATTATAAATGTTACTATGTTTGATTGAGCTGAGGCAGTCTAAGGTTTATCATTTTTTGTTTCTTTTTTGTTCTAGTGGCCCCCAGTGGAAACAATCCACTAACTATAGGTTTTGTGATTTTCTGGGCTAGCCACTTTAAATATTTATTATTATTATTATTATTATTATTATTATTATTATTAATTTGGAACATGCACCAGCTTAATTTGGTTAAAGGGCATCTAATTAAGCTACAGAAAAACATAAACATAATAAGCCCAGAAAAGCCAAACCGAAGAACAGTCTTGTGTTAAGAAAATCAAAAAATTTTGCCAGAGCCGAAATCAATAAATAACCATTTTGTGATTTAATCCAAATTTGGCAGATATAATCTTAATTTGGCGGATACATCATTTTGAATTTATGGCTAAGACGGCATGTGCCACCTAATTAGGCGTGCATAGCACAAAATCTGTCAAAACAACTAATCGCTCCCTCGTTTTTTTCACATTGCGTTATTACAGACCCTGGCCTTATTTACGAAGGTAAAATAATTCATTTGGTGGCTCGATTTTGTACTAAAGGGGTTGAACTAGGCCCTTAAAAAATTAATTTATCCTAAATAGGCGCCGTGGTGCTTAATTAGTCTACCGTCTTACGCCTAATGTAGAGATTCTCCTAATTAGCAGTACACTCTTAACAGTTTTCCCTGACTGACTATATAAGGCATTGGCAGAGATGGCAGAGATGCCAACCCTATTGATATGCTTTGCGATTGTAATTCTTAGAATAGAGACTGCATGAGACGTGACCTTGGTTCGCCCAGAGGGGAAAAAATTACGATTTTGAGACTTCCAGATTGGAGGAAAATACCTTTGCCAGGCGTATTTCTCAAAATCTTGCTGGCACACAATACGGAGGAAGTGAAGTCAGTTTGACAATCTGCGCAGGAAGAGGGGCGAGAACGAAAACACTCACACCCTCACAAGTTTTTAAAGGACCAGCTTCTTTGTGTATGGAAAGGCTAAGGGTGACCTAATACAGAGAAAGTACAGGGATTTTTAATTTTAATCAAACTTTCTTGTCTCACCATCTTTTTTTACTTCCTTCTTTTCTGTTTTCAATGATTTTGTAGGTGTACATATATGTCCTGCTCGTTTTGCTGCGATAATTTCATTATTTTTGTTGATGCCTTGGGTGAGAAAAATGAGTGCATGTTTCGCTTTGTATTTTTAGTAACATCTAATCCTCGCATATTCTTTTTGTCGATGCAAGTGACAAAGTGGTTTGGTTGCCATCGGGAATCCAGGGTTGTATTGTTTGTGTGACACCACATGACAGATATAGTGAAATCTGTATCTATTGTTCTAGGTGAAAAGAGTGTGTTCAGCTGGTCCCTAATCAAACATGGATTCATAACTTTAGGATAGATGGGCTTTATTTTGCAACCAATTGCCGTAAACTACTATAAGTCCCACGTTTAATGGACTCTACAACGTCCTCTTCGAAACCTTCATATTCAACTCTTGCATAAATTGCATCATATGATGTCTATTTCTCATAATTTTATTCAACCTTTTTCAAATTGAGTTTGAGAGCAAAATCTATTGACCGGGTGAGATATTTTGACGCAGCATTATAAAGACAATTACCATTGCCCAATGTTTTTATTGGAACTAGTTTTCCCGTTTCTTCTTCTGGGAGCGTTTTTGCTGCAACTCTGTCAATTTGACTTTCCTCAAACATTATATCTGTCCCCGCTGAAAATAATTGAAAGTCGTATGTGTCTATCACTTCATGACTCTCCAAAAAAACTCCATCATACTATCATAGTTATCACTCACCTCTTTACTATTATCGATACGTACCATCGCTTCTCCATAAAACTTTTCATAGTGCTTTTTCCTCGTAATAAGATTCATACTTTCACAAAAATTCTGACCTGATTATAGCAGAGTATGTTGTATTTCTTCTTCGATAGCGTGCACTTTGGTTTTGAAAGAAACCAGGTTTCTATCGATCGAATCCTGAGTGAAATGCGTGTTGTTTTTCTTTCAGTTTTCTCATAGTCTCATGTGACTATAGTTTTCTCAACGGAATAGCTACAACGTTCACTGAAGATTAAAGTTTTTGAATTTTCTATTTATTAAAAGTTATAATTCGAACACATTTAAAAAAAAAAAACATTTTTTTTTATATATATATAATGATAATAGAAACCGTGCTATTTCGGGTAACGAAAAAGAGGAAACATTAATTATATACCTTTGTTTTAAACAAAGTTCATTGAATGTTAATTTCTTCATTGTTCTTTATCACGAATAGCCGCCATTGAAATATTTCGTAATCTCTTTTCTAATTTCACGGGCACAATGAGAGTATTATTCTATTTAAAACAGTTTGAAACTTGCTCAAAGTCGCAAAGCAACTAAGCAATGAAATATATTCCTGCGTTATGAATGACTTTGGACATGTGTTTATTCTAGACTATTTTTCTAATCGTAACTTCGACCAAATTTTATTCTGAATGCGAAAGACCAGCTTAAAAATTTGGTTTGCTGAGCTATAGCCCACCTCCATATAAACAGTCTTAGCATAATTTTAAACGAGTAATTAAAACCGTACATACTTTCATAAATATTCCCTAATGATATACCCATGTGCACAAAATTGCACAGGGAAAACACTAGAAAGACAAAAAAACAAACTTTTAGGATATTTTCTATAACTACTGAATAAGACTTTGTATACAAACATAATTGTTTTTAGGTAGCTGCTAAATGCTAAAAAAGCCTTACAAGTATGGAACCATACCCTATGATGATAATTTCAAGAGACAGTGAGAAGAACAATGTTTGTAAGTTTATCATTTTAAAGTGAAAGTTGTTAAAGGGATCCATCCATGTAGAAACAAATGAATGTAAATAAGTTAATGTTCCAAAAAGATAAAAGAAAAGAACATTCATTTTGCAATTTAAAAATAAATACAGTGTAGAGAATCTAAAGAATTTTGAATAACCGACATCATCTCCTGGATGAGTAACTAGGGACCTCCTTGGACCAAAATAGGACCAAATTGATATGTACGAACTAAATTCAATAATGACCTGCTTCTGCTTGTTATAGAAAAACTATACATGTGCCAAGAAATTTTCCATTTTTTTTATTATAGCCAAAGAGAGATGTCCTGGTGATGGTATGGAAGCATATACACTGAATAATCACATACAACAGCTTTCTACATCCAAATACAAACTTCCAAAATCAACTTACAGAAAGCATGTAAAATCTCATCGAACTGTAGATAATTTAACAATTGACACCAACAGGGTGAATACTAAAGAGTCTTTCATAGAAAATACCTCGTTCCGAACCCCCGAAAATACCTTAAGTACCAGTTGCAATCAAAATGAGGAAACTTTTGTGCGAACACATCAAGATATGCTTGTGACGATTGATAGTTTAAAAACACAGTTGAAGTTATATGAAGATCATAACAATCAACTAATTGAAGAAAAGATGAGGTTATCTCAACAGCTGGGAGTTCAAACTCAGGTAAATAATATTGAATATGATGTATATGCATTACGCAAAGATACATTCTGAAGTTAGTAATAGTAGAAAATCTTCTTTTGTTTTGCTAAGACATTAGGGTAGTAATTTCTGCGTGTATAGCAGTTTTTGATTTAGCATTTAATTATTTTCTTTTTTTACAGGTCAACAATGAGATTAAGAAACTCTTAGTAGCATCCATAGGTGAAGATATGCAGCAAAAGTAATAACCAAACCTTTAATTTACGTTTTATTTGATATGAATATTGCGGTGTATTTCTCAATGATTCAATGCCATATATTTCTCAATGATTCAATGTCATATATTTTTCAATGATTCAATGCCATATATTTCTCAATGATTCAATGTCATATCAAAGTGGACGAAAATAGCTCAAACATTGATTTTGATAAAAACTATGAATCTTTTTATTACGCTTAGTTTAGTAAATACTTGAATTTTGGCTCATGTTATATCTTTTATGGTTCTAGTTATATACATGCATTAAAAAGAAAATTCCACCCAGACCCGCAGTGTTATACTCATATTTTCATCCTGTTTTTATATTTCCAAAATATACCAGGAATTGTTACCTGACTGATACAAAAATCTGATGATTTGATTGGTCTGCGAATCATTAAAACATGGCTTTTTGGAGCCATACAAACCATAACAACGCAAGAAAATAAAAAATAAATTTCTGTAGCACAAAAAAAATAAATCATTTCATTCTAATTCATATGAACCATGATTGGAATTTGTTTTGTGTACTTACAACAAATTGAATGAAAGTATCAAAATCAAACATGTGCTTTTTTTCTTTCTTGGTGACATGGGAATCACAACTTAATAAAATAGCTTTTATTTTTTGTTTATATAGAGAAATTCATTTTTCAATTGAGATGCAGTCTTGTAATAAAACGATACTGATTGGTTTTGATGTTGTACTGTAAGATACAACGCCCTCGTTCAAGGGCACAGACCTCACAAGTTCGATCTGTACTTTTGACCTTGCGCTTTGCTTTTCACAGTACAACATCAAAACCGTTCAGTATCCATTTATCACTCATACCAAATTTCATTACATAAGAAGCATCAAACTTTCTGCTAAAAGGACCACTTTATCTTACGAAATGTAAAATACTTTGAGCTTTTATTTTTTTATGATTTTAACCTTATTCAAATAAGTGAAATATACTAATTTTCCCCAACATCTGAGGACTGTGATTCTGATTTTTTATGTTTCATAATAGCATTACTGAGCAGTCACAGTTATCTCCAAGATAGTAGTATGTAATTGTTTTTCCTCTTGGAGTTGTGGTCACATTCGGAAATTATTATTAATATAGATACGAACGCCTAATTCAAGATAAAGCACATTCTGATTTGGAGCTGAAACACCTTCATAATGTTATGCAGGAAGATAGGGAAGAGGTTGAACAAGCCATGATTCAAGCAGATGTGTGGAGAAGCAAATTTCTTGCAAGCAGGTTTGGATATATGACTATTATTTTTGTTCTAAGTATCTTGGTAAGTGAGGACTCTGAGGGGAAATTTTACACTCACACAGTTCCTTCAGTTTGGTTAACACTGCTGGAATCTATGTAAACATTGTAGGAATTGCTTTATTTCCTGGAAATCCCTAGAAATACTTTAGCTTTGGTAATTTTATTTTTAAATCTCTTTGACTTACATTTTAAATACTACACAATTTTTTTGGCAAGTTTTGCTAAAAATTTATATTTTGATTACTGTTTTAAATACATTAACCTGAATGAACAAATTTATAACAAACTAGTTTTATTTAGAAATGGTATAACACAGATTTTAACCCCTTTTTGAACTTGTTCTATTGATTCTTTTTGTCTCACCTTATCATTCTTTTACTTCATAAATTGCCTTTTAATTGTAAATAATTATTACATGTACATAAATAGAAAAATAAAATTTTACTGTAGTTTTTTAGCATTGATAATGATTTAGTAAATTAAAAATTTTCTGCTGAATTTTAATATGTTGTAACAACAAATTATTTCTTGTCAACTTTTAGTGCATTTTAAGTCATCACTTTACTTCTGCAATATAATTTGCTACCAACCCTTTCCACAATAATATTTGCTACCAACCCTTCTAAAATTAACCTGTGACTTCTTTTATTGGAGCCTTTTCACATTACTGTTATTATTCAAAAATAATTGTTGACAAACCTTTATTCCACATAAAAAAACTTTCCCATCCCTAATAATGTTTTATTTTTCAAATACTACTTGTACTGTTCCCACTTTAGGGGAACTGGAGTTATTCCTTTAACATTCAGACATTTTATACCGTCAAACATCGATTTTTCTGAGTATAGAAAGTATTTTGAACTTACTTTTGACATTGAATTCCTTACAGAAGCGTATGTCCAAGTGTTTGTGATTCCAGAGATTGATGATACGTGAATTCTTTGATTTTAATGTTAAAGGCAAGGAGAGAGCTGGGTATAATCAAAATATTGGATTGACGTTTAGCTTAAACGTTTCAATTTGTGACACCTTAGTAGTGTGGACGAAGCAAGTGTATAACTGGTTACTTAATCTTCTTAGGGTAATGAGTGATGAACTAGCACGTTGGAAGTCAGCATTGTATTATAAATATCGCGAATCACATACTGCTCTGCAAAGCTTATTAGAAGAACATTCAAAAATCAGAGCTTTGAACAATGCAACAAGAAGGTAAGTAGCGCCTTAATATCATTTTTGTCAGAATTTTACATTATCTAGATGACGTGGGTTCAACATTGCAGAACAATAGAAGTTATTTAGAAAAAATTGCAACAGAAAAAAGTTTTATAAAAAACGGTAGAACAAACTTAAACAATCATTAACAGTCTACACAATCTAGAAAAAAATGCCATTTAAAATGTGTAGACAGAGTGAAAACCGGGGATGTGGAGCATTTTAAATGTTTATTGCAGCCAATGTTGCAAAACTGAAGAAAACAGATATATAATGTTCATAACTTCTGTTTTAAGAACCCAGTTACAATAAGCCAACGTTATATTAACAAACAACCAACTAGAAAAAGGAGGACAAAAGAATTTAGCATAAAATTCTTTTAGAACTTATAAGAAGAAAATGCAAAATCAAAAACCAGTAGTAAAATGAAAACTACTATTATTATTTCTTACATGCTCTAATTTTCTCTAATTTTTTCTCTAATAATTATTCTCATGTATTCTTTTAGAGGACTTATATCTGTAGCTGAATTATTAGGGTGCAAAGACCCCTCTCTCGATTCTCAAGAATCGTTGACCACCATCGATGTTGCTTTCATTAATCACGATTTAGCAGAAGCTTTAGTTGAAATCATTACAGAGGATAAAGAGAAAACACCTGATGAATATCAGCCTCATATGATTGAGATAAAACATTCTGTAATGGAGAAAGAGAAAGGGAAGACGAGCATGAGGAATGATATTATAGTTGAGGCTGATGAACTCACGCCAGCCGAACAGTTGGCTCATGAGGTAAGACAAAAATTTAACTTCAGTTCTCCATTATTTTTCCCGCTAAGTATACAAGTTAAATTTAGCGGTTGTACTTACACGAGTTTCTTTATATTCAGTCATTCAAAATTATTCAAAATCTAGTTCAAAATTGATCATTATAATGTTATTTGTGTTACATTGTTGGCGAAATATATGCTAAGTTTAAAATTGCTGTTTTTTACGTCATCAAGAACAACCTTTGCAACCCTGTAGGAGTGGCAACCTTGTTCGGAGTACTGTAATAAATTTAAAAAACTAGTCGTTAGCCCGTGGAAAAATCCACGGGTTCGCCCGTCGCAGCTAAGCTACCATTTTGCGTGACAGACAGACAGACAGACGGACAGACGTATACGGGCATTATAATATAGTTTAAAAAATAGGTGTGCTTGACCTAAGAGTATTATAAACTGTATCCCCTTTTTTTCTCTAGGTTGTCATTAACACAGGTATACAAACCGAAGAACTCACTCGGATGAGGCACGATTATCTAGCTCACAATCGGATCAGTCATTTTTTATCCACCAACTACCATGTCACTTTTAATTGTTGCGAACAATGTAAGGGACCTGTCCAGATTGTGTAGCTAATGAAATATTTTTTTTTAGAAGTAACTTATTGATATAAATTAACTCTTAGTCAGTAGTGTGAAAACATAGGTTGGACGACTGCTGCATGGCTTTTAAATGTGTTTGATGCGAACCCATATAACCTTTTGAAATGCGCCGTTTCGTTATTTTTTTGCTTTTTAAGGTCATTTATATTTTTGCAGTGTTTTTTTAACGTGGGATTCTTTCACGAAGAAAAGATTGTAAATGCGTTTCCTGTGTAAAAAACCTGTATTTACAACATAGAATATTTTTTTACGGTAATGATATTTGTAATGGAATTCAGTCCTGTTTTTGTCAGTTTGCTTCTATTTTTAGATTGTATATATACATGCTTTAATGACGATGCCATGTGAAATCGTTTTCCTGGAATTAGAAGAAAAATATTGTTTACTTATTTGTTTTTTCTAGGTTTAGTCAGGGAACAAATTCTACAAGAATTTAATAACTATTGATTTATGACTCCTGTATATTTCTCAATTCTTCGCTTTTGGGTTTTGTTAATCATTTGCTAAATTAATTCTTAGCTAATTGATTATGTTGTATACAAGGTATTTACTGTGGTGCTCTGTTAAGATTTATTCAAAGTACCATTTCATAATTGTTTAGGTAAAATAATTACATCTCTGTAATGTTTCTTTTCTTCCAGCAAGTCGGGTAATTTGTTTTGGGAAAACTATTACGCCTATCATTGTACCGAGTCCCGCCAGCTCGATTCCGCTAGGCACACCCTGGGAACGAGATGTGTGGTGTCTTTTTTAAAGAAGGTATGAGTTTTGTGAATATACAATTAGGACCGTACAAGCACTCTCGTCCTCTTTTTGGCATTTCTTCACATGATATCGCCATCTTTGCTTTATATAAAAAAGTTATTATGCAGGTCTCTTGTTCTTCTATTTTGGTATACCAGTAAATCTCGCTGTCCTATCAATCTCGTCCCCAGGGCTTGTTGGGTTTTTTATATTGGGGAAAAACCTGCCTGTGTGTAACGCTTACAGAAAAGAAGCCGCCATACATCATATAGCATACATTGTGCGGAATAGCCATGTTGGATTGGGGGGAGGGGTGGGTGCGAATGTTATTTAAGATAAGGGTTTATGCAAAAACAACTTTTAGTGGGGGCGCTAACTTACCCTTTTTTCGAGAAAATGCTTTAGTTTGAAAAAGATAAGACCTACAAATAATCTTCTAACCAAGGTTCCTTTTACTATGGCTCACTTCTCTTCTATGATCCAAACAGTTCTCTTCTGTATTCTCACACTTCTCTTCTGCATTTTGACACTTCTCTTCTGCACTTAACACTTCTCTGCATGTGTCCCCAAACTTTCTCTTCAAAACTAAATTTAAAAACCTGGTCCGCAATTTTACACCCATGGTCTGTATATTTTTTTCACGCAACTTGGCTAACACGTGCTCAATTTACGAACAGCTTATACACCAATCAACCCCATCCGGCTACCATTATGAAACCGCGTCGGAGGAAAAGACTAGTAACTAGTATAGGAGGGACAAGAAGAAGTAAACACGCTCATTTACAATGGAGTTTGATATGATAAGCAAGATGAAAGTTGAAGAATTAAAAAAATATTTAAGAATGCGGGGTTTAAAGGTGTCTGGAAGGAAATGTGAGTTGGTGGCAAGGGTATTTTCTGCTAGTGAGAATAATGTAAAGCTGGTAAAAACTGCAGCGCAGGTAGAAGAGCAGTTAAACGAAGAGTATGTGAGCAAATTATTAGTTGAAGATGGTGTTATACCTGACCCAATGGACATTACTTCTGGATGGTTAGCGGAGGAAGACGGTGTATCGTTTTGGCCAATGATTACATATGGAAATATTTTTAATTATTTAACCTTTACTCCTAGCACACTGGGGAGTGACGACCTAAACGATTACAAAACAAGCAAAGCATATAGCTATTTTACAAATGGTTGGCTAGGACCAATAATGTACCATCCGATTGACGAAGATTCAAAGTACTGCTTTTTAAAAGGAGATTGTAGGCCTTCAGAACGATTAAATGATCCACCTCATAAACTATGGGTATGCGTTCTGAAAGGAGAAAGTAATCGGATTATGTCAGCACACTGCACCTGCATGGCAGGAATGTCCGAGACATGCAACCATATTGCTGCACTTTTGTTTCGAGTAGATGCTGCAGTAACATGTGGGCTGACAAATCCATCATGCACAGCCAAAGCTTGTGAATGGCTACCTAACCGAAAAGAAGTCAGACCACAGAAAATGATAGATTTGGTTTTAAACAGAGATGAAATGAAAAAATCTAAAAAGCAAAAGAGACCGCTGGTAGCAACTCCGAAAAGAAATTATAATCCTCTTGCTACATGTAAAATAAAGCCTTTAGAGCTTCAAAACATTGTAACTGCGCTGAAAGACACTCTGCCATGTAGTGTATTGTTTACATCTGTTCCAACACCAAAGATAGACTTTATGAGAGAGATTGTTAAAACTGTTTCAGAACAAAAAAATGTATTATCTGTTAATGAAATGATTTCATCTAGTGATAACAAGATCACGTTTCTCAGTAAACTAGATAGCCAAATGACACCAGAAGCCAGAAAAAAAATAGAAGAGATAACTTGTGGGCAATCAGAAAATCAGGCATGGTATTTATTTCGGAAGGATATTGTGACTGCATCAAAAGCACATGAGGTATTAACTAAAATGAAAAAGTTTAAAAAAGGGAATCTTAATGTTAACCTCTGGTCCCTTTTTCAGAAAGTGTCTGGGTCTGTGTTTATCAACCCAAATATACCTGCACTGAAATATGGAAGAGAAATGGAGCCTGTTGCGTTAGCCGCATTTAAAGAAGAAATAAAGAAAGAGCATAAAAATGTAGAAGTGCGGTCTTGTGGCTTATTTATTGATGGTGACGTGAAGTTTGTTGGTGCTAGTCCTGATGGGTTGGTGACTTGTTGCTGCTGTTCGCCTAGCTGTCTGGAAATAAAGTGCCCCTTTTCAATAAGCCACAAGTCCCCAACAGATGTGGTACTTGATTTTCTGGTTGAAAGGAATGGAAAGAAGGTGTTAAAAAAATCACACAAATATTACACGCAGTGTCAATTGCAAATGTATGCAACAAATTTGAAAAAATGTTTTTTTATGGTTTGGACTTCGCATGGCTTTGTTATTGATGACATTTTGTATGATGAAGATTTTTGTAAAAATTTAATTGAGATGGTAAAGCTATTTTATGAAAAATTTATAGATTTTAAGTTTAATGTTTAAAACTAACTGATGTATTTGTATTTTTTGTGTATATATTTTAGAAAAAAATTGCGTAAAGCCTTGATCGTCTAATGTAAGACACCTACATTGTAGGAAATCCAGGTTCAAGTCCTGGTCAAGGTATTATGGATGTAATTTAGAGATAAAATGGTATAATATTTTGCAAATATGTAAAAATACATAACATTGTTAAAATGTTTTATGTCTGAAATACAGTTTCTGCTGCTATATTCTAACGTAAAATCATCTTGACCAGGACTTGAACCTGGATTTCCTACAATGTAGGTGTCTTACATTAGACGATCAAGACTTTTTTTTTACAAATGCGTGAAAATATTAAATTTATACAAAAAACAGCTATAGCTATATACATAAATATACCTAATCAAATATAATAAATTAACTGTCCTTTTTTTTAGCTTTTTGAATTAACATGGATTTCAAGTTACAAAATGCAGCACATGTACGGACAATATCATCAACGTGATGCAGCATTGTAATTGGTAGAGGTGTCTGCAAGATACGATAAGTTTTGATACGCCGTATTGACCTTTCCACGTGTATTCTTAAGTTTGCCACGGATTTGGTTTTGCTGCATTCCATAAATGTCATTTGTGATTTTAACCTGGCTCCTGGAGGTACAACTAGATGGCAGTATCGTAAAAGGAGTTCCTCTGTGATCTGGAATCCTCTGTCTGCCATTATATTGTCTCCATATTCTAGTAATTCAAAAAAGCCACTGTCATTGCAAATAAATTTGTCTGAAGCTCTTCCCCCATAGCAATCAGATAAAAAGGTTATATAACCAGTAGGAGAAATACCAATTAAAAACTTTACAGTGTTATGATGTTTATAGTCTGACCATGTGACAGCTTGAACATTTAAGGACTTGGATCGTTCAATGAATATCTCAGAACAATCAATTATGCACCTTACATTTCCGTACCCCTTTTCCTTGTAGATATCAGGCATATGTTCCAAAATGCTTTCCTTTGGTATCCAATTAACTAACACATCAGCTAATGTTTTTCTAAGGAATTTAACCCACGACGTAAAAATGTTAGAACATAATGTTGTGGAGATGCAAAACCTATCTGCTAAATCCTCATTTAACAGACCAAGTCTCAGTCTCATTAATGTCAATAAAAACTCATTTTTTGCAGAAAGCTTTCTCGTGGTGGTATTGGAGTTATTATTTCGCCTTTTTATTTTAGAGTGTGTTGCTTTACGTGCTTTTGAACATCCCTTCCAATAAACCATACACGAAATGTAAGGCTTCAGAAGTGCAAAAATAGCATTAAAAGCTGCAATTGTCATTATTCCAGTATAAAAGTTCATTTTGGTGTCAGTTTTAATCTTTTGTGAGCTAAATGGAGTATTTTGATTTTTTTGCAATAGGGCTTCTTTTTTCAGTCTTTTGTTTTCACGTGATAATGTCCCAATTTTTCTCGTCAACGACAATATCAAGCTCTTCTTATCTTTACAGACAAGGCATTGCTTAGTGCCTTCGGACAGGCAGTACTGATGATCTTGCGTAGGTGGTGTAAAAATGTCAACAGTCAATTGTTGATCAGGAGAACGTGGCGGTGACAAGAAAGGATTTGCTTCAGTTACACCAAGGGTTTCTCGATCATCAATTTTCTTGGATTTCTTTTTTGCTGACGGTAATGGGTTTTTAAACAGTGTTCTTCTTGAAGTACTCTGACGCATTTCATAACCCATATTTAGTGTAGGATTAGGGTTTTCCACACTTGGCACATTGTCAACAAAATGAATACTACAAATGCGATCACTGCTTTTTGGCTGCCACTGACTTTTATCTGGGTTAACTCTTTTAATAAGTTTTATCCACTTCTGTCTTTTTTCCAAATATCTGACAGGCCCAGGAAAGCAATATAATTTGAAGGGTTGCTCACAGCCACATTCTTTTTTCAGCACACCATGGTGAGTTTCACATTCACTATTCTTCCACTTTTCTAACATCCTTGAGTTGTTAGTGCATTCAACAACAGCGCAATTGACTGGCCCCATTGTAGTTTTAATAAAAACTGTTTAAAAATATAAGTTTGCTATGTATTATAAAATAAATATGTCTTTCTGCTCTTGAAACCCTCTTGAAATAACGCCGGCGCTTCTTGTCTGTCCCCTCTAAACTAGAGCCCAGTTTCCTTTATGCGCGGTTGAGAGCTACGGGGTTGATTGGTGTATTGTAGCAGGTCCCGAAGATGGAAGAGAGGTGTTTCACACTTTGGAAGAGAAGTGTTTCGAACGGAGGAGAAGATTTCGGAGGAAAGAAGAGAAGTGTTTTTATTAAGAAGAGAAGTGTTTTTATTAAGAAGAGAAGTGTTTTTATTAAGAAGAGAAGTGTTTTTATTAAGAAGAGAAGTGTTTTTATAAAGAAGAGAAGTGAGCCATAGGGGCCATCGTATTTTACCTTCTGTTCGTGTTCGTTATTTTTTCACCACATGCCCCCCCGGGCATGAGGTTTGTTAAAAAAAACCTTTAGCGCGCAAAAAACGCTAAAATGTTAATTTTGGCATCCCATTTGATAATTCCGAGAACTGACGAATCAACATGGCAGCGAAGGCTGGCGATAGTTTGGTTGAGAAGAAATACTTGGATAAATTGTCCCAGTGGGATTCCAGAACTACTTCCTTGGCCCCCCTTACAGACAAACAGAAAGAAAGTATCGTAGAGCTTAATACATTTACACAAAGACCAATACCAGAAAAGGTAGATATAAACAAAATAGTTATTGTAATTCCATCCTCCAGAACAGTTAGTCCAATATATGGCACCAACTCTGTTGCCACCAAATGTGCCCATGATTGGAATATGATGCAACTGAAATTGAACAAAAAATTACTATCACTTTCTTATAGCCAATTAAGAACTTCCTTGTATAAACATTATTTAGACAGTTACGACGCTTGTTGCTAATCGATCTACGGTGTTATTATTTTTACTTCTTACATGTCACCATGATTCCTGTGAGCTTCGGTTAAGGCACTGTCGCCAGCTATATCTGTTTCGAAAATTACTCCTGCAGCTATAATATTGTTAATTTTTAACAATTTATACTCCGCAGGTTTCCATAGACTTTCCTAGCCTAGCTATACACTCAATCATAGTGCCGTGTTTTTCCTGCGCGCGCATCAAATAACATTACGTAATGCTATCCAAAAAAGATGCGTGCGCAGAAATGGAGGTAACGAAAACATTAGTGCAGAAAAACACAAGGCTAGCAAAGCGAAAAAAAGGAAAAAGATCGACTAACTGCTGTGTTATAGGATGCATGAACAGCCAATACTCCTTGGAAAATGGAAAGAGACTGAATGTTCAATTCACGAGGGTTTATGTCATCATTCGTGCTCGTGCAAAGCACCGTTTGTTAGGGCCACATGTTATGGTTCAAATTATAGTTAAAAGATCGCTTTCTCAAAGCATATATTAGATGTCTACTTTGCGTAATCCCTTTCTGAAAATTACTTTGCTAAACAAGCATAAAAGTGACAACAAAGATTGCGCATAGATGCTGTGCTCGGAGCGGTACTCGAAAGAAGTCAAGCTTTGAATGCATGTTTTATTTGTGTGAATGTTAAAATAAAATTGTGCCAGTATAGCATGGTTAAAACATATAGTGAATAAATGTTGAAACCTGAATTTCCCCCACGTTTTTATTGTGGATTTTGTTTGTTTTGAACGTTTTCCTCCGTGTCCGCTTGGTTTGTTTACATTTTTACCTCCATTTCTGCGCGCGCATCGGGCATTACGTAATCACTTAGATGCGCGCGCAAGTAAATATCGGGACTGTGATTCCATGTATTACTATGGTTTTCCTCTGTCCTGAGCTTATTGTCTGTGATATAATTTATAAAACTGAAAAACACAAAAACATGTATATATTTATTATCTATATTATAATACCCGTATACGTCTGTCCATCTGCCTGTCTGTCACGCAAAATGGTAGCTTAGCTGCGCAAGTAGCGAGACGCACGCAATGCGGTATAAAAAGGACGGGTGAACCCGTGGATTTTTCCACGGGCTACCGACTAGTATATTCATATTAACAAAGATAGAGAAAAGTATATTTAAATAGTATTGTATATATATTATTTATTTTATCTTTAACATATATTTATTTTGCAGTCTCAACGAATGTACAAGCTCGTATGACAGGAAAAATATTTTACTTACTTACTTTACTTACTTAGCTAGTTTTGTTGTTTGATAAAGGAAATGTGCAGAAAAATTCTGAAAAACTAAGGGGCAATAAAATGCAGATACGGTAACCCTCTGAGACACATATATAAACACATAAAGTTAAATCCTAACAGCACACATTTCACAGATGGCCTGGAACAATGAGACCCATAATAGTACATTTTTTTTAGTACAATTTCACCAGCTAGTTTTTTTTGGGGGGGGCGCCATAGTTTAGTGGTTATAACTCTCGCACTTTGTGTGCGGGAGACCGGGGTTCGAATCCCCTTGGTGGTGATTCAACATGGGTGAGTGAATGTTACCATAGCCCCGGGTTAACCCAAGCCATGTGAGGGAAATTGGGGAGATGGCACACTGTGTGAGCCATTGGATGTTGCCGGGAGTTGTCTAGTAGAGCGCGGACCCTAATTGGGTCTGTGTAGCTCAAAATGAGCATTAAATACTCTAGGACTCCCCATCTAAGCCATGACCCCTCCTGGAAATAATAGACAGGGTATATCCCTCGATATTTGTGAGGCTAGCCATGTAATATGCACATCCATCTATCTATCTATCTAACTGTGAAAAGAAGCAAATATTTCACATAATCAATGCAATGTAGCTTAACTTAATACTATAAATCTCCTTAGACCTATCAAAATAAAGTCTGGCGAAATTGTACCATTGTCGCAAAATAAGGATCTGTGAATCACGAGTCCGGAAAAAATACGACATAGCCATCCACTGAAATTTGCTTCGATTATCCAAACCTTGTAAATTGTACCTATGGTAAAATAGTACCTCTGTACGCTAGAATAATGATAATATATTCCAATGAAAAAAATCTGAAAAGGAGAAGAAAAAATGATATATATAAATACACTCCTCCATTTGGCCTAAAACATTTTCGGTTGCTCTAATTTTTTTTATCGTGTGCAAGTATAGCAATACAAAACAAATTTTTATACCAATTCCATTACATTGGTCTGAAAGCACACCATAACTGTTAATTCATATATGCTTTGTATATTTTACTGTATATAATAGATAGTGGGCTTGGTCCCCTGATTGGCGTTAATCTACATTGTTGTCAATTTTATCAATGGTAGCAGAGGGTGATCACCATGTCGGTGAAGATCAAACCTCCAGAGTTTAAAGAGAAAAATTATGAGCGTTATCGTGTAGAGCTAGAAGCTTGGCGTGAAATTACAGACTTAGCGAAGTCGAAACAAGGTATTGCGATTGCCTTGTCGTTACCTGAAGATAGTGAACAGGGTATTCGAGAGAAAGTTTTTGATGAACTAAGTATAGATGACTTAAAGACAGACACTGGTCTGGATACATTGTTAGCGTTTCTTGATACAAAGCTTAAAAAGGATGATTTAGCAGATATGTGGGATAAGTTTGATGATTTTGAAGAATATCGGCGTGAACAAGGACAATCAATAGCAGACTACATTTCAAAATTTGATCACAAGTACAAGAAACTGTTGAAACAAAAGATGAAATTGCCTTCAGAAATATTAGCTTTTAAACTTTTGAAAAATGCTAACATTACTACGGATGAACGTTTATTGGTTCTTACTGGTATGAATTATGATGAAAAAGAGACTTTATATGAGCAAGCACAAGCATCTTTGAAAAAATTTCAAGGGGATCAAGTCAAAGCTGACAGAAAAGGAACTGCCATTCAGTTAAGTGCTGCATACTTAGCTGAAAACGAAGATGCTTTACTAGCTGCTGGATTTGTTCGTAGAAATGCTAGTGATAGCTATGGAAGAGGCAAAAGAACTGGTCAATACTTTTCCCAAGGAGGCCGAGGAAGAGGAAGAGTACAAGGACGAGGAAATTCATTTGGCAACCATAACAGAACAACAACGGAAAGAGCAATGAATCCAAAGAATGCGGCAGGTAGAGTTCTAACCTGCATATCATGTGGATCGTATCGACATTTAATTGCTGATTGTCCACACAGTTGGGAAAACTTGACCAAAGCAGCTGTTGTAGAGAATGAATGTCTTTTCACCGGAGGTATTAAACAAGAAGTGCAACTGCTTGGTGATGAAGCTGTTAAATGTGTTGTGTTAGATTGTGCATGTTCAAGCACCGTTTGTGGAGAAAAATGGCTTGATGACTACATTCAATCCCTGAATAAAAGTGAAAAGCTTAGTCTGCAGAGACAACACAGTGATCGAATGTTTAGATTTGGAGGTGGAGAGATTTTGAAATCACAAGGAGCTTTTGATATTCCTGCAACTCTTGCCGGTAAGAAGATAACCATTCATACCGATGTTGTTACTTCTGATATCCCGTTATTGCTATCTTTGAAAGCAATGAAAAAGGCGAAAATCAAATTGAATCTTGAGAATGATTCTGCTGAGATCTTTGGGAAGACCGTCGTTTTGAACCATACCAGTTCTGGTCACTATTGCCTACCAATAAATGGTTCAGAATTCTCAGTTAGTGAAATATTTGCGGTGCAGTTATCCAGTTTAGATGATGAGCATTTGTATCAGAAGTTGCTGAAGCTCCATCGTCAATTTGCTCATCCACCAAGAATGAAATTAGTCTCATTATTGAAGGATGCCCAGATTTGGAGAAGTGAATATATGGATGTGCTCAAAATGATAGAAGAAAAATGCGAATTATGCAAAACACACAAAAAAACTCCACCTCGACCTGCTGTTTGCTTGCCAATGGCAGCTGAATTTAATGAAAAAGTAGCGATGGACCTCAAGAGTTGGAGTGGTCGTTGGATCCTACATATCATTGATATGTGGTCTAGGTTGACAGTTTCGAAGTTTATACCAAGAAAAAAGCCCAGTGATGTTATTGATACTATAATGCTTCATTGGGTTGGTGCAGGGTATGGAGTAATGCAAGCCATGCTGACAGACAATGGAGGCGAATTTACATCTGAAGAATCTAGGGAAGTTGCAAGTATTCTTAACGTTCAAGTATGTACAACAGCTGCGGAGAGCCCTTTTCAAAATGGCCTCTGTGAAAGAGTCCATGCAGTTACAGATTCTATGCTTCTCAAAATGATTGACCAGTGCCCAAAGACCCCTGTTGAAGTTTTACTTGCTTGGGCTACAATGGCAAGAAACGCTTTACAGATGTGGCATGGTTTCAGCAGTTATCAACTAGTGTTTGGTAAAAATCCTAACCTACCAAACATTATGGAAGCTACACCACCAGCTCTTGAAGGATCAACGTCAAGTGCAATACTTGCTCAACATCTTAATGCACTCCATGAAGCAAGAAAAAGTTTTATTCAATCAGAAGCTTCAGAAAGAATTAGACGTGCACTACGAACCAAGATTCGATCATCCGAAGAGACGTTTGAACATGGTGACAACGTCTATTACAAGAGAGAGGGACATGACCGTTGGCTTGGACCAGCGAGAGTGATTTTCCAAGATGGAAAAGTTATATTTGTTCGACATGGCTCAGTTTTTGTGCGTGTATCTCCCAATCGTCTCATCAAAACGAATTATTCAATGACAAACACCAAGGAGAATATTGAAATAACAAGTCGAGGTGATGAATTTGTTCATCCTAAGGAAAAAGCCATCAATGACAGGCATGCTTTTTCGGAAGAATTCAGCAATACAGTGCCACAGGAACATACTGGCCCTGTGAATCCCGTGCCAGCATTTGACAAAGAGGCAGTTTCTAGCAGGAGTGACATGGATGTAAAACGCTATCCCAAAAAGAACGATGTCCTGACAATACAGCACGTTGGAGATAGTGTTGTCTCAAAAGTGAGAGTGCTTAGCCGTGCAGGTAAATCCTCAGGGAAACACAAAGATTGGTTCAACGTCAAAGATGTTGATACAGGAACTTCAACATCTGTGAATTTGAAAGGTTTGCAATGGGATTTTCATGTTGATTCTACACAGAAGAATGATGTTCCTAATTCTGCACAGAATGATAGTGTCAAAACAATGGCACATGAACATGTCAACATAGTTTTGGTACCGAAAGAAGATCACAACAATGCTGATTGTCTTGTGGCAAAGCAAGAAGAGTTGCTTAAACTCAAATCTTTTCGAACATACGAGGAAGTGCCAAACAAACACCAGGAGACGATATCGACAACATGGGTTTTATGGATGAAAGGTGATGCAGTGCGAGCTCGATTAGTTGCCAGAGGGTATGAAGAGAATTGTTCAGCACCAACAGACTCTCCAACTGTTAGCAAGAGTGGTTTACGAATATTCTTTGTTGTAACTAATATGAAGAAATGGAAGATGCAGGCCACTGACATAAAATCAGCATTTTTGCAAGGGAAGAAATTGGCTAGAACAGTCTATGTAAAGCCACCAACAGAAGCAGATACTGCTGATGGTTTTGTCTGGAAATTAAATCACTGTCTGTATGGTTTGAATGATGCCGCAAGGCAGTTTTATGACAGTGTACGTGAAGAGTTGTTGCGGTCTGAATGCCATCAATCCAAATTGGATCCTGCATTATTCTATTTTGAGAAGGATGGTGAATTACATGGTATTTTCGCTTGCCATGTTGATGATTTTCTGCATGCTGGTTCCAGTGTTTTTCAAGAGTGTGTGATCGACCGCTTGAAGGAACGTTTCATTGTTGGTAAGTTCGAAGAAAACGTCTTCAGTTATGTTGGTTTTGAAATAGAGCAAATTGAGTCTGGAATAATGTTACAGCAGAATCAATATGTGGATAACATTGAAAATCCATGTATATCTTCTCAGCGATTGTCGCAAAAGAAAGAAGAACTAACCAACACTGAATATACCCAACTACGTTCAATTGTTGGACGTCTCAACTGGGTTGCCCAAGGAACACGACCTGATCTGGCATATGATGTGGTGGATTTAAGCACAAAATTTAAGAATGCATGTGTTCACGATCTTATTCGAGCGACTAAAAACATACGCAAGCTGAAGCAAGGATCATGCACAATATTTTACCCATTTCTTGCAGAGATAAAAACATGGCGTATTATTGTTTTCTCAGATGCATCACATGCAAATCTCAGTGATGGTGTATCCAGCATGGGTGGGCATATTGTCTTTCTTGCTGATGCAAACAATCACTGCTGTGTATTGTCTTGGCAAGCTAATAAGATCAAACGTATTGTTCGATCAACCATTGCAGCTGAAGCCTTAAGTCTTCAGGAGGGATTGGAAGATGCTATTTTTCATCAAAACATGTTGCTTGAAATATTTGGACAACAGACAGCATCAATGGTGGTGCAAGCTTTTCCTATTGATGCAATTGTAGACAACAAAAGTGTTATTGAAGCCATTAACTCGACAAAAATGGTTGATGATCGAAGACTACGTATTGACATCAGCACTATCAAAGAATCATTAAGTAGGGGTGAAATTAGAAGTGTAAAATGGTGCCCAGGATCTTATCAACTTGCCAATTGTCTCACAAAACGTGGAGCTCAATGTAGTCAACTCATTCAAACACTGCAGAAGGGCAAGTTAATTGAACAGTGGATCTAATGACTTTTGTTGGTTGAAGTCGATTCAAAACTGTTATAGCGCAGATGCTTATTGTTTGATTATCGATATTGGTTTTATTCTGAAGATTTTGTGTTCTTAAAACAGCGAGAAACAATGATAGATGAGAATCGATAAACGCTTATCTTCCACTGTGAACATTTTTATCTCTGGACGTTTCATCTTATGTTTTGGATTTTCCTATTCTTTGTTTTGTTTATTTCTCCACCGCTCCACGGACCAGCCACCATAGTGTGCACAAGAAAGACAGAGATTTTTACTAATGTTAATTCATATATGCTTTGTATATTTTACTGTATATAATAGATAGTGGGCTTGGTCCCCTGATTGGCGTTAATCTACATTGTTGTCAATTTTATCAATAACTACTTTCAAATCAAAAATCTTTTTTGTACTCAAGTTATTAGTCTGTTTTGGTTTTCACCAAATAGGCCCAGGGGGCAGTTATTCATAACTTTATGAAGAAAATTATTATTAAGAAGATTATTAGTTCATATAATATTGATAAGTTTTCTGGTTTAAAATTTATTTTTTTGTTTCACTTTTGACATAAGTTTTACTGTTTATATGACCAGGAATGTTTTGAAATGTTCTCTCACACGCGTAGCTATAAAATTGTTGCTATTAAAAAGACTGAGGTGGAGCTAATTATACTACTGTAAGGGATCATCTACACAACCGTTTCAAAAATAATCGTTTCAATTGGTATAATATTTTATTAGACATGATCTTTATACAAATCATTTCAAATTCGTTTCAAATAATTTCAAATCGCTTGGTTGAATTAAAAATCGTTTCATATTCGTTTCCCAATCTTTCAAAAAAATTAAAATTAATTTGTTTCAACACTTTGTTAAATTCGTTTTAGTGCAAATTGTTTCAAAATTGCTTCTAATGTTTATCACACATTGCTGATTTCTAAAGAAATCAACTATCAAATTATGTAAATATCTGTATTCTTCGTCACACAAATTATTAAAATGAGATCATAGAAGGTGAAAACATTGCCGTGGATCGTGTAAAAATCATGAATACAGGATCAGAGAAAGCAAAACAAGATTGCTGTTTAAATACAGTCAAAACAGTATCTTAGAAAGCGAAAACATCACCATAGATTGTTTAAAAATCATGAAAACGGGATTGTAGAAAGCAAAGAGATTGCCGTAGATTGTGTAGATCAAAACTATGAATATGCAATTTTGCTAGTCCTTGCAAAGAAATTAACCTTGCATAAATTTTTGTGAGATCTGTCGAAGTGAGAAAGGAATGTCTAAAAATATTTTCACGTAATAAATTCATCACGTTTTTAATTGTTTTTTAATGGCTTTGGGAAACAATTCTGTTTAGAATTCGTTTCACAATTTGTTTAAAATTTTGTTAAATAATTAAAAACTACAATTTCTGTATTTGTGGGATCCCATGTTTAATGTTTAATGTTTTTTAAAGTGATAAATTACAGAATGTGTAAAAAAAGTAATAAAATTTTAAGTTATAGCTTGCAGTCAACAATTAGCCATTTTGTGATATTTTTATTGTCATTCTCATTTCGGTTCCCTACAAGAACCATGACTTATTGGTGCCTTAGCTTTTATTGGCGTCGTAGCTTAGTGGTTATAACTCTTGCACTTTGTGCAGGAGACTATTAGATTCCCCTTGGCTGAGATTCAATATGGGTGAGTGAATGTAATTGTTGGGGAGATGGCACACTGTATGGGCCATTGGATGTCGCAGGGAGTTGTCTGGTAGAGCGCAGACTCTAATTGGGTCTGTGTAGCTCAAAATGAGCGTTAAATACTCTAGGACTCCCCATCTAAGCCATGGCCCCTCCTGGAAATAATAGACAGAGTATATCCCTCAATATTTGTGAGGCTAGCTATGTAATATATGCACATCTATCTATATATGTATTGTGCCTAACACTTTGAAGTTTAGTTCTACAAGGAGGGGTTTTATTAAGGATTCTATTAATGTGACTCCTGTATGGTTCTATATTCGTGGAACTATTTCTGTGGTGAGCATTTTCAAAGCTTGCCCACTAAACAAATATAATGCCATAAAATGGCTTATATTATTTTTGCTATCCCAAATTTCTCCCAGAGATTGCCTTTAACTTTTTTTTGACTCAAAGCAGCCTTATAAAGCCTTTTATGTATTGAAATAAAACATAACTGGTAGAACTGACCACACTGGGGAGGAGGGGGGTAGACCTTCTACTTTTTTGCTTAAATTTTCTTTTATTAAATTAGTAATCTAGAATATATATACTTTAAATGATTTGAAAACATAATATTTTACTGCAGTTGATATTGTGTAAAAAACTCTGTATATTCCTTGTTAGAGACAAAATAAATAGAAACTAACTAACATGCTGCATTTTCTATTGTGTAAGCGTGCTTGTAGTTTCAGGAATTAGATGAGCATTATTTACTGTATAATAGGTCACGACGTTGATATCAATTTTATCATAATAACAAGTATGTTGGAAATAATGTCAATATTAACAATGATCATGATTTGGCGCCGTAGTTTAGTGGTTATAACTCTCGCACTTTGTGCAGGAGACCGGGGTTCGATTCCCCTTGGCGGCGATTCAATATGGGCAAGTGAATGTTACCAGAGCCCTGGGTTAACCCAAGCCATGTGAGGGAAATTGGGGAGATGGCACACTGTGTGGGCCGTTGGATGTTGCAGGGAGTTGTCTAGTAGAGCGCTGACCCTAATTGGGTCTGCGTAGCTCAAAATGAGCATTAAATACTCTAGGACTCCGATTTGATACAGAGAAAGCTTTATCATCCACCAAAAGGTTTTATTTTTTCCACAGCAAAATACAAAAAGTTAACTGAGGAATTGATTTGTATTAAGTAGACAAAGAGCTTGTGTTGAAACACAATAAACACCTGCAACATTTTGAGCAATTTACTATATGCAGATTACTACGGAGGAATTTTTGTAAAATACAAAATGTACAAAGAAGGTATTGCTATCTGAATAGTTTTGTTATTAAAAAAGTGTATAGCCCATATAATGTGTGTGTAATCATTTAAATTAATTGCTTATAAATAAACACTCTAATTCGAATAAAATTACATAAAAGGGAGACTTCACTTTTAGGCATTCTAGAAGATGAAATTTCAAAAATCTTGATTTACGTGTGGACACAACAATGGTGGTTCCTGCTACGTCAAAAAAATATGCCCCACTTCTATCATCGTGTTAACAGCTGTGAAATATAGTATCTGCATGGAAAGTCTCAGTAAAAAAACAGTCTTTTAGACTTTCATTGTAAAATTCTCTAAATTTGTGGTACTCTAAAATGTTCTAAGTGAAAGTAAATTATAAACTGTATATACTATATTTTTATATAAATACAGAATGTTGTTTATGAATTAACTTGATATTGGCTGCTTGAAGCAAAATCTTTCTCCAAAAAGCATGTGATCCTTCAGTTGTTGTGTTATTATTTATTAGTCGCTAAGCAATTTTCTCACGTCAGTAAATTATAAACATTATTTACTATTAGATATTTATTAGTAACTGATGCAAGGTATTTTAGCCCATCTCAAGTTAAGTCCTTCTGCATTGATTACAACCAATTCACATTAATATCATGTAAAGTGATCAGAAGAGCCATGTAAATATGCAATATTGTATAAGCCATGTCAAGCAAAATAAATTAAATCATTACAATCTTTTTTAATGCATTCTTTCGATAGTTCAAGTAATGTTTTGGTCTTAAACTTTTCCTGTGCACTATCCTTTAAACTTTTTCAATTCTTTGAGTACTTTCAGGATACCTTTTCATGTTTTGATCTGTGTATGATATTTCTATAGACAACGTGTAGCTTTTACGTGTTTTCTGTTTGACACACTCTTGTTTGCCAACAGCTGGCCTTAAATCTTCTACTGATGATATGAGGTTATTCTGTCTGAAAATTTCAAAGTAGATTTATTTCCGTTGTTTTTGTATTTCCTCATTGTTTGCTATGTATTTGTTTATATATATGTTACTAAGACAATGCTAACACGTTTTACCATAACAATTCTGTTTGAACTGTCTTACCTATTTGAATGTTTATTTTAAATTACTTTCGAGTTATTATTTTATTATATAACTAGCTATTATATTCACCAGTGTATTAAAATCTACAATTCCCTTCATAAAGTGATATGAAACTTTAATTATATCTTGTGAAACAGATGACATCGTACTTTCCTGCTCCACTTATATATATTATGTTATAATATACTCAACAGTGAATTATAG